>JAABOM020000007.1:17181542-17220378 GCA_011800125.2 Solanum clarkiae
TACGCAGACCTTACCGCTACCTCATAGAAGTAGAGAGGTTGTTTCCTAAAACCCTCAACTCAAAACCTATAAGCAGAAATACCTAGATATGATAAAAAGAAATATAAGTTAAGGGAAGGGGACGACATGGTACATGACAGTATGTAAATATGAGAAATTAACACCTACCAACCAGACAATGAAAGAAAAAAGAAATAGTAATAGTAAAGATAGTGCAAATCGTGCTAGTAATAAGGAGAAGACGAAGAAAAGGAAGAAAAAGAGGGGGGGAGGAAGAAGAAGAGAAAGAGGTAGAAGAACTTAGCCTGCTACTCTAATCCGCATCCTCCACATCATTCTATCTAAGTTCATGTCCTCAGTAAGGTTGAGTTTCGCCATGTCCTGCCTGATCACCTCCCCCCAGTACTTTTTTAGTCTGCCTCTACCCCTCCGAGTAGCTTCCACCACTAGCCTCTTGCACCTCCTACCCGAGGCATCAATACTTCTTCTCTGTATATGTCTGAACCATCGCAGTCTCGCTTCCCTCATCTTTTTCCCCACCGGGGCCACCTCCAATTTCTCCCGAATTGCCTCATTCCTAACCTTGTCGGTCCTGGTGTGCCCGCACATCCATCTCAACATTCTCATCTCTGCAACATGCATCTTCTGAGCATGTATACTTTTGATTGGCCAACACTCCACCCCATATAGCAATGCAGGTCTAACCACCACTCGGTAGAGTTGACCTTTCAGTTTGGGTGGTAACTTTTTGTCACACAATACTCCAGAGGTTAGTCTCCATTTAGTCCAAGCAGCCCCAATTCGGTGCGTGACATCCTCGTCGATAACTCCACTACACTGAATGATGGACCCTAGATACTTAAACTTGTCCCTCTGGGGAATAGGTTGGGTGGCCAGCCTCACCTCAGAGTGATCTTCCTCCCTCCCCATGCTGAATTTGCACTCCAAGTACTCAGTTTTGGTCCTGCTCAATTTGAAGCCTTTGGACTCCAAGACGTGCCTCTATGCCTCTAACCTTTCATTAACTTTACTCCGAGACTCATCAATTAATACTATGTCATCGGCAAATAGCATACACCAAGGAATCTCTTCCTGTAATGGTCGCATCAACTCGTCCATCACCAAGGCAAACAAGAAAGGGCTCAGCGCCGAACCCTGATGGAGTCCCATCTCAACGGGAAAATACTCGGAGTCCCCTCCCACCGTTCTAACCCGAGTCTTGGCCCTATCATACATGTCTTTAATCACCCTGATATACGCCAACGGGACACCTTTTGATCCTAGACACCTCCATACGACTTCCCTTGGGACTTTGTCATACGCTTTCTCGAGATCTATGAACACCATATGGAGGTCCTTCTTCCTATCCCTATACTTTTCCACTAACTTCCGAACCAAATGGATTGCCTCAGTCGTCGACCGCCCCGGCATGAATCCAAATTGATTCTCCGAGATAGAAATAGCTTTACGCACCCTCATCTCTACAACTCTCTCCCATACTTTCATAGTGTGACTTAACAACTTGATACCCCTATAGTTGTTGCAATTTTGAATGTCTCCCTTACCCTTGTACAATGGAACCATTGTACTTTTCCTCCATTCCTCGGACATCTTGGCATTCTCCCTAATAGCATTGAATAGTCTAGTCAATCACTCTATGCCATCCTTGCCCAAGGTCTTCCAAAAGTCCACTGGAATCTCATCAGGTCCCCTCCCCCTCTTCATCCTATTCATAGCCAGTTTTACGTCCTCCACTTCGACCGGGTCGCTATCCCCTAGAGTGCGTTGGTCTTCGACGTGTGCCGACTTTTCCAGATCGATAACTCTGTCTCCTTTCTCATTTAAAAGTATATTAAAATAAGATTGCCACCTTGATTTAATGGAAGTGTCGTCCACTAACACCTCACCCTCCTCGTCCTTGATACACTTCACAAGGTCCAAGTCACGAGTTTTCCTTTCTCTTACTTCCGCGAGCCTATACAATCTCTTGTCCCTGCCTTTACTACTAAGGTCTTCATAGAGGCGCTCAAATATTGCGGACTTAGCATTTGTCACCGCCAACTTAGCTTCTGACTTGTCACTAGCATTTACATGATTCAAAATAATTGATTAGGATAATATAACAAAATTCGTTCCATCAATCTCGGATGTACGTAGTCTGACCACTATGTTTAAAAACATAGCGCGACTGTTTTTGGATGACCCGTGATGAGCGTCGAAAGTTGCATTGACTAACTGCTATTTCACAATTGAAAGAAGCGCAGACAGTTTAAAGAGCCAATGTCTTACCCCGCAATGGGCGAGAGCCTTTGAGACATTGCGGTAATGTTGTTGTTTGTAATATAACAAAATTACAATTGAAACAGTTAGGAAAAATTTGTATTAGGGCTAATATTGGAAAGTCATAGTTGACAGTGAAATGTCTTAAAAAGATTAAATTAAAAAATTCGCAAAATTTTTTACAGGTTTCATACAATAAAAAAGAAGAAATAGATAGCTCAAACAGATATGTTGACATAGAGTTGTCTGCTTATTCACATTTCTTATATAGTATAGTAATATACTTGCTTCTCATTCAATTGATTACTTTAACCCGTATATTTTCTCTGTATATTTTTTTTACTTGTCAAGTAAAATATATACTAAAATTAATATTTTCTGAAGGGGAGTACAAAATACAAATTAAACAAGTAAAAAAAGGAAATGGAGACCGGAGCACTTCGTATTTTTGGAATTGTTTTATCCAAAATAATTTCTTTCTTGTAAGAGAAGGTAAGCAGTAAATGTTTTTTCTGAATTAATTCAACTATGTCCAGTTACTCTAGAAAAAATGACAAAATTTTGAAATTTATGATTTTAAATATGTCATGTCATGTATTATTAAATGTGTATATCATTATAAAAGTTTCTTACTAAAATAAAATAAAAGTGTGAGGTTGTTTGTAACCACCTAATAAGGAATATCAAACCAAATTACAGGGTAAGAGCACATGCTAATTAAATTGGGGCATTTGTACCCCAAAGATTAAGGAGAAAAGGTAGTCCAAGTATTTTATTTTCATCCAGTTAGTACAATTTGTCTCGTCAATGATGATTTCACTTTTTTAATGATTAAGTTAGTGGAATGTTATATTTAATGACTTATACTCTTACCTGCATATAACTTAAAACTGGACAGGTAAAAGAACTCCACAGACTATACAATCTTCAAAGGAAAGTGATGCAGAATGAGATGGATCCCAGGAAGAATAAGTCTATGATCAACAACATATCTACTTGGCAGGTGCAGCCTACAAGAGAAATAGGTGACAAAATTAGTAGCAAGTTGAGAAAAATACAAGTGATGTGGAGCTAACACTAAGTATTGGACCCAGCAATAGTAAAAAAAGGTTCAAGAGTCATAAAGAAAAGGAGAAAAATTTTTCTACTTCATCCAAATTTGAAGAGTATGGTAAAAAAAAACCAAGTGCCACTCAAGCTTATTGGTTTAAATAGGAGATAGTAGTCTGCATTAACTTCAACTTAGTGTATGGAAGGCTAGTTTATAACTCCTTTCAAATAATTCAATTGTCAACTTTCATGCTTGTAAAATTTTCTACGACCAGCTAGTATACAATTTCACTTTTTAGATTATCTTTGATAATCGGCATGCAGTTATAATTACACAATGAGATGGCTATGTAAAAATTATCATGATATAAAATAAGAGTTCGTGTTTTTGTGCTAACATGTTCATTCTAAATAGGGTGGTTTTAGAAAGCTATCCTATCACTGTTCTAGTTAACCTTATCAACAGCGAAAGAGAAAAGGGCTAAATCTAAGAGAGAAAAAGATTATAAAAATATTTTGCATGTATACACAGTGACAGTTCATGCCATCTATCGATTTCTGACCAACTTTCTAACAAAATAATCATTGGTTACAATCATTTAACAGAATAACCAAGGCTAACTATTTCAACTGACACGTGATTATCTTCAAGCTAGGAGCTATGAAGATGTTTTTCATTACTAGCTTAGATATCAAATACTTGTAAAATGATTTGCCGAACATTATCAGCAGGTTGCTCTGTTGAAGGTAGACAGGTAGTGACAATCAAACCCTCTAGGATTACAATCTATATCTCTCATAAAATACAGGGTTCATAGCTATTTATAGAGCTGATTTACTGTCAGAAAATAAGGAAATGGGAACTTTGATAGCCATACCAAGCTCCTTAAACAATCCAGTTATCCATACTACTTCAGCAACCATATCGAACTTGTAGAGACTATAGCTCCAAGAAATAGAGTGATGGGCCTTGTACTATTGATACAGGCTCCCCAATCAACATCATAGTAAACCTTTACAAGACCATCATCAATATCCCTAGTCTAATTGCATGTTTCACATACCCGACTTGCCTCCATGTCGGATTTGTTTGGAGAGTACATAAATTGGCACAGAAAATGCAACGTATAAGCTGTAGGATCTCCTAGTGCATATCTTCATTATTCTATGGTATATGCTGGCCAAACTTTCTGATTCTGATCCATGGGAGTTGTAACAGATTTTGCACCTACAAGATATCTGCTACTAGTTCTTTCTTTGATACATCATGATTCCCTACTAAGAATAAGTCCCACACATGATTGAACTACATATTCTTTATGCCATATGAGAGTTAAGATCCTCTCACTGGTCTCCTGATCTCAATAGTCTTCTAATGGATTGGGCCTCACAACAATCATATAAAGAGTAGCTATATGAGGAGTAACAGCAGGATCAATCACAACAGTGAAGTCTTGAGGACATGATCAGATCATCATATGAAAAATGATTCTCTTCATCCTTCACATTCCCCCTAAATGGGAATATGGACTTCATAAACACCACATCTCTACGAACATCTGTTCTCAAGATCATACAACTTTGAAATGCATTATAACCAACTAGTATAGCTCTGACTGAATTTGTCCTTTTGAGTGTGAGTTATGGCAAAACACATACAACCTATAACTCTCAAATGCAAGAAATCTTGTTGAACAATAATTCAAAAAGTGACTTTTCCATTCAACATTGTGCAAGGCACTCTGTTCAAAATATACACAGCTGTAAAAGAACTATTCTTACTAGTATTCTGGAACACATGTATTTTCTTAAGGACGTTTATTGGAATATGACACATTCTTTGGTAGCAAGTAAGAACATCTGCCTCTTATTTAGCTGTAAAGCATTTGTCAGTTCTAGCTTTCTTATCTCCTACTTGTGCGCATAGAATGTAGAGTCCCTCTTCTTCTTCTTTATCGATCTTCCTCACCCTCTCAAATGAGAGATCCCAAAATACACAACAATTTGAAAAAAAGCACTCATAGGTAAAACGTATACATAGTGTGAAAACAAAATGCAAAAAGGGACTAAGGAAAATTGTTGAGTAACACCCCAAACTTACATCATTGTCCAAAACATACTATCTAAACATGAGTCAATGGGAATCGGTGCATGGTCCAATTTTCCTCAAATAGAAAAGATGCAAAAATAAGTTAGAAAAGTAAAAACCTCTAATTTTAAAATTCAAAATATACATCAGTCTAAATAGTACATAGCATGAAGGAAAATAGGTGAAGACCCGAACTAAAGATTCACCACTACAAACTAGTCTTGAATGCCGATAAGTAGCCACGTACTGGAGGAGGAGGAGCATCGGTTCTACATATGATATTATGTAGGCAAAATATGCATTAATACGTTGAAATGTACTAAGTATGTGAGACATAAATGCAAACATGGAATTATAATGCCATCATTCTTAAATTAAAAAAATTCAATGCATGAACTGTAAAATCATCATTTATACGAGCTTAAGCATGCACAACGAGTAATGTTCAATATGAAGTAAAAGTAATGCACATGAAACACATGTGATAGAATGAAGGTATCGAATCTCACACTTTGTGGGAATGGAGCATAATCAACATATAAGATCATGTGAGCTACGACATGAATCCAACATAACCCCCTACATTGTCATGGGGGACCATTTGTTGAGTGGAACTCCCTCACATAGCATGCATCACCAATAACATAAATGACCTATGTAGATCCACTAGCCTTGCCAATAAGGGCTCCTATGACGTGATATAGTTAATGGGGCAAACGATTGCTTCTAGAGTTCCCTTACCAAACTCCACCTCAATTGCCTCATTCGGTGCTAACTCATCCTATGGAATACTTCAAAACTTATACTTAGTCAAGTAAATGCAATTAGAATCGAGTGGCAATTTAAAAGAGTATCTCAAAATCTTAGGAACCACCAAGTGAGAATTGCCCTTTCTCTTTGGGGACCATCATAAACATCTTTTAAGAGCATCATCTACATGCTTATACCTTTGACAAATTATTAACTTAAAACATCTCTTTTATGCCCCCATCATCATCATTATGTCATGCAAAAATCATATTAGACATAGTGGGCTTATACATTAATTAGAAAACTCATAAATCAAGAGAGTGATACTTGAACATGGAAAAATATGCAATGTGACAAGCAAATTAAGCAATGTGAAACCACAGGACAAACCAAAATAACCTTACTATCTGGGATACCTACCACAAATCCAAAATCTAACATCTCTTCTTGTTAGGAACACCATGTCGGTCCTTACATATCCTGTCCACTATACTTCACCACACCAGTTTGAAAGAACCATATGCACAATTTAAAAATCAGACAAAAACAATTGTTAGAAAAAGGAATCCTAGAACCAAAATCCATCCTTAGGTTCTCAAACTCACAAACTTGAGCTGAAACAACACTTTCTGACTAACCACTCTACTCTTGAAGATAATTACCCTGCTAATGACTAAGGTGTACCAAGCCCAACCCAAGTGATCTTTGGCCTCCAGGAGATTTCTAAAAAATTGACACCAAAGGCCTATAAGCTACTTCCCATAGAAAATCAAGCCTAAAAACTTCAATCCAAGATCCACTAAGCCAGTAGGTGACAAACAAACACAAACAACTACCTAGAGATAACCCTACAACGTAAAATTCACTCAACTAACAACGCAGCTACCAAGTATAACAAAACCAATAATTTTAAAGCTTTAACACCACCTTCTAAGACTAACCCCTCTACTGTAATCTAAGAAAACATAAAGTCAAAATGTAGCAACAGGATCCATCAATTGATCAATAATGGCCCAACAATACAAACTCTAATCAACTAACACCGCAACTATCAAACAAGCCAAATGGAGCTTCTATAGGACAATCATAAGCTTACAACTCCACAAATTACTTTGACCTCATCTTGTAGATGAATCTTCTAAGCAACTCCATCCTCACCCAACCCACAATTTTGAAGCCTAAAACAACCATGAGACTCTACCATTCTACCTTTAATTCACTACCCCTTAATCTTGAACGTTGCCACCACTAACATGGAAAACAACCACAACATTAACAAGGCACACCTGAGGAACCACTCTCCTAATTCCTAGCTAGCCAAACAAATTCACCAAAATGCTTGAAGAAAAAGAACTCAAGTACCCGAACAAATAAAACATGTGATACTGCAGTCGAGGAAAAGACTATGGAAAAGATAGGAAGTGATCAACTGAAACTATCATGATCTATCCAAGTCTACACCACCTAACATATACACCACCTATATCCATCAGTTCTAAAGCACAAAACCGAGGGACCAACATGAAACTAAGGCAATTTCTAAATCTGCTAGGTTGAACTACAACCCCAATGATCACTCCTATCATCACACTCTACTCTCGATAGAAACTTTACTCTAGCTAACAATAACAACGGAAAGGAATAAACATCTAAACTAAGCACAGCAGAAAAGCCAGAATGGAAAACCAATAAGGGCTAGCGAATTAAGCACAAACTACAATACTATTCTACCACAATAGCAAATATATAAATCTAATATCAAAATGATCCATTACTAAAACAAATCAACTATGACATGAAATACATAGCCGATCCACTACTAAAGAATCTCTTACAGGAGTTAAAACACATAGCAGTGTGGCTAGAGGCTCAGGGTTGGCACCTAAACAAGGATCAAAATGAATAGATACATAGGAATATGCGGAACCTGGATCAAATAAAGATAAAGGGTCTGCAGACATATGTGAATAGTACCTATGATAATATCATCTAATGCCTCGGTGTTCGCTCTTATTGGAGTAGCATAAAAGTGGCCCTATTGGCCTCCATCTCACCATCTATCCTACCACCCATCCTTCCTCCCTAAGAACCCCCTCGAATGTACTAATTGTCCACCTTCAAGACCACATGCATGATATACACCTCTATAGCCCTGAATCTAAGCTCCACATACACTGCCCTAACCCTGGTCTCCATCTCTAGGAAGAGGTAGTACTGTTGATATAGGTATAGCTCGGGAGGGCACTCACTAGACCAATGATCAAGTGAACTGCAGTCATAACATCCCAATGCTAAACTCCCTATAATAACTCAGTCGCAGTAAGAAGAAAGTGAATATGATATTCCCGAGCTCTAACTTAGACGAAGACCACTCTAATGGGGTTGTCTACCCTTTGAAGAAAGTACAACTGCTTAAATAAGCCAACTATACTGGCCCTTCTAGTACATATCCTGGGAGAACCTCTAACGAGACCTATCATAGCTATCCCGACCCCTAGATTGGGATCTACTATAGCTGCCATGGTGTTTGGCCCTCTTGTCACTATCCCCTTGGGCCTCGCAGCCACTACTAAAAAATTACGAAAAAGTGACAGACCGCGTCACTCCAAAAAGCGATGGATTAAAACGAAGCAGTCTGTCGCTTTTATATATAATTTTTTTTAAAAAATATTTTATAATACAAAACGACGAACCGCGTCTACACGTCCGTCGCATTTTTTGGCAGAATTTTCCGCAAATTTGTTCATTTAACAAATAATTATTTAAAATTACAGCGACGCAGTCCGTCATAAATTTTTTTTAAAAAAATTTAAAAATTACGACGGACAAGGTTGCTATTTTTATTGAAATAATTTTTTCTTAAAAAAACAATAGCGATGGACGGCCTCTCTAAGTCCGTCGCATTTTTGGTTAATGTGGTCAATGTTTTTAATGAGGGGAGACGAAAAAAATGATATTGTCCATCGCCCCTAGTCTCCTATTTACAAAAAAGAACCCCACCCCCTTCTTATTTTTCCCTCTCTTAAATTTAATTTTCTCTCCAACCCTAACACCCTCTCTTAAACCATTTTTCCGCTTCACTCCATTTTCAGCTCCCTCAACTCCATTCCTCTTCTTCTCCTCTCCCCCATCGCTCTAACAGTCCCAAAATGCTCCACCATGCCAGCAACCCTTATCTCCTCTCATCCTCTCTCCACCAGCGACCAAACCATCGTGCAACACCACCTTCAACCCATGCTACAGAGTATCTTCCTGGTAAATACTAAAACTCTTCCCCCTCTTCTTGCTTTGTTTTATCCTTCGTTTTATCTGTGTCTTTTCTTCACTTTCCATTTCCAGATCTAGCCTATACATTTACTGAATTTTAGTGGAATAGAACAATTTAGGAAAGTTCATGTCTTTGTGTTGTGATTCTTGCTCTCTCTTAAATATTTCTTGAACTTGTTTGTTTAAATGAGTTATTAGATCTTAGACTTAGGGAAGTGGGGTTAACAGGGTATTCTATTTATTTGTTTGTAGCAAAATCTGATTTTTTGGTTTGAATTTGTTGTACTATTTATTTGTTTGCACGGTATTCTATCTTTTTGAATTTGTTGTACTATTTCCATATGTTGTTTTTAGGTAAATCTTATTAGGGAAATGGGGTTAGCAGGGTTATTTTTTGTTTGTGGGGAATTTGTTGTACTATTTCTTTTCTGTTTAAATGGGTTATCATTTTTTTTTTCTTTATGTATTCCATTTATTTTTATTTGTTGTACTTTTTTGTATTTTTTTCTTTTCTATTAAATATGTTTTTTTTTCTTTTCTTTTTGAATTTGATGTACTATTTCCATAGTCTAGTTGTACATTTTTTTTCAATATTCAACATTGCCTTTATTGGTTAGTTTACTTGTTGGTTAGAAGCAATTGTTGAGCGTGAGGAAATATGCCAATTCTTATTCAAGATATTTAATGATAAAAATTCGAATTCTTACTCTGGAAAGATATATGGTGATAGACATTGGAAGATACCATTCTTTGTGAACTTGCGTATGTCGATTAGGATTTTTATTCTGAAAGTTTGTTTAATGACAAAATGAGATGTGAACTTAAAGTTAGGATATTTTAAATTTATGATTTCAAGTTTGAATTTAAAGTTAAAGTTAGGATTTCTTAAGTTGAGTGAGATGTGAACTTTAAAGTTAGGATTTCTTAAGTTTGAAGTTTAGAATTTTTTATTTAAGTGGAACTTAAATTTAATTTTGAACTTGAACTTTGATATTAGAACTTAGTTTGAATTTCAAGTTTTGAATTTTGATTAGATATATTTTTTAAGGATTTGACTTGATTAGGATTTTTTTTTTAAAGTTTAACTTAGATTAAATTTTGAACTTAAACTTTGAATTTTGTTTGTGAAGTTTGAACTTGTATATAATATAGAACTTGAACTTTAATTTAGGAATTGTTAAGATATGACTTTATTAGTGTTTAACTTGAACTTAGATTAAAGCTGGAACTTAAATTTTAAGTTGTGAACTTTAATGTTGAATATAATATAAAAATTGAACTTTACGATTTTGTTTTAAAGTTGAAGTTAGATTTATTTTGAACTTAAATTTTGAATTTATTTGTGAACTTTGAACTTGTATATAATGTAAAATTTAAAATTTAATTTTGGATTTGTTAAAATTATGACTTTAGTAGTATTAAACTTGAACTTAGATTAAACTTGAAACTTGAATTTTAAGTTGTGAAGTATAAATTTGAATATAATATAAAAATTGAACCTTACGAATTTTTTTTTTAAAGTTTAACTTAGATTTAATTTTGAACATAAATTTTGAACTTTATTTGTGAACTTTGAACTTGTATATAATGTAGAACTTGAACTTAATTTCATTAGAACTTGAATTTAAACTATTTTAATTAGAAGTTGAACTTTATTTGTTAACTTGAACTTGTATATAATATGCTTTAGTTATACTTGAAATTTTAGGTTTTCAATATTCGCTCGGCGCCACCAATCGAAGTACCACCTACCCCTCCATCTCCGAGCATAATTAAAAATTAAAAGTCGATGTATTTTTTCGATAAAAATTTTAATTATTGTACACATATAAATGTTTGAATAGTCTTTTTAGAGTATTACTATAGTGATAATGAGTTTGTTTGGCATAAGTGACAATATTAGTTGATCATATTAATGACAAAATTGATTTTCTTGCAAAATCAATTTGTGTTCATCTAGTGTTGACACTTATCTAATTTTTTTGGTGTCATATTAAGTTTTTTCGGCATAAGTGACAACACTAGTTGATCCTATTGATGACAAAATTGATTTTCAAGCAAAATCGATTTGTGTCCATTTAATGTTGACACTTATCTTATTTTTGGATTATCATAATGAGTTTGTTTGGTATAAGTGACAACACTAGTTTCTCACTAGTTGATCCTATTGATGACAAGATTAATTTTCTTGCAAACATCTAGTGTTGACACTTATCTTATTTTTGGATTGTCATAATGAGTTTGTTTGATATAAGTGACAACACTAGTTGATCCTATTGACGACAAAATTGATTTTCTTGCAAAATCGATTTGTGTCCATCTAGTGTTGACACTTATCCTTTTTTTTATATGATATTGTGATTATTGTTGGAATCAATTAATTAAAGTTGTGAATATTTTGTAGATAGATCACCATTTGTGGATGTATGACATGCATTATGAAAATAGTGGTGGGTTGAAATCTACATTTTTTGATGGTGTTAGAAGTTTCATTGATCATGCAATGACACTTGATCTTTTTAAGAGAAATCAAATGGTTAAGTATCCTTGCAGTTCATGTAAGTGCCTGAAATTTTTTAGGCCAGATGAAGTTATGGTGCATTTGTATCGTAATGTGTTTAAACTTAGATATTTTATATAGGTAGATCATGGAGAAGTAGATGGAGTGGATGGTGTGTTTTACAATTCGATGCTTGTGGATGAATATAATATGATTGTAGCACAAGGTCAAATTAGATTTGAACAAGATAATTTTCAACATGATACGTTTGGGCAAGATAAAGTTCATCAAATGATTAATGATGCTTTCGGAGTTCAAGAGGGGGTGGAAACTGAATAACTTTTTAATGAAGCTCCTAATGAAGAAGCAAGACACTTCTATAAAGAACTAGAAATGGCTAGTCAACCATTAGGTGAGGAGAGTCGAAATTCTCCTTTGTCTATTGTCGCTAGATTAATGAATATTAAATCGAATTATAATGTTTCTAATGGAGATCTTATGTTTGAGTTGGTTAATCCTGAATATGATATACCCAGGACGTTCTATCAGGCAAAAAAAATTGATTTCCAAGTTAGGATTGTCACGTTATAAAATTGATTGTTATGTTAATGGTTGCATGTTGTACTACAACAATGATATTGACTTGAAAAATTGTAAGTTTTGCGGTCATGCTCGTTATCAGAGGACTTCGGACAGAAAGATGGTTCTAATTAAGGCGATGCATTATTTACCTATTATTTCTAGACTGAAGAGGTTGTATGCATCAATGACGTCTACCCCACATATGACATAGCACCGTCAATATAGAAGGTCATCGGGTGTGTTATCTCATCCATCTGACAGAGAAGCATGAGAGCATTTTGATAATATATATCTTGACTTTGCTAGAGAGCCTAGGAATGTCAGAATGGGATTGTATGCAGATGGTTTCGCACCATTTTCAAATTCTTCCACGCCCTATTCTTGCTTGCCCGTATTTCTCACTCCATATAATCTTCCTCCTAAAATGTGCATGACAAGTTCATTCATATTTTTAAGCTGTATTATTTCGGGTCCTCGTAACTCAAAAAGTACGATTGATATCTTTTTACAACCACTGATAGGTGAACTTAAGCAGTTATGGTTTGAAGGTGTACTGACTTATGACATATCAACTAAATAGAATTTTGTTATATGTACTTATTTAATGTGGACTATTAATGATTTTCCTGCATATGGTATGTTATCTGGTTGGATGATCGCAGGAAAGCTTACCTGTCCTCATTGCATGGAACGTAGTAAGCCTTTCACCCCAAAGCATAACAGAGAAAATTCATGATTTGATTGTCATCGACAATTCTTGCCAATGAATCATGAGTTTAGAAAGATGAATAATGCATTATAAAAAACAGGGTTGAAATGGATCCTCCACACCCATCACGGCCAGAGCATCAAATTTGGGAGAGAGTTTCTCAACTACCTAAAGTTTGGGTTGCTCCACCTGGTAGACTTTCTAGATATGGTGTTGAACATAATTGGACCAAAAAAAATATATTCTGGGAGTTGCCATATTGGAAGGATAATCTCTTAAGACATAATCTTGATGTGATGCATATTGAGAAAAATTATTTTGACAACTTATTCAACACAGTGATGGATATTAAAGGCAAGACAAAAGACAACCCAAGAGCTAGAATGGACTTAAAGAAATATTGTAGGAGGAAAGAATTGTGGCCGTAGGAACTACCAAATGGCAGAATTCTTAAGTCTAAAGCCACTTTTTCATTCACCTTGGATGAGAAGTATGAAATATGTGAGTGGGTTAAAATTTTGAGGATTACAGAGGGATATGCTTCAAATTTGGGCAAGCGGGCACACTTGAATAAAGGGAAGTTGATAGGTATGAAAAGTCATGATTGTCATGTATTCATGAAAACTTTGTTTCCTTTCGCTTTTAGCCCCTGCCTGAGAGGATATGGAAGCCAGTCACAAAGATAAGTCTTTTCTTTAGAGATTTATGTTCTGGAACATTGCTTGCAAGTAGTTTAGATAGGATGACAAAAAACATTCTTGTTATTATTACAAAGCTGGAGAAGATTTTTGTGACTGACTTCTTTGATGTGATGGAGCATATTTTGATTCATCTTGTACAAGAAGCCCGCCTTGGAGGTCCTGTTCATATAAGGTAGATGGATCCATTTGAAAGGTAATATTTTTTTATAACTAATTAATATAATAAACATATAAACTAACAATAAACTTCATGATTAACACATTTGAATTGGTATTTACAGAAAAATTAAATTTGTAAAAGGACAATTAAACAAAGGGGACAGATCGAAGGATCAATTGCTCAAGCTCATATCAAAAGAGAAATCAATGACTTTTACTCTTATTACTTAAGGGATGAATTGTCATGCAGGCAAAATAGGTCAAATTGAAATAATGAAGGTGATATTGATCAGATGTTTCCCTCCATTTCAATTTTCAATCAAAGTGGCCGAGGATCTAAAAGACATGAAAAAAGAGGCTTCACGACCAGGGAAAGACAATCGACTAACATATTCTTCTTAATTATCCAGAAATTCAGTCATATCTTGAGTAAGTGTTAAATAAATTATATTGTCAAATTACATAATAATTAGTATTTACTAACTCACAAAAATGTACATATCAATATCAGATTATTCGTAAACACCTGGGGCAATGTAGTCATATACACGAGGTTTACCAAATGGTCAAAGGACTATCTAAGTTCGAGAGTCTAATCATATTGAATTAGTACGAATGATGTATTTACTTAAGACTAAATTGCATTATTTGGGATACAATTTGTAGGTTTTTCATGAATACTCAACTGATCAGCATTCACCATTAGTGAGAGAAATCGCACTCGGGCCTGAATCTCAAATTCAAGCAATGAATAAATATTATTGTAATGGCTTTAAATTTCAAACTGAGAAAGTTTCTGCATATAAGAAAACCAATAATAGCGGTGTCTTCGTTCAAGGTGATATCGAATGGTAATGGCCAAACTATTGAATATTATGGTGTCATTCAGGAGATTATTGAACTTCGATATTCAGGTTGGCCTAAAAAGAAGATAATATTGTTTTAGTATAAGTAGTTTAACCCATCACATAGGGGCACAAGGGTGGACCAGCAACATAATGTAATTCAAGTTAAGCACACCAGACAATATGAAAAATATGATCCTTTTATCATTGCTCAAAATGCTAAGCAGGTCTACTACGCTCCATATCCATTGCGTAGAGATAAGACTGATTGATGGGTTGTCATTAAGACAAAGCCAGTAGGAAGAACTTAAATTGAGAATTTTAAAAATATGGCATACCAAAATGATCTTCCACTTGTTCAACAACAAGTTGATGTTGAGTTGGAGACCACACTAGAACATCCTCAACACATATTGGAAGAGGTGCCTGATAATGAATTAATAGCGTCAAACTTTCAAGAAGAAATAGATGAAGATAATGAATCATTGGAGGAGGAAGATGATGAATTATTTCATGAGAAGAAATTGGATGATGATGAATATAAAGCAAATGAGGAATTGAAACAGGAAGATGAAGTAAATAATGAAAAAAGCGAGGAGGAATAGATTGGTAGATTATAACTACCACATAACTTGTTTTATCTTGTTAATACAAAAATTATTTCATTTGAATTTTTCTTATATATTGTATTTGTGTTATTTTACATTCAGATATCATCAGGTGATGGTGATATATCTAGGAATCATCTTGGGATTACTTCCTCTGATAGGACGAAAAAGAAGAAGCATAGGAGACAGCCGATTGATTCTGAGGATATTATTTCTTCTGCACCTGATGTTCAGGGTGCCCCAAGAGCTAGTCATGTTGTGTTTTCTAGGACTATGGATCCTCTAGCTTTCCAGAGTCAGCTACATCAACCACGGGTCACATCTTCTTCTGCACAATCGAGATTCCCATTGTATGATCAGACCACTCCTTGACCTACAATGCCACTAGTACTTCGTCGATCTACACCTTCGACTATTCCATCTCCTACTGATGCATCTCTTCTTAATCGCCCCACCTATCCCATTTAAGACTTAAAGATTCTTCCAGTAGTGATAATGCCCCTACACTATTGACTCGTCATCCTACACTACCGACTCAGCATCACACACATGTTCTATCATGATCCACACCTTCATCTACTCTTGCATTTGAGCCTTCACTGGTTGTGCCTAACTTAGCTTCAAGAAAGAAGGACAGACGTGGGAGAGTCATGATTGAGCATAATGGAGCATCGTAAGTTTTTATTTTAATTTATTTATTTTTGCTACCTTAACAAATTATAGATAAACTAATATCATGTTTATTATGTGTCTTGCAGGTGGTATCCTTCGAAACCAGCTGCTGATGCTCTTAAGGAGAGTGTTAGGAGGTTATATTCGGAGTCATACACCTCTTGGAGGCAGATTCCAAATAATATTCGCAGATGATGCTTAATGAATTCAAGGTATATATAATATTGCATATTATTTTGAGTATTACTTATTTAACTAGGATTTCTTAACACGTTTGCTTTTTTGCTAGACTTTATGTACTTGGCATCCCAAGCACAACACCTTCATTGACAACACATTTAAGAAAAAAGCGAGCACCTGACTATCTAATTGGCTGAAGAAAGCAAGGGATGATGGAGAAAAAAGTTCTTGGATACCTCCGTATATATATCAAGATTTGTTCTGGTATTGGGATACAGATAAATTTAAGTCTATGTCTGAGCAAGCTAAAAAGACTAGAGGAAGCCTAAAGAGTGGCTCATTGCACGTCGAAGGTGCAAAGAGTGTCGGTACTGTTACGAGAGAGCTGGTAAGATTTTTAAAGTTTTAGGTTCAAACTAATATATTATTCTTAATTAAAGTATTTAATTTATACAAAATATTTTTTTTATTAATTATATTTTAAATTATAGGAAACGGAATTGGGGCGTCCTCCTTTACGTGATGAAGATTTTAGGAGGTATTATATGAAAAAAAGAAGAATGACTCAGATCCAGATCAGTGGGTGGAGGAAAAGGCCGAACAAGCCTATGTAAGTTATTTAACATAACTTTAAGTATAATTTATTTTGATTCTAACTTTTTCTTTTGATATACACATTGAATCTAATTATTATTTTTACTATGTAGCGTGACTAAGAGCGATATATACAAGAGCTTGGAGATTCGGTCGAGCTAACCCCTGAGTTGTCCAATCAAATTTGGATGAAAAAGGTTACAGGCAGGAGCAATAAAGGTTGTATTTATGGAATAGGTCCCAAAATAATATACAACGACTCCAATCTGGTTTACAAGGCATTTGATCATCACGTTAAGTTGACGCTATTGACGGGACTTAGATGGCTATCATGAGTCAAAAAGTTGAAGAACTTACACGTGCATTGGCAGAATCTGAAGCACGAAGGGCCCAGGAATATTCTAAAGTCAACAACAAGTGCTCAGCCTAGCCCGATGACGGTCCTCACCCCATGATGATTTCGACAAGAGTATGAATGATTTTGTTGAAAATATCCCTTCGTTCCCTTTTATTTTAGTTTTGGACAATTTAGAAATTTTGTTGAACTTTGACACTATCTAAAACTTTGTAAATTATGAATTTGTATGTTTTTTTATGTTTAATTATGTTTATTAAGATATATTTGGAATGATTTAGCTATTGTTGATTGTATTGTACTGGTATACTGAACCAAATTTGAAAGATTTTGTATATTAAATTTTAATGCAGGTGGGCAGCAGAAATTGTAGGTTTCTGCTGTCAAAATAATTGCAGAAAAGCGACGGACGAGGTCATTAAGTCCATTGCTTTTCTGGGAATTTTTAAAAAGAAATTCCCAAAAAAGTGACGGACTGCGTCGCTTAGCTCGTCGCTTTTTTAGTTTACTTATTTTAAAAATATTAATTTTTTTAAACTTTAACGCGGTCCATCACAAAATAAATTTAAAAAATAAAAAATAAAAAAAGCGACGGTTGTCCGTCGCTTTTTATTATTTTTTTATTTTTTTGTGAGACGGACTACGTCGCTTTTTCGCGATGCTATCCGTCACTTTTAAGAAAAGCAACGAGGAAACAATGACGAAATCGTCTGGGTCACTTTTTGCCAAAAACACGATGCAGTCTATCGCTTTTTCGCAGGTTTTTAGTAGTGAACGAATGTGCTTTATGTTATGTGAGTGATCAACTACATCCACAACTGAATGACCCATAGATACTAGGTGATCTGTGTCTAACCTCAGATGAAATCTCAATCCTCATACAAAATATCATACTCTCTCCTCCTCGGTGGGCAGAATCATAGTAGTACAATGAGAAAGTTAGTGACAGGCCTCATACTCTAAGACCTTCATAGTACCCTGCTCTAACTTTGCAAACTGATCCCGAAGCCGATCCCTAACACTTCGATGAATATAGCTTACCAAGAGATTATCAGAGAACTCTGCTTATAAAAAAAGATGCAACTTGGCTAGCATGGTCTATAGATAGGAGTGTTACCACTAGTTGGCTGGCCCATGAAACTGGTGGGTGGTGAAGTCAACTCCCCTATACTTCAAAAGACCTAAAGACTAAAGCTTCTCTTGATAGGTAGTCAAAAGCTCCATGGCATCCTCACTAATAGCTCTAGAAAATATGGGAAGTGATAATCTCTAAAATACCCCAACATCGTCTGCTCTTGTAATATCATAGCACTTTCTAACATAGCTGACTGGGGTGTATCCGGCAGTAGGGCTGGTTGGTCTTCGTGAGCTGGTGGAGTAGGCTAATCATGCTAAGCTAGCATATGAAGAGTTGGTGTTGGAGCTTTAGGTACAACCCCAATAGCAGCAAGTAACTTTGTAATAGTTGTCTGTAGAGCTAGAGTCATGATTGGTGCGATTGAAGGTGGCGCTGCTACTGCTATCCCCTCTGGCTGAGGAGGAATATGGGCTTCCTGGTGTTCCTCAACATGCTCTATGTAAGACCCCACCTGTGAGAAGTTTAAAAAGTGCAAGAAATGAGTTCTAAAAAATTTCTGAGTGTCAGTTGTTACGAGGCGTCTTATGAGTCGTAATTGGTTCCACGAGCCATACCTAGTGCTCGTAAGTTGAAGGTTGGACTTGGAGAAAATGATGATTTCTGAAGTAAGATATATGACTTATCAAAAGACCCATGAAATGACTTACGAGCCATAAGTCGGGTCATAGAATGTGATTCGAAGAAAAGTTTCTGAGAGTCTGAAATGGCATCAGACAAGACTCTTACCTATGGCCTGTAAGATGGACCACGACCTATAAACAGGGTCTCGTGGTCCTGTCTAACAGACTTATAAGGAGGGAAAATTTAACATTTCCTATTATTCTAATGTTTTACCTCATCGGTTAGGCCCTCATATCCTCACTTTTCGGCCTTATACACCCTTAACACTCCCATTCTAATTCATTCTCAACAAAACCTAAGTCTAAAACTCTCCCAAACTCCCTTAAGTCCTCCAAGGATTCAAGAAGAAGAGTCCAAGCTAGGGTTTCGGGTTCCCTTTCATTTTCCACAAAATTTCCATCTATAATCACACACAGTATGTGGGTTTTGATTGTGGAGACCTTTCTTCAACAAGCTCAACCGTTCCTCTTCTCTTTTATGCTTTCTCAAGTTATGAAAATACATGATGATTTTATGAACTCTATTACATGAAGATAATGTGAAGTATTTTATGATGGATTATCCTTATGCATTATTTTGAAGTGAAATCTATGATTTATATGAGTGTTTGATGATAACCTAACCAAGTTTTTACTATGTTTTGGTGGATTCTTTAAATAATGAATAAGTGATTCTATTTTGTAACTCTCATGGCATTTACTTATGATTTGCATGGTTTTAAGTCATGTATATATACCCACTATGGTTTTGAAATAAGATATATGCCAAGCTTCTATGATGTTGAGGGTGTTATGGTAATATATGTGAATTATGAATGATATGAATTGAAGGACTATTGTGCATGTTATGAAACATGAAAGGTAAAAGTCATGAAAGTTATGAAAGTTATGGAGCCCTATTTTGATGATATAAAGCTTTGACTTTGAGGAGCTACTCTATGGAAAATTATGACATGATGATTCTTCGTATATTATGGCTATAAGTATGATTTGAATATTCATTGGAATTGTGACCTACCACCAAGAGGACCTTAGTAGATAACCATTGTCCCATAACTATGTTGCCACCATATGTTTTTGAATTAGGTAATGGGTCCATATATCTAGGATTACATGATTGGCCATAAAGGCTGGAGTTCCCATATGAAACATGTTAATTGAATATCAAAAAGGGTGATGTTCCTATAAGGTTATTAAAGTATGATTAACTGAAAAAGGTGGAGTTCACATAAGGTGTTTATAGAGCATTTATTCAAAATGGGGAGGTTCCCATAAGGTAAGTGCTCCGTTTACGTTGGTAAAGTAGACCACTCCTTATCCAATGTGGAGTGAACATCAGAATTCCAGGTAGTAGCTCGCTTGATCTTATATGTCGGTTAGGGTCTCTTCCCATATATGTACAATATGTTATGTGACATGATAATTCTTAATGGATCCTTTGATTATGGCATTGAGCATACTTGACATATTGAACTTATATCCAATGATTTACGATTATGCATATTACTGAATCATAGTTTATCTCCTTTGTTGCATTGTACCGTATATACTTAGTACATTCTAATTACTAATGCATACTTTTTGCCTACATGATCTAACCATAAAGGGATTGGAGCTCCTTTCTATTCTCCTCCTCCACGTGGCTAGATGGTTCGAGTGAAGATTAACTATTAGTGAGTCCTCCACTTCTGGGGACAATTCTATATACTTTCATGCTTTTATTAGACTTATCTATTTTTGGATACTATATTTTGAGGGTGAGCTCAGGAGATGTCTTGGCCCCTATTTTAATCATGATCAGAGGTCTTGTTGGATATGATTATACTATGTACGTATGGGCTTGACTCGTTATATTTTTGTAATTATGGAAGAATTCCCTTAGTCCCATACTCCCCTCTATGTTTAATTGCCCATTGTGTTGTTATAAGAGAAGTCCCAAGTCCCTATTTCCCCTATAATGTGAGTCATACTTACCCACCCATTAGACTTTATTTTTTATGTGATACATGCTAATCCTTCTCCCGGTAACATCCCCATAATGTGAGTCCAAAGTCCCGCTTCCCCTAGAATTACTTGCTACTTGTTTATTGATTGTTTATGCTTTCGCAACTGATGTGCTGCCAAAATAAAACACTTTTGATGCTTAAAACTTAGGATTTTGTGTGTTCGCAATGCAATGTTTGTGGGTTTTATGTTTTTTTGTGTTTAGATTTGAAGAATTACTGGTTGGCCATGATTTTGGGAAAAGCTACAGAAGTTGCTACAGATTTGCTGTTATAAGAGACACCTTACGGGCCGTTGACCATTCTACGAGCTGTTGGGTGGTTTCATAAGTTATTCCAGTAAGGGGCAAAGTTTCTGAAGTTAATTCTACGATCATGCAGACGAGCCATGGATTAGTTTACAAGTTGTAGAAGATGTTCCGCGCCCTGAGGACCAGAGAATGAAGACTTTCTGAAGTTCATTAGGAGAAACCCCATTTACGGGTCGTAAACCACTTTACAAGTCATAAAGGGGTGTCGTAAAGAAGAAATCCAATTTTCCAGCAACAATATACGAGACCCCAATTATGGGCCATAAACTTTCATACAGACCGTAAAGAGCTTTCATGAGGCGTGCTGACCAATTCTCCTAAGTCATTTAGGATTTGAATTTTAATTATTATAAATAGGTCTTTTAGGTTATTTTTCATAATTTCTCATCAGTTTTGATAAGTTTTAGTCTAGTACTCAAAGAACTCAATATTTTGAGAGAGAAAATTATAAGAGAGTCTTTGAGAACACTTGTGGTTGAATTTGATCTTAAAGCTTGTGATTCTTATTGAACTTGGATTGTTTGTTCTTAAATCTATTATGTAAGTATTTAGTTATATCTTCTCAATTCATAATCTTTTCATCTACGCATAGCATGAGTAGCTAAATTCATAACTAGAGTTGTGAGAACCATGAAGAACTTACAAAGTAAAATTAGATAATTCACAATTCTTGGAAGGTGTATATGCATGTATTAATTAACTCCCTTTGCTTTACATGTTTTCTAGCGGTGGCCAACATTAGAATCCACCTAGTTTTACTCACTGGACCAAGGTAGTAATGAATAGGAAAAAAGATTAATTAATAAAATTCAATTGATGGGTTCTCGTCTAATCAACCAAACTGGGCCAAGGGGAGGTTGTACTAGGACTAATAGGTAATGGTTAGTAATGCACACTATAGAGATAGGCTAAATCTCATAGTGAAATTCGTATCTCACCTTTGACCAAAGGGCTTGGTGAACTTAAATTGTCGTCTTGCATGCTATATACTAGACAAGAATTAGGTTATCCGGTGATACTGAGTTGGGAAATCATGGGGAACACAATACCCTAGTTGTTCTCCATATTGATTTTCCTCTTGTAATAGTTAGTCAGTTTTACTTTCTCATTGATTATTGCAAAACCCCTTTCTTTCAGGAAATTGACTCGGTAATTACTCAGATTGCATAATGATGAACTCTTATGAGTCTGCGTATTCCTTATGGGATCGACCCTAACTTGGTTAGGTTCTCTATCTTGATAGCGACCGCTTTATCCTCTATAAAGGAGGTGTAACTTGGGTGACATCAACAACCAAAGATGTGTTATGCATGCTTAAGAGGCTTGTTTGAGGTTTCGTCGGATTCCCCATTCGTCGTGCCACGTCTAGATGCTAGGTTTGGGTCATGATACTCTAGGGTTACATCTCTGTCTGAAGATAATGTTGCACCCCTACCTATGCCTTGGGGTTGTCTTGTTGGCTTGCCTGAACTCTATCAACCTTCCCTGGCGGGTCATCCCCACCAATGATATCGTACCTACAATATATGCCTGAGAAAGAATGAAGCAAATGAGATATCATGAAACCAATAGGACACACAAGTGCATGAAGTAATGTAATATTAAGAGTTTTATTATGGATATCCTTTAGCCTTCCGAAGATGGGTTATAAACGTCTCCACACTAATCTGCAAGACTTTACTAGATGTTAACTCTGTACAAGTGAAACCACTGAACCTGAGGCTCTAATACCTTCTTATCATGACCCAGTTTTTTGAGTAATAATGACACTTACCATATCCCATCAACAGGTAAGCCAACTCATAACTCGAAATTGCAAGTAATGGAGATAAGGAGAGAAACTAAATAGGATACTTATAATCACAACGTAAATAACAAGAAGGACAAATATTGAACTATATACACAAAAGACCCTTTCTGGAACCTAGAATTCACTAGTATAGAGCTTCTACAAAATAAAAGATGAATACAAGTCCTGAAAGTGGACTGAAATAAAATAAACCATGGGTTAGCTACTCTCAAAATATGCAAAAGACAGGCCAACGAACAGAAAGAAATAGAAATAATCCAAAAATATCAAGTACTCACCCTAATCTCCAGAATAAGCTACTACAGGTTCGATAGGGAAGCACTGATAACTGGTGCTCGGACATGCATCACGAAGGTTGATGCAGAGTGTAGTATGAGTACCAGAATAATCGGTACCTAGTATGCATCATAGGCGAACTGAGCTAGAAAAGTAAAGAAAATAGAAAAATGAGGGATAAGCCTAAAAAGGAGTCATTATGCAGAAGTCTAGAATAAAGTAAAGTAAGTAACTAACTAGGGGAGTCTACAACTATCTACACCCAACTGGACCCCTCCTCGAAAGTTCAGATAGGACATTCATATGCAGTTCAAAGTGAATTTTGAGTGAACCCCCATAAGTCCACCACATAACAGAAAATCTACAACTACCTAGTCTAAGGACTAAGGAATTTGTAACTGTGACGACTATAGAACCATATCCTGCAGACTGGGAATTTTTTAAGTTACGAGGTTGGGACTAGGACCCAGATGCTCACTAGAAGAGATCAATATGGTCAAGGCCGGGACTGGGACTCGGATGCTCGCCAAGAATGTGAGTACAACCGATGAAAGGACTAGGATGCGGATGCTTGCCATAAATAATAAGTTGATAGAGGTCAGGCTTATAACTTGGATACTCCCAATGGGATCCCAAAATGGAGGTTAGGGCTTAAATTCGAATGCTCATAGAAAGTTTTGTCGAAGGTGCCGAAAGTTTTCATTTCCCAAAATATAGTCTAATAGCCACTGAGAATCACTTTCCGCAATAAATTAAACCAATATGACCACCTGATAATCAATCAAAAATGATTACAAAGTCTAGTATCACCAATAAATCTCGTAAGCGGTAAGACTTGGAAAGTTATGGGTGCAAGTATTCATAAGAGCAATGTTACTGCCTTACTAAGCCCAACTACTAGACTATAGTTTACTACGCCATTCTACAAGGATCTAGGCCGACTGAAATGATGTCAGCGCATCTAATACAAATTTCCATCACCCTAATCTAAGGCCAACATACTTTCAACAATCTTAGCCATGAATTCAGTATCACATAAAGCACCAACAACTAGCAGGTAGAAAAATACATGCTCATAATTACCTAATAAAGGCCTAAAACATAGTTTCGTACATATAAAATAAGCTACCCTACCCAAATTCCATCATTCTCAACAAGAATTTACACATTCCATCTCAAACTGAAAAAAGGAACGTTGTAGCTTACTTGTAGGCCAATCACATATGCTCCAACTTACTATCAGAGTTTATCCCTTTCAAACAACCTTTGATTGTTTCCATGCATTCAATAATGGAATTACTATGTCAACATGGTCGTTCTAAAACTAAGTTTGCAATAAATGAAGATGGAACAATTTTGAGGTCAAAATGGAAAAAATGGGACCTGTATAAAAGAATCCTGAATTAATCTCGTTAAAAGATTCTAAACACTTACCCAAACTTGTGTTCCAAATGGAACACAATTCAGGGCTCAAAGCAACTCCAACCCGAACATGCAATAAAAATTCAAAATTAAGCTAAAGAATATAATAATGTCACCAGCTATTTACAACTAATTACTAGAAATGAGGGCCCAGTACCTGAAACCAACTCCATCATGACGATCCTCGTAAAAAACCTTACAATCTAGGCTCTTGAATCACTCAATAAAATGAGCAAGAAATTATCCTCCAAAATATTCCATAGATGGAGCACAAAAATGAGTTGGCGTAGCAGCTAAATTGCGATGCATACCTCCAAAGAAGCTTCAAATATGAATTTCAACCATGCCAACTCATTCTCCCCAGAAGATCACTCAAGATAGCCTCGAGAATCACCGAAATTAGACCTAAAAGGGCTGAGAGATAAAGTCTCAAAATTTCCAACATTAAGCTCATGAAAAGGACCATGGAAGAAGGTATTTCATGAAATTTACCTCAAACAAAGACCCCAAATCCGTGTTTGAGCTCACCAACATATTCTTTGTAGAAAGCCCCATAAATTTTACCTTTCAATCACTCCATTTAAGCTCAAAATACTCAATAAATTGTCACATGAAGTTCCAAATAAATGTTAAAAATGGTTGCCTACATAGAGATGAGGGTGCACTAAATACGATCACTAGCGCACCAGAAGATTATTTCCATTTTAAAGTCTCAGATGGGGTGTTCGGGATTCATTTGGAACCCCGTGCATGGAAATGAACTATGCTACTCCATAAAATTTAACATTTCAGACTCCATGGAACAGTCAAAATTTTCGTATAAGGACATTACGGTTGAAGGTAAGTTCCACTCTCAAGGCCATTTTTAACCAAAATCTACTAAGGGGCTCGAAATGAGTCTAAAAGCCATAGGAATCAAACGAAAGATCGTTCTAGACCAAACTTGACGTTCTAGAACTAACTGCAATGTCAAAATTAACATTTGAGCAAATTTTTCAAGAATATGGATGTCAACTTTTGGCTAGTTTTCAAGGCTAAGATGCTAAAAATGGTTTAAACTCACATTGAAAATCTTGAAACTTGAGTTGACTATGCTTCTAGCCTAATTTGTTCATTCTAAAGCTAATGAAATAGACGAAGTTCTATTTTGAGGCCATTTACCTATATTTTTTTATTGAGGTCAATTTTTCAAGGTGCAAAAAATTGCACAAAATCCAAACGAACAACAAGGGGACCGAGCTACCTGTGCTAGCAAGTGACCTAAGTCACTATAGAATAACTTTAAAAGAGAAAATAAATTGGAGGCAGTATGAGTAAAATGACCCTGATAGTTATTATAGATACCTAAGTCTCGATCTTGAGTACTTAACTTGGGGCTCAATCCCCATCTTGACCCTAAACTTGAGAATCAAGATCCAAATCATAAAAGCAGTCAAAGACAATCTTCAATAATAAGTTTAAACTCAAGTAAATCTTAAACATATGCTTTAATGTTAGGGATCTAGAGAAAGCTAAGAATAGCAGGCTTGATTTGGAAAATAAAATCTCACAACCAACGCACAGATTCATAAATTGGTTAGTTGTGCAGGGCAGATTGTTGACTAATAACAGACTATAAAGGATGAATATATAAATAGATAACACAATATGTAGTTTATATGATGTTCAAGCTATAGTAACATAAAAGTACCTTTTCTCGGAATGTTATTTGACTAAAGGAATCACTATATTAGTGATATAATGGACTAGAGTACAAATTTTATCAGGTGATGTCAAGCAAGAATCGAACAAAATTAATAGAAAGAACTAGAAGCAATTGTATAAAGAAATAACAATATTACTTTGGCCTCAATAGTGTATCATGTGTCGCAGGTCAGGAATTGAGAATTGTATAGGGGTACAAATTGATTATAGATACAACAATCATCATATCATATCATATCATATCATATCATATCATATCATATCATATCATATCATATCATATCATATCATATCATATCACATCACATCATATCATATCATATATAACTAAAAGTGGGAAGATCCTAATCTCAAAGTTGGATTACCATTTTTCCCTTATGTCATTACTTATTTACCCTTATATCATTACTTATTAAATATTAAATATTAATTTTAATTAATTATAAAACTAGGTTAAATTCCTTTTCCTACATATGTTGGCTTCTTTCATCCATATTCTGTATGCCCTATTCTCTTCCTTTTCTGCATGTTTTCTTCCTCTTCTCTTCCTTTTCTGCATGTTTTCTTCCTCTTCTGCACATGGTGTTCCTTTCTAATTCCTTTTTAATTAGTATCACCTATTAATTCTGCAATGATTAGGCTGTTCAATTTCCTTCTCTGCTCATATTGTAAGAGCCCTATTAAGTATTGTTTCATCATCAACATACCTCTTCTACGTTGATAAGCATGAAATTCCCTTAGTAATAGTCATCCCACAATTTTTTAGTAACAGTCATCCCACAATCTTTTCATATTCTTCACTAATCTCTTTATATAAATCTGATGAACAACATGGCTTTGTCCCATCAATATATTACTCCTTTCTGCCACAACCAAATACATCATCATCAGGTAACTTTGCTTTCCTTTTTCTTAAGTTTCTCTGTTTTCCTTGTTTATTTTTGTGCGCAAACTGGTGGCACTTCTTCTGGTTCATTGTGACTAAAAACAAGCCCCGAGATATATAAAGAATCCTTTTAGTTTGCAGTCTTTACTTTTGTTACCATTGGCTGCCTTACCAATTGCCTGAGTCTAGGCAAATGAGAAAATTTAGCATTATAAGTTAATGTATGTACCAGTTGGTGCAATGTAGACATGATGCATCAACCTGATTCAAAAATTAACTTTTAAGAGTTCAATATTTATGCTAGCACTTGAAATGCTCCCTAAAAGTGCCCGAAAATGTGTCTTGAAAGTACCTAGAATCACAATTTCCATATATCTCAAATACATGCACGATATCGAAAATTCGACTTTATATTCTTGTTCAGGGGGTCAAAATTAGGGGTTAAAGGGTCTAACCTTATGAGCAACCGTATCAAAATTTCAAAATCGCAAAAATGCGATTTCCAAAGATGATCCGCGCCAAAGGCGCACTCCTATTTATTTTTTTCCAGTTTTTCTCTCTCAATCTAAGACTTTTGGGTCTTGGGCCTAAGTGTTCCCAAATGTGAAAATACCTATACTTAACCATATTTTACCCCCATATCATTCTAAAAATTCCCCAATACTCACTAAAACACTTAGTCACATACTTACTAAGGCAAATGGTGTGGCGGATGTTTTGAGTAAGATGTCTATGGGTAGCGTAACTCATGTTGATGGCATGTGATAAGAAAATGGCTAGAGAGGTGCACCAATTGGCTAGATTGCGATTAGATTGGAAGAGGTTAGTAATGATGGTGTTGTTGTCGTTGATGGGTCTAAATCTTCATTGGTTGATGAGGTGATAGCAAAATAAGATCTTGAGTCCACCTTGCTTGAATTGAAAGCCTTGGTGAAAGAAGGCAAAGCAGAGGTTTTCTCCTAAGGGGGAGATGGTGTCCATGGTACTAAGGTAGGTTATGTGTGCCTTGTGTTTATGGTTTGGGGGAGAAAATCCTTGATGAGGCCTATAATTCTTCTTATTCTATCTACCCCGATTCCTCCAAAATGTATAGAGATTTGAGGGATGTGTATTAGTGGGGAGACATGAAGAGGGACATTGCCAAATTCATTTTCGGTTGCCATAATTTTCAACAAGTCAAAGCCGAATATCAAAGGTCGGGTGGCCAAACCCAAGACATAGAGATTCCTACTTAGAAGTGGGAGGTGATTAATATGGATTTTGTGGTTGGGTTGCCCAAGACTAGAAAAGGTTTTGATTCCATTTGGGCTGTGGTTGATAAGATGACGAAATCGGCTCACTTTCTACCAGTTAAAACCACATATATGGCTAAAGATTATGCAAGGTTATACATTCATGACTTGGTAAGGTCATATGAGGTTCTTTTGTCCATCATATCGGACCGTGGGGCACAATTTACTTCACATTTTTGGAGATCTTTCCAAAGGGGCCTTGGTATTAGAGTTAAGCTTTCTACAATCTTACACCCTCAAACGGATGGCCAAGAGGGTCATCCAAACCATTGAGGATATGCTTAGAGCATGTGTATTGGAGCTTAAAGGTAGTTGGGATGATCATCTTTCGTTAATTGAGTTTGCCTACAACAATAGCTGTTATTCTAGCATCAGTATGTCTCCATTTGAGCCTCTTAATGGTAGGCAATGTAGATCATTAGTTGGGTGGTTTGAGGTTGGTGAGATATATTTTTTGGGACCAGATTTGGCTGTGGAGGCTCTTGAGAAGGTTAGGATGATTAGAGAAAGGTTAAAGATGGCCCAAATTTGCCAAAAGTCCTATGCCGATGTAAGGAGAATGGATCTTGAATTCCAAGTAGATGATTCAGTTTATTTGAAGGTTTCACCCATGAAGGGTGTGGTCCATTTTGGCAAGAAGGGCAAGTTGAGCCCAAGATATGTTGGTCCTTATGAGGTCGTGAGGAGGGTTGGCAAGGTAGCTTATGAGTTGAAGTTACTTAGTGAGATAAAATTAGTTCATAAGGTATTTCATGTCTTTATGTTGAGGAAATGTGTGGGTGATCCTAATGCTATCAACTTGACTTATGAGGAGGTTCCAATTCAGATTTTGGATAGGCAAGTGAAGAGATTGAGGAACAAGAAGGTAGCATCCGTTAAGGCGCTTTGGAGGAAATAACAAGTCGAGAGTGCTACATGGGAGGCCAAAGCAGACATGTGAAAACGACATCCTTATCTTTTCCACTCCACTCAAGCCTAAGGTACTAATTCTAAGTCTCCTATGTGATTTCAAGTGTTACATTTCAGGCCTATCACATTCATATGTATTCATCTTTAAGTTGAAAAATTTATGATGATTTTACACTTATGTTGAAATTTTAAAAATGGTATTTTAAATGTAATGTTGCATTCTTGTTGGGGCTAATTTATTTATGATTACACTTGTCTTGTACGTCTCTTTTACATTCAGGGAAGAATGTTCCCAAGGGGGAGATATTGAAATGATCCCAAAGAGTGCTCTAAAATATGCCTTGGAAGTGCCCAGAATTATAATTTTCATATATCTCAAAATTCATCCTCGATATCAAAAATTTGACTTCATATTCTTATTCATGGGGTCAAAATTAGGGAGATACCGGTCTAACCTTGATTTAAAAGCAAACCGTAGCAAAATTTGAAAATCACAAAAATGTGAATTCCAGAGACGATCCCCACCTTTGGTATGACGTGCCAAGGGCATGCTCCTATGTATTTTTTTGGTCTAGTTTTTCTATCTCGGTCCAAGACATTTGGGTCTTGGGCCTAAGTGTTCCCAAACGTGAAAATATCTATACTTAGCCATATTTCATCCTCATATCATCCTAAACATTCCCCAATACTCATTAAAACACTTAGCCATATTTTCACTCCTAAATTTAAGTCTCAAAATCTCTCCCGGATCTAACGATTTCCTTCAAACATCAAGCTTCCATTTTAAATCTTCACCAAGAGTCTCTCCAAAGCTAAGGTATGTAGGTTTCAACCATTGGATCCTTTTACCCATGGTACCCTAATCTCCTTTTTACTCAATTTCCATGATTTAAAGTTGATTTTACCATTGGATTACTAGTATGAACATGTCTATGAACTATGTTAAAGTTATGTAAAGTTGTGATTATTTTGCTATGTTTTGAGCTATAAATCATGGATCTCTTGTAAGATTTGATGAGGGCTTTTGATGTATATTGCTTGGGGGTGTTACAAGGTGTTGATTGATGGTTTTATAGTGGATTTTCTTGCATGATTTAATCTTTTTATTTCATGGTTTTATACTACCACTTCACACCCACCAAGTATTTGATAAAATGTTTGGTTATGGTTTCACAAGGAATTGAAGGTCCAAAGCATGAGATATGATATAATTTATGATGTTATGATGATAAAATAAGCTTACGTAAATGATATATTCCATATAAGTGTTGTATTATACCATGCCCGATCCGGGGGGACTAAGATTCCGGATAATCGAGATTGGGGTTTGTACTCATCAACATGTGAGGGGTTGTACTTCGCCACCAGGGTGATAAGGTGAGATTATCATCAACCATGTGAGGGGTTTGTACTTCCCCACCTGGGTGATAGGGTGAGATCATTGTCAACCAACCAAGGGATTTGTACTTTGGAAATCTTGCTTGGTCTCTTCTACACATATGATATCCTATATGATCACGAGCTACTTAAGCATGTTTTACTCTAGCATTGGTCATATATGCCATATTGTTATATGATGTCTATTGTCTATTATTGTACACTTTGACTATGATGCCTATTTCTTCTTGCATTGCATCATACATACTTGGTACATTCAAACGTACTAACGCATACTCTTGCCTACATGATATCATCATGTAGGAACCTGTTCCTAATTTGATCATTCTCCCCCTCCACGTGGCTAGTTTGGTACCACTTAAGCTAGTTGGTGAGTCCTTCATTCTGGGGACATTTATCTATGTTTCTCTTATTTTGTATTGGGACACTCCTCTTTATGTTCTATTTTTACTATGAGGGTGAGCTTGGTTACTTTGTCTTGGCCCCCGCTCTTATCTATGTAGTAGAACTGTTTGTTGGACATGCTATGTTTTATGATTTGAGCATTGACTCTTTGTCTCTTGATTATGATGTTATGGAAGCTTTCCCCTTAGACCCTTTTGCCCTTATTCTTACTCTTATACCTTTTATATGCTTCTGCGACCAATGATGTGTAATGATAAGTTAAGAGGCTTGCTTGGGGTTCCTTCGGGTTCCCCATTCGCAATGTCACGTCTAGGCTCTAGCCTTGGGTCATGACAAACTTGGTATTAGAGCACTAGGTTATGAGATCATCGGAGTCCAACACACTGTGCTAATTAGAGTCCTATTTTTCATAGTTGTGAAATGTGTCATGACTATGAATAGGAGGTTATGAGGCGTTTTAGGAAATGTTTTCCTTCTTCATGTTCTAAGTCATGATATAGAGTTGTGGTAAGTTCCCCCCCCCCTAACGATTGTCTTAGCTATGCTAGATCATGCCTAACACTTGAGGATAAATTGACCGAATTCCTGAGGAGCAACCTACCAATGGTGAGCTCCGGTATGCTCTCACTATGCTTACCCAAGTTGTGGCCAATCAAGTCAACCAAGGGGCCCAAGCACCTCATGTTATTACCCCGGGAGCTAGGGTAAGGGATTTCATAAGAATGAATCATCCACGTGTTTTATGGGTCAAAGGTGGATGAAGATCTACAAGAGTTCATTGATTAGGTCCACAAGATTTTGACTATCATAGGTGTTGGGTTGATTGAAAAAGCAGAGTTGACGGCGTACCAACTCAAAGGGGTAGCCCAAATATAGTGTGATCAATAGAAGGGAGATAAGGAAATTGGTAATGTGGTACTTTGGGAAGAGTTCAAATTATCTTTTCTTAATCGATTCTTCCCTCTTAAGCTTAGGGAAGCTAAGTTAGTAGAGTTTATGAATTTAAAGCAAGGTTTCATGAGTGTGAGGGAATATGCCCTCAAGTTCAATCAACTTTCAAAGTACGCTCCTCATTTGGTAGCCGATCCTAAATCTAGGATGAATAAGTTTGTGATGGGGGTCTCTGACTTGGTAAGTGAAGAATATCGATATACCATGCTAATTAGTGACATGGACTTGTCCCAATTGATGACATATGCCGAGCAAATGGACGGGGAAAAGTTCATGAAGAGAAGGGGTCAAGAGGCCAAGAGGACCCGTTTTGAGGGTAAGTTCCAAAAGGGTGCTAGATTTCATCAAGGCCAAGGGTCTTCTCATGCCACTAATAGGTGGTTTGCCAATGACCTCCCTAGGCCTCAAGGTGTTTGTGGAGTGGCTCCTATTGATGTGTGTCCTAAATGTGGAAGGAATTATAGAGGCCCATATTTGAAAGATTCTAACGCATGCTTTGAATGTAGGGAGCTTGGTCATAAAAAAGTAGATTGTCCAACCATAGCAAAGGACCGGGTGCAAATACAGTTCTATTTAGTAGTGGTAGTCCTCAAGGTGGTGCCCCAAGGCACAATTTGTTTTATGATCTACATGGGAGGCAAGGAGTTGGTGAGGTTCCCATCGTTATTACCGGTATGTTGAAAATCTTTGACTTTGATGTATATGCCTTGATTGATCCGGCTGCCACTCTTTCCTTTGTTACCTCTTTTGTTGCTAAAAAGTTCCATGTTGACCTTGAGTTGTTGCATGAGTCATATGAAGTGTCTACTTATGTTGGTGCATCTATTGTTGCTAGGAAAGTTTATACAAGTTGTCTTAATTGCATCTTGCATAAAGTGTTGTCTTGTGATTTTGTTGAGTTAGACATGGTCGATTTTGATGTCATTCTTGGTATGGATTGGTTGCATACCTACTATATTTCTATTGATTGTAAAACTCATAGCGTCAAATTTCAATTTCCAAATGAACCCATCCTTGAGTGGGAAGCCAAGATGTGATGACAAAGGGTAGATTTATCTCTTGCATTAAAGCCCGTAAGTTATTCTCTAAGGGGGTGTCTTTACCATCTTGTGAGGGTTAGGGAGGTGGAGTCTAAGGTCCTTCCTATAGAGTTTGTCCTAGTTGTAAATGAGTTTTTTGATGTCTTCCCAAAGGACGTTCCTGATGTTCCTCCCGAAAAGAAAATAGACTTTAGCATAGACTTCCTCCCCGATACTCAACCCCGAGTTGTTGCATGAGTCATATGAAGTGTCTACTCTTATTGGTGCATCTATTGTTGCTAGGAAAGTTTATACAAGTTGTCTTATTTGCATCTTGCATAAAGTGTTGCCTTGTGATCTTGTTGAGTTAGACATGGTCGATTTTGATGTCATTCTTGGGATGGATTGGTTGCATACCTACTATATTTCTATTGATTGTAAAATCCATAGGGTCGAATTCCAATTTCCAAATGAACCCATCCTTAAGTGGGAAAGTCAAGATGTGGTGATAAAGGGTAGATTTATCTCTTGCATTAAAGCCCGTAAGTTGTTCTCTAAGGGGTGTCCTTACCATCTTATGAGGGTTAGGGAGGTGGAGTCTAAAGTCCTTCCTATAGAGTTGTTGCTAGTTGTAAATGAGTTTCTTGATGTCTTCCTAAAGGACCTTCCTGATGTTCCTCCAGAAAGGAAATAGACTTTCGCATAGACCTCTTCCCTGATACTCAACCCATTTCTATTTCCCTTACTGTATGGGCCCGGCGGAGTTGAAGGAGTTAAAGGAACAATTGAGGGACTTGTTGGAGAAGGGAGTTATTAGACCTAGCCAATCACCATGGGGTGCTCCGATGTTTTTTGTGAAAAAGAAGAATGGGTCCCTTAGGATGTATATTGACTATCGGCAATTCAATAGGGTCACTATAAAGAATAGGTATCCTCTTCCAAGAATTGATGATTTGTTTGACCAATTGCAAGGGGCTAGCTATCTCTCTAGCATTGATCTTTGGTCTGGGTATTATCAAGTGAAGGTGAGGGAGTGTGACATTCCCAAGATGGCCTTCCAGACTAGATATGGGCATTATAAGTTTGTTGTGATGTCTTTTGGGTTGACCAATGCACCGGTCATCTTCATAGACCTAATGAATAGGGTCTTCAAGCCCTTTCTCGATTCCTTTGTTGTGGTTTTCATCGATGATATTTTGATCCATTATCATAGTAGGGAGGAGCATATGGGTCATTTGTGGGTTGTGTTGCAAAGATTGAGGGAGGAGAAATTATACGCTAAGTATAAAAAGTATGAATTTTGGTTGAAGGAGGTTGCATTCTTGGGTCATGTGGTGTCAGGGGACGGTATTAAGGTGGATCCTAAGAAGACCGATGCGATTAGAAGTTGGCCTAGACCATTGACCCTGTCGGATATTAGGAGCTTCTTGGGCCTAGCGTGTTATTATAGAAGGCTTGTGAATGGATTCTCCTCCATTGCTTCCCCTATAACGAAATTGACTCAAAAGAAGGTTAAGTTTGTGTGGATAGATGAGTGTGAGAGGAGCTTCCAAATATTGAAAGACAAGCTTGTGTCCGGTCCTATATTGTCACTATCGGATGGGCTTGAGGGATTTGTGGTGTATTGTGATGCTTCCCTAGTTGTTTTGGGTTGTGTGTTGACACAAAATGGTAAGATCGTAGCTTATGCCTCTAGGAAACTCAAGGTACATGAAAGGAGCTACCCTGCCCATGATCTAGAGTTAGCCATCATGTTTTCATTTAAGATTTGGCGTCACTGCTTGTATCCGATGCACATGGATATGTTCGCCGATCATAAGAGCCTTTAATATATCTTCACTCAAAAAGATCTCAACTTGAGGCAAAGGAAATAGTTAGAATTTCTTAAAGACTGATATGAGTGTGCACTATCATCCGTAAGACAAATGTTGTGGCGGATGCTTTCACTTCATGCTATGTTCTATGATATGAGCAATAACTCTTTGTCTCTTGACTATGATGTTATAGAAGTTTTCCCCTTAGCCCATTTTGCCCCTATTCTTACTCTTATGCCTTTTATATGCTTCCGTGACCAATGATGTGTAATGATAAGTTAAGAGGCTTGCTTGGGGTTCCTTCGGATTTCCATTCGCCATGTTACGTCTAGGCCTTAGGCTTGGGTCGTGATAGCACTATTACTTTTATGCATTCAAAACCTACTATTTGCTGAATTTCTAATGATTTCTCGCATATACATTTATGCTTTGTCTAGAACGCCGTGAGTCCAGTTGATCTTGTTGAAATTACGTTGCATCCGCCTCATATCCTTTTGAATCCTAAGGGTATAGTTTAATGGACATGGTAAAAGATTATACATTATATGATGTATGCCTCTACCCATGGAGATACTGATTATCTATGATTCGGTCTAGACTATCCTCTATCTAGATAGATATGTCTCTGGTAGCGAATTCATGCACCAATGCCATTAATAAGGTGAACACATGATTTTATCAATTTAAATTTCAGTAGTAGTACGGTTTTATAAGTAATGTACAGAATCACAGGCCAGAATTTTCACTCACAGACCATATCTTTCCTTCTACATAAATCTTGTATCTGACATAAAAGTTGCACAAAGGAAATTAGGACAACATTTAGGATCAGATGATATATATAATTAACCAACGAATAGGACATCGTTAATCATGAAAACTAACTTCATTTACATTCCTCTGTTACACTGACTAGCTAAATTTGATTGTTGGGATCTTGCTTCTGTTCTTTAATCCAGTCCTACATATATTAAATTTATTTTACATTCCACGGTCCATATTATGTTAGTATTTCCTCACGAATGGTCGAATTGACAGAAGTCATTATGGCATTCTGAATCAATTGATCCTGACAGAATCAAGTGTTGGGGCTCGCCACTTTTCTACTATTTTGTGTGATAGTTGACAAAGGAGAGGGAGAAGAGCCGTCAAGATGGCCAAACAAATTGTGCCCAAGTTCCATGCATAAGCATTGAAATCTGGGCTTTCGAGGTAGAAAATTTATGGTTGCCAACAAGCTTTATTGGCAGCTGCATTGAGTCAAGGCAACTTTGATCCTTGTTGAATTTTTCGTCCTGAGGCATATTCGTAATAATCCAGAAAATCCATGAGGAGTTAAACGGATTGCCTGTCGCGTAGGGAGAAAATAATGAGATTATGAACATAGCTTAAATGATTTCTCTTTGTCCTTCTGGGGCTCATTAAGAAACCTATAAATATAGGATTTTCGTTGTCTTTTACGGAATAATGCTAAAGCTTCAGAAGCTAACATAAATAAAGAAGACGAGAGATGATCCTCCCATTTTACTCCAATGATAGATTTGAGGAACACAAAATAGTACTACTATAAATTAAAATGGAGTACCACTTGTTTTCCAGGAGCTAGCCTTTGAATAAGTTCTATGAAAGGTTCAACAAAATTGAGCCTTGTAAAAAATGAGGAGAGGAAATTCCATGACAGTTTATCATAAGCTTTTGACATATCTAGCTTGCTCATGGTATTGCATGCTTGTTTATTGTCTCTAATCCCATGCTAAATCTCTTGAGCTAGAAGAAATTTCAGTGATATGACAAAACCAAACTGATTATTCGATATCAGTCTTGGAAGTAACTCAACCATCCTGGAAGATATGACGATCTCGAAAGAAACATTGCAAAGATCACCTGGGAATAAGGACTAATTGGTGTGAGTGTAGAACTTTGGACAGGTTGGAGCCAGTGAAAAAGCTTTATTTAGAGACATCATTCATGATGATATCCCACTACCCCAATAAAAATGTCCATAGAAGACATCAAATCCTGCAGAGCTGATAGAATGTATGTATCCCTTCTTCCCCAGGAACTCTTTGGAGCATTGTGCTATCTTCATAACTGACTAAAACGGTTATGTTGTCTAGAGTTGTTAGATCATTGTCACAGTCTCCTTGACTGAATAGGTTACTGATATGTTCCACCACAACATCTACTATAGTGTCTAGCGTTGTAAGAACATTGTCACAGTCTTCGATCTATATGCGATGTTCGTTTTTAACTGGATCATAACCTCAAAACTTGACTCATGTTCCACAGTGGTCCAAATGTAATGCTGCGATGCATCTCCAATGTTGTTTAGTATTCTGCAAATAGAGCCAAGCCACAACCAATTGTACATAATTCCTTTTGCCTTAAAGCCATGGATTCTACCTTACAGGGAGCGACTTCAAAAACAAGACAATTTGTACTACTGCTTATTCCAAATACTAGCTACATTTTCCATGAGTTCTTCAAAATTGTACTTCTCATTTCTTTTCAATGTTTGAACTTTGAACAAGACAATTAAACCCAAATCTTTATCTATTGATATATATATAAAACTCCATAGTCCTAACAACGTTACACGGCTTCAAATTTCAGGATTACAAAACACTGACTCACCAATGCAAACATAATGCAACAATGATCCACACTACTCATCAAGTGGAGATTCCAATTATTGCACTTACAGCTTGTACAAATTATTGTTTCCATAAATTAAATGGTTACTGTTATAATATATCAATAATCTAACTTACCATGGGATATACGTGCAACGCACGTGCCCAAGACTAGTTACATAAAATAAGCAAAGCTTCAGTGTTATAGTTAGAAAGACTTTGAAAGGCCAAAGATGCGGCTTTTTGGTTCAGCAATTTATCATGTAATCAGAGATATGTTCGAGTCTCAACTTGCCTAGTCCCCTTGTTTGACAATAGATCCCCTTTTATGTGTATTGGTTTTGAGCATATGGGCGGCCATCCATTTTTGACCCCCTTATTCACAATTGTGTAGAAAGATGGTCACTTTGAATTTTATTTGATGTCAGAAAACAAACAATAGCAATTTATTAAGAATAAGGTACAATTAAAGTGACATCAAAGTGCAATAAGCTGTTGAACGACAGTAGGATCTGCCAAAGTAGTTGTGTCACCAAGCTCGTCTAAGCTGTTGGAAGCAATTTTCCTCATTATTTTGCCACTCCTTGTCTTGGGTAGAGCTGGTGCCCAGTGGATCTTGTCCGGTGCAGCAAAACCTCCAATCTGACATTAAGATACAGACCAGTTTTCATCTGCTTCTACCATACATATACATATTTAACAAACGCAAATCAAAAGGATACCTTATATCTGACAACTTTGATAAGACTTTTTCTGAGTTCCTCACTGTATGGAACACCTTCAGCTAAAGTAACAAATGCATATATCCCTTGTCCTTTAACATCATGCTCCACGCCAACCACAGCAGCTTCAACACACTGAAGATGTGAAACTAAAGCCGACTCTACTTCAGCTGTGCCAATAC
>JAABOM020000007.1:17220478-17239257 GCA_011800125.2 Solanum clarkiae
GGTAGTGGAGTTTGACATTACCGTCATATTTGAGGGGAATCAATTGGTTGTTACTGTAGATGCTTGGGTTTGAAATCAATTATAAGGAATGTTATAGTGCTGAATTTTAGAATGGGTATTAATATCTGTAAGTGAGGATTTTATTCCAGAGACCTCTATGGGGACTGGTGACTCTATTATGAGCCAAGAGGAGCCTGTCGTTATCAAGATAACAAGTATATGGACTAATAAAGTTTCGACAAGTTCACTTGTATAAATGTAAATGGAAATGGTATTGAGAAAGTACATGTGAATGATTGATTGATTCAGTAAATTTTGCTAGTATGACTTGGGATTGGGTTACCATATTAATCATAAGTGCAATTATATTGTGTGGCATGTCTTTAGTTACCTTGTTCGACATATGGTAAGATAGCATCAATGGGGCTAATAAATTATTAGGTAAGGTATGTGAGAGAAGTCTACAGGGGTTAGCTCGAATATGAGAATGTACTTTTTATGGTGTTTGATTCAGTGACTAGTACAACTTGAACAAGGTATATGAGAAAGCGATTGGTGAAGAGTAGGGTATGCAATCTCTAAAGATCTTCACGATGTGTATTAATCATGATTGAGAAAGAATTAATTGTATAGTGTGAATCAGGATCCAAGATTTCATGGTACGTTGTATTTGCAATAGTTGATTTTGTCAAGGTATGGACTAGTCAGGCAATAAGATGATTGGTTATGTTGGTTACTGAACATTTTGAAGGGGGTTTTGAGCATAACTTCGGTTATGGATTCTGTTACTTTTGACTGTGAAGAGACTAAATGAAGTTCATTTGAGTAGTTTGGTTTAAAGGAAAAATCCAATCTATTGTGCAAGTTTTTCTAAGAAATAATAGGAATAAATGAGTTAGGAGTGAGTACATAAGCTTTAGGCAAAAAAATAAAAAATAAAAAAATTTGAGCATCTAAGATTGGGCCATGAGTATGGGTTAAACATTCAGACATCCTCACAGCATTTATGATAGATACAAGTTAAGAAAGATGAATAAGATTAGACATCATAGATGGGCCCATGGTTCAGAGTTGTAAATTGTATGAATTTTTGCTTTGAGTTTTGTGATAATGTGAGGTGGGTTGACTCAAGATTGGGCCATGAAAGACTATCAACTTCTTTTTAGGAAGTTTGGTTTGGGTTGAAATGACAAATAATGATATGTGGGAATTCGATGGTTTATATTAGGTTGGATTGCTCAATCATAATAGGTGACTCAGGGAAGCATTACAGAAAGGACTTATGAGTTCGTATGTGTCATTGATGACTTCGTATTGGATGGATACTATTTCATACATAGAGGTTAACATAAACTATCATGATGGATTATGTTGGTACTTAGTAATAAATGGAGGTTATGTGCTCATGGTATATAGAATTCCTTAGGTGGTCAAGAATTTCTTAAGTTTGGCATGAGGGAACAAGTGTTGGTGTGGATGTTGAGGTGTTTTTCTCTTCGAAAGTTACATGTGGTTGATGTTGATTTTTTTTGGTTAATTGAATAGCTACGACTCGTGAATAGGGCACCATACTTGATACAGCTACTGCTCCAGCATTCGGGTAGTGTTATTTGAGGCTTTGTAAATTTGGGTGTGTCATTCACTAGTTGTCTGATTTAATTGAATTCTCTCTTGCGACTATATATTGTCAAAGTATTAGAATTGCGTAGCTTAAGTTCAGGGAGGATTATGTTAAGGAAATGGAACTTGGATGAGGTTTTGGATGGTTGGTATATTGCAATTGGCAATTATTATTCAAGTTTAGTTCATTGGCTAGCCTCTGACTTGGTAGTACTCTTGGAGGACAAATTTCATATTGGTTCATAAGTATGATTCTGCTAGTACGTTTGATTCTTAGAAATAAAGTTACTTGGAAGCAACTAACGATTTTGAGAAGGGTATGTCAGGCTATTGGTTACTTCTAATGAGGCACCTCCCTTTGTCTTATGTTCGAGGACGAACATGATTTTTTAGCGGTAGGTCATGTAATGACCTGAAGGTCATTTTTGGTATTTTCAGCCAAATTACTATTTTTGCCCATCTTAAAAGTTGTCTTGACTCATTATTGGCTAATGCTAAAAGTCAAATTTTGAAAGTATGGTGATAAGCTTTCGTTTTGAGTTTCAATTGTCGGATCGTGATTTTGTCAATTCCATCAGCTCCGGAATGCCGAATCTGGTCTAGGAAAACTTGCAGAATTTAATTTGGAATTAAAATGACGATTTTAGATCAAAAGTTGCATTTTTAGTTGTTACTGGAGCCAAAGTTTGACTTCGGTCAACAGTCGGGGTTCGGAAACTCGAATTGGAATTCTGAAAATTTCAATAGTTCCAGGTGGTCGAACTAACGCTAGAAATGGTTTCGCTGCAATTTTTAGAACTTCTGAGAATATTTTGAGTTTTTGAGTCCGAAACTAGTTTGAATGAGTTTTCTCAGGTTTTGGGTCAAGGAGGCCTCAATTGCAAATTCTGATATTTTCATTAGATCTAGAACGCCGAGTTTGGTAGATAAGGACCTTTCTCTCAGTTCTCGAGGCTTTTTAGTGGTTTTTTGGTCTCTTCGGTAGTTTTCGATATTGGGAAATGGAACCCATATTGGAATAAAATGACCTCCTATGAGAATTTTGACCACAACAATGAGTCCGGAATGTCATTTCCGATCAGATTTCATATATGGATTATATTTTTTCAACTTTGGATGAGGTTAAAGCATCGAATTTAAGTGCGAGAAGTTGCTAGAAATGCTGAAATGGATGGGTGACGGGCCCAATAATGTCCTGCCATGTGGCAGAACTGTTCATAGACCCTTAAATCTGCAAATTTGTGCACTATTTCTTTCCTAACTTCAAGCTACAATTTCTCTCTCAATTTTAATCCGATTTGAGTGATTCAAAAGGCTAAATTGTATATTTTTCTGAGAAGAACAACCTGGGAGCTTCAGAAATTGACGTTGTTGCTTCATTTGAGGTAAAATTTGCAGATTTACTGCTATATTTTTAATATATTTCGAAAACTTTAACATGCAATTTCTTCCTCATATTAGCTCCATTTTTTAAATGGTTTTCGCCACTGAATTCCTTATCGCTTGGGGAATAATTTCATGTATAAATTTTCAGATTCCGATGGCATTTTCTGGCGATGAAATATTTGGAACATTTTACCCTTTTCACCCGAATAATTGATTTTAGTGTCGTTAGATTCATTATATAATTATGATGCTATATTTGAATAGATTTTGGAGGATTGGAGTGTCATATAAAGGTAAAAGCTTCAAATTGACATAATTCAAGACTTGATATAAGGCAAGTGAATTTCTTAACCTTTGTTAAGTATATAGAATCTTGTGCTTATTGTGTGAGGTGTTGAGAAAGATTTATATAGGCTTTGATTGAAATATTTTGGATTGGATAATTATCCTATGGTGATATTTGACTTGTGAATTAATGATGGAGATTCATTATATGTCAAATAGTGATTAATTATTATTGATATTGAAGTGATATTTACTTTTAGATGTGAATGTGGTTAAGGTTGTGATGGTATTGAGATTAAGGATATTGCAACATTTATGGTATTGAGTTATCCATTCTTAATTTTGAGATATATGAATTCGTATGGGCATCTTGCACATTTTATTTCCATGAACATGATTATTGTGTATTTACTATGTGTTTGCTAGATGATCTAAAAAAAGAAATGCAAAGCCGAAGGAAAATGGTTCCGGCTAGTGAAAAAAGAAAATGAAAATAAAAGAGGATGATACTATGATTCGAGGGTCGTGTTGCACGCTGCAACTGATACTATGATTTGACGGTCGTGTCACACACTGAGACAAATGCATGCACTAGAAGTCCCCCATGGGTCCCAGACTGTGAGACAACGGGTGTGTATCACCAGGATAGATATGCATCATTTTATTTGACATTGCATTGCATTACATTACACCTCCTTATCAATTATAAACATGTGAATGCTTTTTGTGAAACATGTGATAGATGTACTTGATCCCTAGTATTGTTGATATATAATAGTTGGTGTGATTATTGAGCTATATGCTATGTACATTGTGAACTGTTATGCTGGGCTGATTTTATGCATGTTGTAGTTGTGGGGATTTGGTTGGAGTGTTGGTGGTACGTGTATTCTATATTCCTTAATTTTGTGTTTAGTAGATTTCTTGCTGAGTACCGTGTGTTTGGTACTCACCCCTTGCTATATTTTGTTAGATGCGATCCCGATCACTTTGGTCAGACTTTTCTCATTACGGGATCAAGCTTCTGGATTGTTCTTAAGGTAGTTGCTTATATCTTCAGCAGACCTTCAAAGAATCCATTATTACGTTATGTTCTATTTGAGAATTAGACATTTGCGACATGTATTTTATTCGAGAATTCTATATTTAGAGACTTGTACATGTGACACCAGTCCTTGGGATAGTTGTAGTTTGGTATTCATATGATTAACTGTTGTATTAGTCTATTCATCTTCCGCAATTATTGTTATGTTTCGATTAGTTAGTGTTAGGCTGAGTCGCCTTGGTGGGTTAGGTGAGTGCCATTATGCCTGAATTTTGGGGTCTTGACATACTTGAAAGCCCTTAATCTTCATATAGTCACTTGACTTGTAAATCATGAAATAGATCATCAATAGCTTGAGAATTCTTGACTTGACATTTTATCAAACATATGGTGGGTTCATAATACTTGTTCAAAATCATGCAATTCAAAAGTGAAAGAAGACGAGTAAACTCAATGCAAATCAATCCACCAACATGTAGTAAAACCCTCATGTAGGGTACTTTGAAATCCATTACAAAAACTCATGATAAAGCATAACTTCATAGCTCAAAACATGCATAGTCCCAATAGATATAATCAAATCATGGCATAAGCTTGAAGTAGATAGTCATCCATAATCAATCAATATTTCATAAAACTCCAACATAATTTATACCCATAATTCATAATAAAAGATACGTATAGATAATACAACTTGAAAACATTCAATTTTCATAAAAAGGAAAAGTTGGGCTCCATGGGTGAAAGGGACCCAATGGATGAAACCCACATACCTTAACCTTGATTTCCTTGAAGTGAACTTGAATCATAGAGGTTGAAATTAATCCTTGAGTTCCAAAGTTGAGCTTGAGATCCTTAGATTTGAATGAGAGAATTGATAGAGTCTTAGAGAGGTTTGAGAGAGAGCTTTGTGAGATATAGAGTTGAAAAATGACTAAGTATGGGTTATTTAATGCTTAAGTGGGCATGGGGCTATGACCCAATTCCCTTGGCTGCATAAGAAAATGTAAGAAAAATAATTCACTGGTCCGCGTCTAGTCCGCGACGTGGACCAAACGCGAAGGGAAAAATTACACTACTCCACGCCCCTGGCGCGTTGCGGCAAGGGCGCAGATGCTCTCTGGAAATCAAAATTAGTGAAAATTATTTTTCATTATGAGTCCTCTAAAATCTGGGTTATAACCATTTTTTCCAACCCAATTTTGCTCCTTGATCAAGAATATGAAGTCAAATTTTTTATATGACGCACGGATTCTGAGATATATGAAAATTACGATTATGGGAATTCTAAAGCACATTTTTGGGCGTTTCACAAACACTTCTAAAAAACTGCGAAAATGTGACGGACTGCGTCGCTCCAAAATGTGACGTACATAATGACGTCGTTCGTCGCTTTTGTGTATATATTTTTATTTTTTAATTTTTTATATTAAGCGATGGACTGCATTTAAAAGTTCGACGCTTTTTTCGTGGAATTTTTTGTCCTTTTTTAATTTTAATAAATATTTATTTTTAAATATAGTGATGAAGTCCGCCGCGTGTGTGTGTGTGTGTATATATATATATATATTTAATTTTTAAATATTGTGACGGACTATGCGATGATGTCTATCGCTTTTTTTAATTTGTTAAATAAATATTTTAATAAAAAAAAAGTGACGGACGACATCGCCCTGTCTATCGCTTTTTTTAATTTGTTAAATAAATATTTTAATAAAACAAAAAAGCGACGGACGATATCGCCCTGTCTTTCGCGTTTATTAGTTAAAGTCAAACTTGTTTAATGAAGGGCGACGTACTTAACGACGCCGTCCGTCGCCCCTTCACGCTTATAAAAAAAGACCCAATTCTTATTCATTTTCCCCCCTTTCAAACCTTCATTTCTCTCACAACCCAAAACCCTAGCCACCGCACCTCGTCCCCGACCACCGTACACCACCAGCACCACTGCCTCTTCTTTATTTTCTCCTCCCCACAAGTAAGGTAACTAATCATCCTCTCTTTTTTACTTCATTTTTAGTATTATTTAGTTATTTTATGTTTATGAATTTTATAACTTGTTAGCTTGCACATTTCACTTTTATTGTTAAATTAGGATATTAGAAAAACTATTATTGTGTGTTGTATTTGTTGACACCCAATTTTTACCCTCCATGGTGTCAATATAATCATCGAGTTCTATTTTTTGTTTTAACGATTTGAAATATTATTTTCAAAAAAAAATATTAATTAAAAGTGGGCGCGTGAGTTCCACACGCCCCACATCCCTATACCCGACCCCCTTCTTCTTTCTTCTTCATTTTCCCATTCCCTCCCCTTTCCTTCCAAACCCTAGCCGCACCAACCCCTTTCCCTTTTTCCTCTCCTTTCCCCAATAAACCCTAGCAGCTCCATTCCCCTTTCCCTCATCAATGCTCCCCGACAACCCTGCTCCCCCACAATCCATTGTCCCCTCACGCATATCCCTTTTTCCAAATTCAAAATTGATCTGTTTCAAACCATAATCAAGGGCTATATAATCCCTTTTTTGTCTTCGTTTTGAGGGAACCGAAATCATAAAAGAAACCTAGTAAAGCTTGGCGGCGGATTTGAACGAAAATCTAGCAAAGGGGGACGAGTTCAAGCATCATAGTGTAGGGGCGATTTTGAAGTTCAAGAAATTCCTAGCGATCGAGATTGAATCACAAACCCTAGGCAGTAATCGAGGTCAGAAATCCAACAACAATCGAAATCCCAGAAAAATCATTACAAAGCTTAAGAAGCAATCCAAAAGGGAGAAAATCCTAAACTTCGTTTCAACATTCAGTAATTTTTAGAAAACAATTTCCAGAAACCGATTCGATTTCATCGTAGCTTTGTCAGGCTCGTCATCCCAGTTCGCTTCCCCAAATAAGGTAATACTTTAATCCAATTTTTCATTTTGAGTCTCGTACATTTGTATCAAATGTGATCGTTGAAGTGATATTGGAGTTATTCTCATTTGCATTAGCTAATCTCGACTGAAAATGCTCTGTTCGAAATTAGATAACACTGTTTGTTGTGCACTGGATTGACACCGTTTACCCCTTTTTGCAAATACGGTTAGTTGATGTTGCTGAGTTCAGTTGTATCTGATCATTGTCATGTGTCTTTCAAATTGCGAATTTGGAATTAGTGATTGTTGTATAAATTCATTGTTAAATCCATGTTTTACTTGCTTATCTCCTCTAAGATTCACTGGTTGATTTGAGGACATTGCTGGCTTGGTTACATAACAATGTCGACATTACTTTGGCTAAAACATTATATCTCGAGTCGCTAGGTCTTTTCCTTTGTCTTAGTTCAAAAGACTGTTGTGATATTTTAAAATAACTTATCCCCTCTATGGATATGAGTTTAAATCTGTGTCAAAGTGATGTTAAAAGAGGAGTTTTGCTCAAGGGATTGTCTCTGTTTGCTGTCTGTTTCAATCACTTGGCAGTTGTGGCTGTTGAATACATACTGATTCTCTTATAAACTATCAAATTGGTTGAACTTATTTTGTTTTCTTTAAGCACAACTTGTGGTTGGGTTAATTCTATCCCTGCTATTCCCTAATCTCACTTTATGTTGGTGTGTTAATGAGGTTGTTGGCCTTAGCTTCTATTAAGTAACTGGATTTTTTTTAATTTTTGTGGGTGAACTTTAAATTTAATTTTTGGAAATTAGTTTATGAATTGAGTTATTTTGTGTTGGAATAGTATTGTTGTGAAGTGACAATGATATTAGCATAGTTATGTTGTATAGGTTTTGCGAATTAGTGACTAATTAACAATTATAAGGTTTTAGCTAGCTTGAATCTAGGGTTTTTCGAATGAGCTTGTAAATTGGTTATTTTTTTGTTGGAATTGAATTGTTGTTGAAGCTAATTATAATGTTGGAATTGAATTGAAGTTAGAGTTTTTATTGAAGTTTGAATAAATTGTTGTTTTTAAGTAGAATTGTTATTAAATTAGTTGAATTTAATTATTGTTGAAGTTACTAGTGTTTAACTTGAACTTAGATTAAAGTTTGAACTTGAATTTTAAGTTGTGAATTTTAGGATTTTGTTTTAAAGTTGAAGTTAGATTTATTTTGAACTTAAACTTTGAACTTTATTTGTGAACTTTAGGATTTTGTTTTAAAGTTGAAGTTAGATGGTTTTTTTTGAACTTAAGCTTTGAACTTTATTTGTGAACTTTGAACTTGTATATAATGTAGTAGAATTTGAACTTTAATTTAGGATTTGTTAAGAATATGACTTTAGTAGTTTTAAACTTGAACTTATATTAAACTTGGAACTTGAATTTTAAGTTGTGAAGTTTAAAATTGAATATAACATAAAAATTGAACCTTAGGATTTTTATTTTTTTATTAGTTTAACTTAGATTTAATTTTGAACTTAAACTTTGAACTTTATTTGTGAACTTTGTACTTGTTTATATAATGTAGAACTTGAACTTTTATTTAGGATTTGTTATAATGATTATGGCTTTAGTAGTGTTCAACTTGCACTTTGATTAAAAGGAACTTGAAGAATTTTAAGTTGTAAACTTTAAAGTTGAATATAATATAAAAATTAAACTTTAGAATTTTTTTTTTTGAAGTTGAACTTAGATTTAATTTTCATCTTGAACTTTGGGATTTTAGAACTTAATTAGCTTGAACTTCAAGTTTTGAATTTTGATTAGATATAATTTAAAACTTGAACTATAGTAGTCCTTATACTTAATTAAGTTGAACTTTAGTAGTGTTTAACTTAAAGTTAGATTTAATTTGGGAAACTTGAATATTTTAATGATATATGTGAACTTTGAATTGAAGTTGAATGTAATATAAAGTTAGGATTTCTTAAGTTTGAATGAGATGTGAACTTAAAGTTAGAATATTTTAAGGTTAGGATTTATTAAATTCGAACTTAAAAGTAAAGTTAGGATTTCTTAAAGTTTTTGATTTCTTAAGTTGAATGAGATGTGAACTAAAAGTAAGTAGGATTTCTTAAGTTTGAAATTTAGGATTTTTTTATTTAAGTAGAATTTAGATTTGATTTCATTAGAACTTGAATTTAAACTATTTTAATTAGAAGTTGAACTTTATTTGTTAACTTTGAACTTGTATATAATGTGCTTTAATTGTACTTGAAATTTTAGGTTTTCAATATTCGTTGGCACCACCAATCGAAGTACCACCCCCTCCATCTCCGAGCATAATTAAAAATTAAAAGTCGAGGTACTTTTTGATAAAAATTTTAATTATTTTGTGTGTGTGTGTGTATGTGTGTGTGTGTGTGTGTGTATGTTTAAATAGTTTTTTGGAGTATTGCTATAGTGATAATGAGTTTGTTTCGTATAAGTGACAACACTAGTTGATCCTATTGATGAAAAAATTGATTTTCTTGTAAAATCAATTTGTGTACATCTAGTGTTGACAATTATCTAAATTTTTTTTTGGTCATATTGAGTTTGTTTGGCCTAAGTGACAACACTAGCTGATCCTATTGATGAAAAAATTGATTTTCAAGCAAAATTAATTTGTGTCCATCTAGTGTTGACACTTATCTTATTTTTGGATTGTCATAATAGGTTTGTTTAGTATAAGTGACAACACTAGTTGATCCTATTGATGAAAAAATTGATTTTCTCACAAAATCGATTTGAGTCCATCTAGTTTTGACACTTATCTTATTTTTGGATTGTCATAATGAGTTTGTTTGGTATAAGTGACAACACTAATTGATCCTATTGATGACAAAATTGATTTTCTTGAAAAATTGATTTGTGTCCATCTAGTGTTAATACTTATCCTTTTTTATGATATTATGATTATTGTTGAAATTAATTAATTAAGGTTGCGAATATTTTGTAGATGGATCACCGTTTGTGGATGTATGACATGTTTTATGAAAATGGTGGTGGGGTCAAAATCTACATTTTTTAATGGTGTTAGAAATTTCATGGATCATGCAACAACACTTGATCTTTTTAAGAGAAATCAAATGGTTAGGTGTCCTTGCAGTACATGTAAGTGCCTGAAATTTTTTAGTCCAGATGAAGTTATGATGCATTTGTATCGTAATGGTTTTAAGCGTAGATAGTTTGTATGGGTGGATCATGGAGAAGTAGATAGAGTGGATGATGTATTTTACAATTCGATGTTGTGAATGAATATAATATGATTGTAGCACAAGGTCAAATTAGATTTGAACAAGATACTTTTCAAGATGATACGTTTGGGCATGATAGAATTCACCAAATGATTAATCATGCTAAGGGAGTACAAGAGGGGATGGAGGTTGAACAGTTTTTTGATGAAGCTCCTAATGAAGAAGCAAGACGCTTCTATGAAGAATTAGAAGTGGGTAGTCGACCATTAGGTGAGGGGAGTCGGCATTCTCCTTTGTTTGTTGCCGTTAGATTAATGAACATTAAATTGGATTACAACATTTCTAATGGGGCTATAGACTCAATGGTGGATCTTATGTCTGAGTTGGTTAATCCTGTCTGTGACATACCCAGGACATTCTATCAGGCAAAGAAACTGATTTTCAAGTTAGGATTGTCACATGATAAAATTGATTGTTGTGTTAATGGTTGCATGTTGTATTACAACAATAATAGTAACTTGGAAAATTATAAGCTTTGCGGTCATGCTCATTATAAGAGGACTCAGGCCGGAAAAATGGTTCCAATTAAGGCGATTTATTATTTACCTATTATTCCTAGACTGAAGAAGTTGTATGCATCGATGAGGTCTACCCCACATATGATATGGCATCATCAATATAGAAGGCCACCGGGTGTGTTGCCTCATCCATCTGACGGAGAAGCATGGAAGAATTTTGATAATATATATCTTGACTTTACTAGAGAGCCTAGAAATGTCAGATTGGGGTTGTATGCAGATGGTTTCACATCATTCACAAATTCTTACATGCCTTATTCTTGCTGGCCCGTATTTCTCACTCCATATAATCTTCCTCCTGAAATGTTCACGACAAGTGTATTTATATTTTTAAGTTGTATTATTCTTGGTCCTCGTAACCCAAAAAAGGAATATTGATATCTTTCTACAATCATTGATAGATGAGCTTAAACAGTTATGGTTTGAAGGTGTACTGACTTATGACATATTAACTAAACAGAATTTTGTTATGCGTGCTTGTTTAATATAGACTATTAATGATTTTCCTGTATATGGTATGTTATTTGGTTGGATGACTGCTGGAAAACTTGTTTGTCCTCATTGCATGGAACGTAGTAAGATTTTTACCCTAAAGCATGACAGAAAAAATTCATGATTTGATTGTCATCGTTAATTCTTGCCAATGGACCACAATTTTAGAAAGATGAAGAATGCATTCAGAAAAAATAGGGTTGAAATGGATCCTCCACCCCATCACTGACAGGGCATCAAATTTGGGAGAAAGTTTCTCAACTGCCTAAAGTTACAGATGCTCCACCTGCTAGACTTCCTGGATACGGTATTGAACATAAGTGGACCAAACAAAGCATATTTTGGGAGTTGACATATTGGAAAGATAATCTCCTGACATAATCTTGATATGATGCATATTGAGAAAAATTATTTTGACAACGTATTCAATACAGTGACGGATATTAAAGGCAAGACAAAAGACAACACAAGAGCTAGAATGGACTTAAAGGAATATTGTAGGAGGAAAGAATTATGAATGCAGGAACTACCAAATGGCAAAATTGTTAAGCTAAAACCAGTTTTTCATTCACTTTGGATGAGAAACTTGAAATATATGAGTATGGTTAAAAATTTGAGGTACCAAAGGGATATGCTTCAAATTTGGGCAAGCAGGCAGACTTGAACGAAGGGAAGTTGATGGATATGAAAAGTCATGATTGTCATGTATTCATGAAAACTTTGCTTCCTATCGCTTTTAGCCACCTTCCTGAGAGGATATGGAAGCCAGTCGCAGAGATATGTCTTTTCTTTAGAGATTTATATGCTGGAACATTGCTTGAAAGTAGTTTAGATGGGATGGAGGAAAATATTTTTGTTATTACTATAAAGCTGGAGAAGATTTTTCCGCCTGGCTTCTTTGATGTGATGGAGCATCTTCCTACTCATCTTGTACAAGAAGCCCGCCTTGGAGGTCCTGTTCAAACAAGGTGGATGTATCCATTTGAAAAGTAATATTTTTTATGAGTAATTAATATAATGAATATATAAACAATAAACTTCATGATTAACACATTTGAATTGGTATGTACAGAATTGGAAGTTGCAAAAAGACAATTAAACAAAGGGGACACATCGAAGGATCAGTTGTTCAAGCTCATATTGGAAGAGAAACCAGTAACTTTTATTCTTATTACTTTGAGGATGAAGTGGCATGCAGGCAAAATATGCCAAACTGGAATGATGAAGGTGAGAGTGATCCAATGTTTCCCTCGATTTTAAATTTTAATCAAAGTGGCTGAGGATCTAAAATACATGGAAAAAAGGCTTCATGATCAGGGAAAGACAATCGGTTATGAACCATATCCTACTTAATTATCTAGAAATTCAGCCATATCTTGAGTAAGTGTTAAATAGATTATATTATCAAATTATATAATAATTAGTACTTACTAACTAACAAAAATGTACATATCAATATTAAATTGTTCATAAACACCTGGGGCAATGAAGCCATATACACGAGGTTTGCCAAATGGTTAAAGGACTAGGTAAGTTTGAAAGTCTAATCATATTAAATTAGTACGAATGATGTATTTATTTAAGACTAAATTATATTATTTGGGATATAATTTGTATTTTATCATGAATACTCAACTGATCAGTATTCACCATTAGTGAGAGAATTTGCACTAGGGCTTGAATCTCAAATTCAGACAATGAATAAATATTGTGTTAATGGTTTTAATTTTCAAAATGTGGAAGTTTCTGCATATAATAAAATCAATAATAGCGATGTGTTCATTCAAGGTGATGTCGACGATAATGACCAAACTATTGAATATTATGGTGTCATTCAGGAGATTATTGAACTTCGATATTCAGGTTGGCCTAAAAAGAAGATAGTATTGTTTTGGTGTAAGTGGTTTGACCCATCACATAGAGGCACAAGGGTGGACCAGCAACATAATATAATTGAAGTTACGCACACCAGACAATATGAAAAATATGATCCTTTTATTATGGCCCAAAATGCTAAGCAGGTCTACTACGCTCCATATCCATTGCGTAGAGATAAGGCTAATTGGTGATTTGTTATTAAGACAAAGCCAGTAGGAAGAATTGAAATTGAAATGTTGAAGATGTGGCATACCAAAATGATCTTGCACTTGTTCAACAACAAGTTGATGTTGCATTGGAGACCATACTAGAACATCCTCATTCCTCAACACATGCTGGAAGAGGTGTCTGATGATGAATTAATAGCGACAAACTTTCAAGAAGAAGTAGATGAAGATAATGAATCATCGAAGGAGGAAGAGGAATGGGAGGATGATGAATATGAAGTAAATGAGGAATCAGAATAGGAGGATGAAGTAAATAATGAAACAAGCGAGGAGGAATAGACTGGTAGATTATAACTACCATATAACTTGATTTATCTTGCTAATACAAAAATTATTTCATTTGATTTTTTCTTATATATTGTATTTGTGTTATTTTATATTCAGATGACATCGGGTGATGGTGATAGATCTCAGGATCATCTTAGGATTAGTTCTTCTAGTAGGACAAAAAAGAAGAAGCATAGGAGACAACTGATTGATTCTGAGGATATCCTAGGCTTTATTTCTTTGTCACCTGCTGTTCAGGGTGCCCCAGGGCCTATTCATGTTATGTCTTTTAGGACTATGGATCCTCTAGCTTTCTAGAGTCAGCTACGTCGACCACGGTGCACATCTTCTTCTGCATAGCTGAGATTTCCTTTGTATGATTAGATCACTCCTCGACCTACAGTGCCACTAGTACTTCATCGATCCACACCTTCGACTACTCCATCTCCTGCTGATGCATCTCCTACTTCTCAATCTCCCCACCTATCTAATCTGAGACTTAGAGATTCTTCTAATAGTGACAATGCCCCTACACTACCGATTCGGCATCACACACATATTCCATTATGATCCACACCTTCTTCTACTCCTGCATTTGGGCATGCATAGGTTGTTCCTGACTTAGCTCCTGGACAGAGGCACAGACGTGAGAGAGTCATGATTGAGCCTGATGGAGCATTGTAAGTTTTTATTTTAATTAATTTAATTTTGCTACCTTAACGAATTATAAATGAACTAATATCATGTTTATTATGTGTCTTGTAGGTGGTATCCTTTGAAACCGGTTGTGGATGCTCTTAAGGAGAATGTTAGAAGGTTATACTGGGAGACATACACCTCTTGGGGGCAGATTCCAAATAATATTCGCCAGATGATGTTTAATGAATTCAAGGTACATATAATATTACATAATATTTTGAGTATTACTTACTTAACTAGGATTTCTTAACACTTTTGCTTTTTTGTTAGACTTTATGTACTTGGCATCCCAAGCACAATACCTTCATTGCCAGCATATTTGAGTTATTTTGATTCTTACTTTTTCTTTTAATATACATATTGAGTCTAATTATTATTTTTAATATGTAGCGTGACTATGAGCGATATATACAAGAGCTTGAAGATTCAGTCGATCTATCCCCTGAGTTGTCCAATCAAATTTGGATGGAAAAGGTTGCAGGCGGGAGCAATAAAGATCGTATTTATGGAATGGATTCCTAAAATAATATACGATGACTCCAATCCGATTTACAAGACATTGGATCATCACGTGAAGCTGAGACTATTGACGGGACTCCGATGGATATCATGAGTCAAAAAGTTGAAGAACTTACACATACATTGGCAGAATCTAAAGCACGAAGGGCCCAGAAATATGCCGAACTCAAGCAACAAGTACTCAGCCTAGCCGGACGACGGTTCTCACCCCATGATGATTCTGATGAAAGTACAGATGATTTCATTGAAAATAACCCTTAATTCCCTTCTATTTTAATTTTGGATAATTTAGAATTTTTGTTGAACTTTGACACTATTTAAAACTTTGTAAATCATAAATTTCTATGTTCTTTATGTTTAATTGTGTTTATTAAGACGTATTTTGAATGATTTAGATGTTGTTGATTGTGTTGTACCGGTTTATTGAACTACTTTTGGAGGATTTTGTATATTGAATTTTGATGCAGGTGGGCAGCATAAATTATAGGTTTCTGCTGTAAAAAAAATTGCAGAAAAGTGAAGTATTACGTCGCTTAATCCGTTGCTTTTTTTTACTTTATTTTAAAAATATCAATTTTTTTAAAACTTGCGACGCGGTCCATCGCAAAATAAATATAAAAAATAAAAAATAAAAAAAGCGATGGTTGTCCGTCGCTTTTTGTAATTTTTTATTTTTTTGGGAGACGGACTGCATCGCTTTATGGTGGCGCTGTCCGTCGCTTTTTTCCTTGTTGCTTTTTTAAAAAAGCGACGGAATCGCCTGCGCCGCTTTTTCATCGCTTTTTGCCAAAAAAGCGGCACAGTCCGTCGCTTTTTGCATTGCTTTTTCACATCTTTTAGTGGTGAAAAGTTATGAAAGATGCAATTACAGGTTATTAAGTTTCAGATAACTACCTTGGCAAGTAGATTCCCCTTTTCCCAATGAAAGAAGTGCATTTAACATTTCTCAATGGAAGGAGTTCATTGGATTCAATGTAGTAGCCCACATGGTCTTATTATCGATTATGGTCTACATAAGTTTATATGATCCTATGATATGTCTTAAATTCATGTGTTTAATATACATTGTCTCGTGTAGATTTGAGCCAGATCTCGTGTGCATGTTTAAGCTTATTTCATGACTCATTAACCTTATGTATACTTATATGTTATATTTAACTATGATGTCATTATAGTTTCATTCATGCATTGCATCTCACATACTTAGTACATTTTAACGTACTAAAGCATATTTGCCTGCATGATTTACCCATGTAGGACAGGTACTTCTCTACCGGCTTCTGGCTAGTAGTTGGCATTCAAGATTAGCTATTTACTGTGGTGAGTCCTTCGTTCGGGACTCCACTTATTTTCTCCTCCTTATGTATTTTGTTTTAGACAATGTATTCATGGCCATTCTGAGACATTTACTTCCTATATTGTCTATTATGGATGTTCTTTTTATATTATAAAAACCAACTTTACCAGTTCCGTTCCTATGTTTTAGTGGTATGCTTATGGAAAAATGGTATTTCTAAATTATCTGAGTTTTAATGTTGTTTCATTACAAAGATGGCCTATATTCCCTTTCCCTTACGTTTTTCTGCAATATGTTTCTCTTTAATGCCTATGAATACTTGAGATGGTTAGATGACTTGGGTGAGTTGCCTCTACCGTGTGACGACTAAGCCCCTAAATCGGGTCGTTACAACAATGTCCTACCTTTCTAGATCTGGGTAGTTCTATACACTTAATTATTATTGGCACACATTATCGATGACTCAAATGGATCTATTGATATTCTCATTACTATTGTTGGGGAGGCTACATCCACAGTTTGAGGTTCATACTTTGTGTTGACCCCTATAGAGCCTGGATATACTAATATGACTACTATTGAGAGGCTTCATCTGTAGTTCAAGGTCCAAGATCTGTGCCATCGATAGTCCACTACATATTTTGCATTTATTTACGAGCATTGTCTATCACCAATATATTAGTTGTTGTTTGGCATCCCCGATCATATAAGCGGCTAGTTGGGTTATGTTTTTCTACTTGTATCTTTTGGGGGTATGGGCATCCGGAGGGTTATTATTTATTTATAATCGTGTTTATTCGGTATCATATTGTTACCTGGTTACATATGTCACTTCTCTAGGCTTTATGTAATACTACCTATTAGGTTCAGTTGGATTAATCTTTAGGCTGCTAGGGTGTGTTTAGAAATAGTTGTCGCTGATTATTCCTTTGCCTAGTAGGCTTTGGTGGTATACTCTTTTTGCTTGTCGGTTATTGCACTTATGCTTTTAGGCACGTTCCTTGACTCAAATTCTTTGCTCTGTGTATCTTGCTTCTTTATTCGCACTTTCGATTTTATTATGACTTTATATCTTGTATAATTATTTGTGTTGTACTTACCTTATTTATATGTTATTTATACTTGCTTTATTTCTGGAGCTTAGTCAGCCTATGCCTACTGAGTATTATTTTTTTGATACTTATATATATTTCTATACCCTACAAATCACAATATAAATTCTTGCCATTGACTGATTTTCGTGCAAAGCTGCTTTGGATGTCGATGATTTGGGTGATCTCCCAGCATTCAAAGTTATTGATTTTCATTTGTCTTTTGCTAGATTACTCTTTGTGTTGTATACAGAGATAGTATATACTAATATTGTATTTGTAAAAATTTTGTACTCTTGTTTTCATTAAGTGCTCAAATACTAACGGATGTCAGGTCTTGGGATGGGCCTTGTGCAGTATTTCATTTGTTTCTCTCTCCTCTCTTTATTATTAGCTTTTGCATCTTATTCTTGTCTTCCTCATGATAGAGCATTGCCAATAATTTCGGGGTATGTACTAGGCTTGCCTATTAATGAATTATGGTAGGTGTCATCGCGGCTTAAGAGGATCTGTCGTGGCATCTCTTGCAGTATTTCTACCGGGTAGATTGTGCCTCTTCCTTTCCTTTGTTAAAAGGTCCTGAAGGTGAGGCTTCCCTGGATTGATTTGCCAAGTCCCTCAACGATTTTCATGGTGTTTATTATAAAAATTGCTATTATTTTTATTCTTTCATTATATTTCACAATAAAAAACAAATAAAAATACAAAGAGAAATTAGTCTTGATTTTAATTAAAACAACCCTACAATTGCTTGGGCCCCATAGTGGGCATCAGACTGTTTAACTTATAATTTTTTATTACTAGCTAGATTCATTTAATTTAGGAGATCAAGTACATAGATAATGTGATTAAGTAAAATGTCATTGATCTGTTGGCCATGTAAATATAACGAAAATAATGGAACAATGATAATTAAGTAAGAACTTAGGTGAAAATAATAGAGATATAGGGTGTGTTTGGTAGGGAGGAAAATATTTTTCATGGAAAATGTTTTCCAAGAAAATGAGTTAATTTCTAACTCATTTTCTCATGTTTGATTGGTGAATGGAAAATATTTTTCGAAAAATATTCTTTATTGTTTGGTTAATGAATAAAAATATTTTTTAGAAAAAATATTCTATTTTTAGCTAGAGAGTAGATAACAATTTGTAGAAAAATATTTTCTGACATAAAAATGTTTTCATAATTTAAAGTATTTTTAAAAATAAATATTTTAATTCTTTTTTGGAGGGTGGGGGTGGGCGGCTAGGGGGTAGGGTGTGCGTGGGGGCTGGGTAGTGTAAAAATTGGAATTT
>JAABOM020000007.1:17239357-17256288 GCA_011800125.2 Solanum clarkiae
TGGTTGAACCAATAAGCTTCGCAGCAGTAATGGACGGAGTAGTAGTAGAAATGACGCTTTGAGTAACATTGACCGGTAAGGGACCCTTTGAACCTCCAGAAGATAGATCTACCATTGAGAAGGTTGCAAACGGGAGAATTCACACAAAAGTCAGGACAGATCCGAGACCAGGAGGAAAAATGACTCAGGAAGCTGGCGGACGTGTCGGAAAATTGCGCCGGAGAAGATAAAAGCCACGGGTAAACAGTGGCTCGTCGGAAAACGTCACGAAACAGCAAGGTGAGAACAGATTCAAAACCGCATGGAAGAGGCGAGTCGTTCTGGGCTGAGGACGGCGATAAACGGCGGCCGGACGGCGTGTCGCGCGCCGGCACGTGGAAGAGAGACAGATGAAAATCGGAGTCTGACGGGGATCGGCTGGGCAGAACGAAACACCGTTGGACAGAAGAGACCTCCTGGAAAAGACGATCCAGATCCAGGTGGTTTCGGCCGGAAAACTCGCCGGAAAATTTGCCGGCGACGGCGTACGGCCTCCGGCGCGGCGGTGACGGTGGCAGATGGTGCTGAGCTCTGATACCAACTTAAATGAAAGTTAGAAACATAATTTATGAATTGTGTGTATCTAGTCACACAAAGAACACATTGATATATATATATTACATATGGTATTACATATGGGCCTGGGCCTTCTACATAAATGGACTAAACACTAACTACATTCTTACTTCTTCAAAGATTACACACCCTTAACTAAATTCCTAGCTACGCCACTTCTCGGTGCTATTTTAGATAATCTTAATCATTAGAGAGATGCTGACAAATTTAATGTATTGTATACAAAGTTGGAATATCTGAGATTGACAAGTATGTTCTCTGTGTTTTATATGATAGTTATTTATGTTTTAATCCTCTCTGCCTTATGTTAAATGGTTATTAATATTTTATGGTAGATTAAGGAAATATATAGAATATTTGTCATGTTTGTGCTATTCACCATAATTTTTGTACTTCCCGTGTCTTTACACGTTTATGCATGCTACTCACCTATAAGGATATTTGCACATATAGCAAAAATACATTCTCCAATACTTGTGGCCTATTGACATATTGCTTGAATACTTTTATCATTTCAAGATAATATCGATTTCATCTTTAGTTGGTTCCGTTATTCCAGTTTCTACTCTTTAGCAATAAAGTGAGGTGACCATCTCCCGTAATGATCACTTATGAGAGAACATATGCAACCTTCTTATACCAACGAGCTTAGGTATTGTCAACTAAGATATGTCATGATTCATCTTAGAATAACACAAGTGCAGAACAAAAGGAGAAAAAAAAAACCTTACAACAGTGGTATCAATGGGCATACTCAGTGAAAAAACAGATTTACAATTAATCAATCTTATCGGTTGCTCCAGAAAAGTTGGAGTACCTTCTCATCTTATCATTAATTAAGTCCATGTTCCCTAATATTTTAAAGGATGGTGCTGATCTAGTACATAATCATAGAGGAGAATCGAAACTAATTATTACCTGATCAATCTTGTGGCCAGAGCTATGCATGGCCTTCATCACATCATTGATTAAGTTTATATTGCCAGATCTCATGAAGTTGACAGAGAATTTTTTGATAGCTGGCTGGGAGATGAATCCTGCATTGTCCTGTACCTAGTTCATTAGATTACAACTGTTCATACGAAACAGCAAAATACAGATGGAGATTGCAAGAAAAACAAGGTACAGAGTACCTTGACTACCACATAAGCATCTTTAAGAAGGCGCCCAGCAATCAAAATGTGCAAAATATTCTCATGAAGGGCTTTGGATATGGTTCTTTTGCTATATCTCAACATGTTGTATACAGAAAATGCTTCTGAATGTGCACCTGTCCTACCAAGATGATACATTAAAGAGGAACAAAGTCCCTGAAAAAGGAAGAAGTTGGACAAAGAAAGTGTGAGAACAAGAGACAACATTTAGATCATATCTTTTTTAATATAATTAACAATATATAGTGTAACAACTAGTACCCCGTGCAACTTTTGCAAGCATCATCATAGATTCAACAATGCCATGAAAAAGCTAAAGTGAAACTTATAGCACAAATGGGGTCAAGAAGATAAAGAACAGAGGAACATGAATTTTTTAGCCTTTTCAAGGTAGAAGAAGGAACTCAATTATTCTATTCAAAAGCAATAAAGGGTAAATCCTTCTAACAGCTATCCAGCGAATTTTATGTTAGTTGTGCATTAGTGCAAAATAACACTGGACACCTAACAAATTAACAGACAAGCTGAATGTTAGTAATTCTGGGTCACCAAAATAGAGGACTTGAGACTGCTTCTATTTTTTTTTAAAAAAAAAAACACTTCTGATTCCATGTATTCTTTGTGGAGTGCATAACTAAATCTATTCCAATTCAAGCCACTATAAGTTACTCCGTCCACCTATTTTCGTCTGCTTGATGGTTGACGTAATCCTGATACACTGCAGTTTAGTTAACATTTAAAATTAGATGTCTCATTGAGCAACCCCATATGTATTCACTTTTGACTCACATCAACTATAAAGGCAGAAAGAATTTTTGATGCCATTGTTTATTCTCTGCAGAGTGCATGATCAAATTTGTTCCAATTCAAGCCACTATAATGTACTACACCACAGCTATTCTGTCTGCTTGACGGTTACCAAACCTGCTACACTGCAGTTGAGCTCAGTTCTATGATTCTTTGTCTCATCAAGCAACCCCATAAGTGTGCACTTTTGGCTCATATCAACCAACACAAGCAAGCATCTGAGTTGAGCATATTGGTTTCTCAGATACTTGGCAAACCCAGGTAACAAAAAGTAGTTAAACTGCTCACAGAAGACCAATAATAGTTAACCCAGCTACAAGTGCCACTTCCATGTCTTTTATTGATCAAAAAAAAATAGTGAGTTTTTTAAACTTCTGCCTACCTCCTCTGGCAGGTGACCTTTACTATGCATGTCCTCCATGGTACGGTAGGAAAGCAAATATAGCTTCTCCTTGCAGAAATATCTTATAAGAATATTAAAGGTATTCCAATCAGGACTAATTGCAGAATCATCAATCTTCTTCATCATGCTCATTACATTTGCCATTTCTCCTGTTCTGCAGTAGGCAGAGAGCATCGCATTCAAAATAACTATATCATATTTGTCATATTTTTCTTCAAATTCAGAAGCCAATTTCTTTGCATCTTCAAGAAGCCCATTGCGACAGTATGCAGAAATCATAATGCTATAGGAGTAGCCATCTGCTAATTTATAAACCAAAAGGACAAATCAAATTATTATAAATTACAAGTAAAATAACACAGAGCATAAGATTCTAAGCCATGAGGAGGAACCGAGTAATTTGCAATTTGCACCCGTAATGTATGCACTCTTTTATTATTTACACCTTATTCTATTTCTTTAATTAATTTGCACCGTAATCTCCTAAAATCCTTGTGAAACCATAAAAGATGCATTTCCTCAATTACTTATGAGGGTAAAATAGAAAAATACACAACTATATTGTTGACTTCTCCTTCCCCATTATTAACAGGTTCATGATTAAAACCATCAACTTTTACAGATGTACAACAAAGAGAGAAGATTAAACCGCAACAACCAATTAAAAACAGTGGGAACACAAAAAATCTTGAAGAATGCCTAGATAATTCAAGGAAGACATGGCTTCTTCAAGTACTCCTAGTCATTTCAAGGAAGACAACATTAGAGATGTAGATAGATAAGATAGTTCTGGTTAAAATTTTAATTACTTTCTCAATAAGATAATTTTAAGTACTTTCTCAAACAACAAAACATTAGAGATGTAGATAGATAAGATAGTTCTGGTTGCTAACTCAACAGCATAAACTTGGAAAGCTAGAGGGAAGATTAACTTCCTACATTCTTTAAAAAAATTAGATTACAACAACATACCCAGTAGAATCCCACAATTGGGGTCTCAGGAGGGTAAAATATACGCAAACCTTACTACTACCTCATAGAGATAGAGAGATTGTTTTCGGAAAACTCTCATCTCAAAAATCAAGCCCCATAAACAAAAGATACTAGATATGGAAAAAGAAAAAGAAAAAAAGGGAAAGTAAAGAAAAAAAAGGAAAACGACTAATAATGAAAAGCAAATTATAGTATATAAATATGATAAAAGTAACAAATATAAGACGAATAATGACAACACATGATATAAAGACACGACTACTCCTACTAACCTACTATGTCACAAGACCATACATCAACCTACCCCTACTAGCCTATTAGTCTTTTATCCTAATACGCAACCTCCACTCCTTTCTATTTAAGGTCATATCCTCGGTGAGATGAAGTTTCGCCACATCTTGTCTTATCACCTCCCCCTAATACTTCTTTGGTCTATTTTTACCCCTCCGTATAACCCCTAAATCCAACCTCTCACACCTTCTAATAGGAGCATCAATACTTATTCTTTGCATATGTCCAAACCATCACAGTCTCGCTTCCCTCATCTAGTCAGCCATAGAGGCTACCTCTAACTCCTCTCGGATGGTCTTATTCCAAATCTTATCAAACCTAGTATGTCCATGCATCCATCTCAACATCCTCATCTCCGCGACTTGCATCTTCTGAACATGTGAGTTTTTAATTGGCCAGCACTCCACCCCATATAGCAGAAATGGTCTAACCATTATTTTGTAAAACTTGTCTTAAAGTTTAGGTGGTATCTTTTTATCACACAATGCTACAGAGGCAAGCTCCCATTTCGTCCATGTGGCCCCAATACGATGTGTAACATCATCGTCGTCTCGTCAATATCGCCACTACTCTGGATGATTGACCCAAGATACTTAAAGTTCTCTCTTAGGAACAGGTTGAGTGGCAAGCGTCACTTCAATGTCTGCTCCATCTCTTGCAACACTGAATTTACACTCCAAAGTATTCTGTTTTGGTCCTACTCGGTTTGTACCCTTAGGATTCCAAAGTATATCTCCAAACCTCCAATTTATCCTTAACTTTAGCCCGAGTCTCATCAATTGGTATCATGTCATCTCCAAATAGCATACAAAACATGGCACCTACTCCTAGATAGACCGTGTCAACTCATCCATTATTAAGGCAAAAAGAAAAGGGCTCAATATAGATCCTTGATGAAGTCTCGTTTCAACAGGAAAGTACTCTGAGTCTTTTCCCACTGATCTTACACGAGTTTTGGCTCTGTCATACATGTCCTTCATCACCCTAACATACATCATTGGAACACCTTTCACCTCTAGACATCTCCATAGCACATCCCTCAGAACATTCTCATAGGCCTTCTCAAGGTCAATGAACACCATATGAAGGTCCCTTTTTCTCTCCCTATATTTCTCCACTAATCTCCAAACAAGATGGATTGCTTCAGTAGTCGGCCGCGCTGGCATAAATCCAAACTGATCCTCTGAAATAGACGCTACTTTTCTCACCCTCATCTCCACCACTCTCTCCCAAACCTTCATATTATGGCTGAACAACTTCATACCCCTGTAATTGTTACAGTTTTGAATATCACCCTTGTTCTTGTATTATGGAACCATTGTACTCCTCCATTCGTCGGGCATCTTAGCAGTCTTCATCCTGTAATTGTTACTGTTTTGAATATCACCCTTGTTCTTGTACAATGGAACCATTGTACTACTCCATTGGACATCTTAGCAGTCTTCATAATAGCATTAAACAACCTAGTCAACCACTCAATACCATCCTTGACTATGCTCTTCCAAAAATCCATCCAAATCTCATCGGGTCCAATTGCTCTCCCTCTGTTCATCCTACTAATAGCACGTCTAACTTCCTTAGCTTTGAAGCGCTTACAATAACCAAAATCTCGATCACTATCAAAGTACGCCAAATCACCCAATCTTTGTCCCCTCTTTCGTTTTTCAGAGTTTATGAAAGTAAGCTTGCCACCTTATCTTAATGGAAGTCTTACCCACCAACACCTCACTCTCCTCATCTTTAATGCACTTCACTTGGTCTAAGTCGCGAGCTTTTTCTCTCTCTCTCATTCGCAAGCCTATACAATCTCTTGTCCCGCCGTTTTCACCTAACTCAACATACAGGCGCTCAAACGTTGTTGCCTTAGCACTCGTCACTGCCGTCTTCGCTTCTGTCTTCGCCGCCTTATAGATATCCATAAGCCTTCATTTTTCTTACTCATCCCTACATTTCAACCACTTCGTATAGGCAATCTTCTTAGCTTTCACTTTGCCTTGAACTTCTCCACTCCACCGCCAATCACCTTGACATCCACCAAAGGTCCCTCTCGAAATCCCTAGTATCTCAGTGGCTACTTTTCTAATGTAACCAACCGTGGTATCCCACATAGTATTCACATCTCCGCTACTACTCCAAGCCCCAAAATTACTTGACTTTTCCCCCATCTCCAGTGAAAGGGCAGGAGCCAAGTCACCCCATCTAATCCTCGGTTAAGCATAAATAACCTTCTTCCTCTTGCCCCTCTTAATATCTAAGTCCATCACTAAAGGCCTATGTTGAGTGGAAATATTTTCACTCGGAATTATCTTGCAATTCTTACAAAGGCTTCCATCACCCTTCCGAAGGAGTAAGTAATCAATTTGGGTCTTAGGCTCTTAACCACCGTACTACGAAATGTAACCAAGTGATTTTCTCTCTTTGGGAAACATGGGTTAGCAATAACCAACTCAAAGGCTTTAGCAAAATCCAAGAGAAACGCCCTACCTTCATTCCTCTCCCCAAAACCAAAGCCTCCATGGACATCATCAAAACCACTAGAAGTAGCACCAATATGCCCATTAAAATCTCCGCCAATGAAGATCTTTTCTTTGTCCGTATACCTCTTACAATCTCATCCAAATCTTCGCGAAAGATTTCTTTTATTATAAATCATATATTGTACGACAGTAAAACTAAAAAATCAATAGTTGCACTATGTCATTTGACTAATTTCATCTCCTCATCTCTTTAAAGGTCTAAAGAATCTTGAGTATCTTGAGTGATGAGAAGAGACTACACAAAAGTTGCTTGGATGAGTAATGTTATAAATAGGGTCATGTGGATTGTGTATTTTACCGGAGAAGAATGAGCAATGATCTATTATTACTGTTTTTATCTACTATTCAGTGTGACTTTTGTTTTTAAAGTTTAATTATGTTTTACATGATTTTATAGTATGTAAAACATTCTTCTTGGCCGATTTGGTGAAAAGGATTACAATAAAAGCAGTTTTGGACTTTCTGGTCTCCGCACATTTTTTTCTCATCTCCGTCGTCATTAGGGTTTTCCGATGACTCTTTTTCATTCTTTCTTGGTTTTCCAGCAGGGGTCAGCCACGTGACAGGGGGAAACACCAACCACTATACTACAAACTACAACAACTTATTGATTTGAAGATTTTTCCTATTATTACAAGATAAACAATCAGAAATACCAGTACGTGAGAAAATCCCAATGAAATAACTCTGACACCCAAAAAATCAGACAGAGAGGCGCGTAATAAACACCACAAAACTCCGGCCAATCTCAGTCACAGTTATCTTTGTTTCAATTTTGCTTAGTTGGAGAAAAACCCAATTGGATTATGGATAATAGATTGTGGATTCAAGAAATCTGGATGTTCTGATCAAGAAAGAAAAATTCCGGCGATGGCAAAAGATTCTAGCGACCAAATGTTGCTGGAATTCAGCCGACTCCAACGAATCATTCAAGAACTTGCTCTTTAGTGATGTACTAACCAAGTTCTATCATTTCTCCTCTTTATTTTTGTCCAAGGTTTGAAAATTAAATATATTTTTGTAAAAATATAACAATTTTCTTGAAGTTGGGTTGTTGTTATTGTATTTTTTAGCATATTTGAGCCTCGTTTAAGCTCAATTTCTGGCTATAGACTCGGGGAAGCGTAGAGGAAGTTTTACGGGGGTTATTTCGAGATTTTGGGTGTGGGCCCCATTTTTCCCTATTTTAGTTGCATTTAGCCTCCCCCTCCCCTTGAGGTTTTAGCACCAAAACTACCATGTTAACGTTGTGATCTATGTTTTGATATCTGAGCAGCATTTGGAGGCGATTCGAAACAGGAAAGCTCCCATGGACTAAGCCTGAGTACTTGTATTCACCTTCCAGGTAGGCTTGGCTTCCTTGTCTATTAGACTAAGCTGAAATGTGTAACAGATGCCTGAATATTCTTGGAAACTATTGAGTTAAAGGCTGATTATGCTTGATTGAGGTTGTAATTCCAATTTGAGCACATTAATGACCGTTCTGTTGTAATAATTAGATTTGGCGCTGGTTGGCTGTAAATGAATCTGTTAAAGGCAATTGTAATCATATAAAATTTATTACAAACATAAATTTTATAAAATGATTTGTGAATTATATTAAATTCAAAATATATTAATCCAAACAAATATTGTGGATTAATATAATTGGGTTAATTATTTAAGTCCAGTAAAACACGAATTTAATTAAAGCCCAAATCATTATTTGAGCTACAACAGATGACCCACTTTACCCGGCCCAATATCCTCTCATCCTAGAGGCCCACTTAATGCCATATATCAGATGACATGGCATGCCAAGTCAAACAACAACAACAACATACCCAGTAGAATCCCATGAATGGGGTCTGCAGAGGGTAGAATGTACGCAGACCTTACTACTACCTCATAGAAGTAGAGAGTTTTGTTTCTTGGGAACCCTCGTCTCAAAAACCCATAAGCAGAATAAATTAGATATGACAAAAAGGTAAGAAAAGGGAAATGAAAAAGCGACTAATAACCAAAAACACATGACAGTATGTAAATATGATAAAATTAACACATAAACGACAGATAATGACAACACATGATAACACGACTACTCCTGCTACCCTACTATACCCTAAGGCCAGACAACCACCTAACCCTCCAACCAATTAGCCTACTACTCTAATTCGTGACCTTCACTCCTTTCTATCTAAGGTCATGTCCTCGGTGAGATCAAGTTTCCCCATATCTTGTCTGATCACCTCCCCCCAATACTTTTTCGACCTACCTCTACCTCCCCCCGGACAAAAAAGCCAATAGGATCATATCATGTATCAAAATGACATGGCATTCTTATCTCAATCAACGGCCAATAAATCAAGATCAAGACCACCAAATTCAAGAATAAGCCCAAAAGCCCTTGAATTCAAGTACAAGTCAGGATCAAACCTATCAAGTTATACAATATTCAAAATCAAGCTTAAGAACCCCTGAATTTATATTTGAAAAGGCAAATCATAGGATTCATAGAGATTGTAGAACTCACAACTTGAACTAAAATACTACGATTGCTGCAATATTTTTTGTTCCTTGATTATTATTTTCTCGACGCAAATTTTATTTTCATACAAATTCTAGCACGCCTAATGGGACAATCTCTATCTCTCATCTCAATTTTTCAACCATCAAAGAATATTGAAATGGCTTCTAAAAAGATCTCTCAATCAACTTCCTCTAAGGCTGTTGACTTCAAGTTCTCTATTGAAGTAGAGGGAATCCTTAGTGTTACTTTTGGAAGTGTTGGAGTTGTGACAAGGAGCAAAGCCACTATGCTGGGACAACAAACACTACGAGTGTCGTTCACACCAACTCCTGATTTTAGATCTTCAAATGCTTAACAAATGCTTAAGGACCTTAACAAATGCTTCAAAAGGAGGAAGTAGTGTTGCTGAAAAGATCAAGAAGACTTTAGCTCTACTTAAGGTCTCTAGTTCCAAGAACTCTACTGCAAAGAAAGACCATGACTCATCCAATGAGTCGTCTCCATATGCATCGCATAATGTGCCGCCCTCTAAAGATCAACTTTCACAATAATCCTTGCTACTCTTCAATGCCTCAAACAATCATGCAATCGATGACAACTAATGGATTATCCATGGAGGAACAACTTGCAAATCTGGCAAAGATGATTGAAGGCTTGAACAAGCATGTGCAACACCAAGAGTCGCGCATCGAAAAGTTGATGGACAGGGTGGACGGCTTGCTCGATGGGGAATCTAGCCATGCATTGGGACTAGGGAAGGGTATTGAAGTTCAAGAGATAGAAAATCATGTTAAGTAAGCACCACCTATCAAGGATATGTCAGTTTCTGCTGAAGGGATGATCCCACTCGATCAATTAAAGGAGTTTGAAGGAGCCTATTTGAGAGCACAAATGCAGCAATAGTCGATGCCCATTGTTTGAGAGCATAGATGTAGCACATAAAATATCACAATGTAATTTTACCAGCTTCAACTTGTCAAAGAACGTGCAAATAATAAGCTCAAACCAGCTCAAGTATATTTTGACTGAACATACACACATGAAGCAAAAGGAACCAACAATATTCCAATCTGAACTGAGAAACATTGAAGAGCTCAAGAAAACATATTCATTGATTTCACTACAGCCTCTCACACTGAACTCCAACATTCTTTATTAGAAATTTAAGACATGGTCTGAAAGATGCATACCGGTTTTCACCTTTTTTTCCATCACCTCATCAAATACTGATTTTGCTTCAAGAAGATGTCCAGACTTTGCCAGGCCATCCATTAGGAGACAAAATGGCATCTGTAAGTAGCATATTTTGTAAGCCACAGAACTCTCAAAAGTACAATATGAATTAAAGCAAGAGCAAACAATCTGTAAGTGAATAACTTCAGGTATACTACTTTCAGTGGATTGATGAAAAAATATAAGCACTTTCTTAACATTTAGGAGCCATAAAGTAGGAAAGAAATCAGGAAAACAATTAAAGTGCTACTACATTAGGAAAACGGAACCAATGACTGTTCTGGTTTTAGGTAAAGAAAGGAGTAGAATTTGGGAAGAAGAAAAGATTTCTTTGTATTTCAGTATCTCTTTACATTCCATGAGAAATGATATCAATACAAGTAAATACTAACTAATTAAGGTACTTAACTAATTAAGGAAAGACGATCAATTGACAGTACATAAAGTGAATTCACGGTGCCACAGGTAACTTTTTCTTTGAAGAAATGATGGCCAATTCAATATGTTCTGTTCAGTTTCTTTGGCAGATTATGTGTTATGCTGATTGCAGCTTTGTTGCCACAGTAAAAGCAAAGTTTCCCTTTTCCAGACAATCTCAATTCTTCCAATGACTTTTGTAGCCAAAAAAGCTCACAAACATGATCAACCATAGTTGTATATTCTACTTCCGTACTTGATCTTGCAACTACACTTTGCTTCTTATTTCTTCATGTAACTAGGTACACTCCTACGAGTGACAGTAACCGAATGTAGAATCTTCTGTCAACTAAAGATGCATTCCAATCCACGTCTCCAAAAGCTTCCATCTGGAGATGACCATGTTGGAGAAACACAAACCTTTCCTTGGAGGAGACATCAGATATAGCAAATGTAAAAGACAACTTCCCTATGAGGATCTTGGGGATCATGCATGAACTGACTAACCAAGTTGACTGAATAGGCTGTCTAGTCTAGTATGATAGAGATAAATGAGTCTTCTGATCAAACCTCGGATATTTCTCCTAATCGTCTAACACTCCAATCCTTGTTTGTAACTTTTGATTGCTTTCAATAAGTGATTATCTTGGCTTGCAATCTGTCACCCAGTTTCTTAAGACATCTAGAATATACTTCCTTTGAGAGATAAAGATTACTCTTTTTGATCTCACAAGCTCAGTCCCCACGAAATACTGCAGCTTCCCTAGATCCTTGGGTGATAACTCGAGCTGACAACTTCTTTAATCAGGTCATATCCTCCTTGCCATCTTCTGTCATTACTATGCCGTCATCAACAAAACCATGAGAAAAGTGAGTTCATCCTTTTGATATCTTACGAAAGGGTGTGATCGACATTGCTTTGTTCGTAACCAAAAGAAATCAAATCCATGACTGAATCGGTGTGACTAACCTCACTCCTTTTTTCTTTTTACCTTTCAGATAATTCAGCTGAGGGTGACCCTTTGACTCTGACATAGTAATAGACAGAGTTGGCGTCTCCAGTAAACCTTGCACTTGCTTTGCGTAGGCAATCATTTTGTTTAGACTAATGAAGTATATTAGTGTATTTAAATCCTAGAGTCTTGCTATTTGAGTCAGTCTTGTAAAGTTGATTTTGGTTTGTGTTAGTGACGAGGTAACTTGAACTTCAAAAGTTTTGTGAAAGTCACTAACTTTAAATTCTGATAACCTCTTAGACTTAAATATATACTAGGTTGGGTTGTTGCTTAGTGAACGCTAGACAGGTTTTATGGTTTGCTTCCGATATAGAGGAAACTCTGACAAATTTTTTTGCATGAAAAATGGTCCAGGCTTGCTTGGTGGGCTTTAGGCTTACTGAACGCCGGTCATGTCTTAAGTGGTTTAGATCGTGACAAAAACAGTGTAGAAAACATGCAGGTATCAGAGCCAACAATGCAAAGCCTACAAGAAAGAAACAGAACAACAAAAGTGCAATAATTGAAACACATTAAACAACAAATGATGATAAATAATATAAGCAAGCATAATACAGATAGTACAATGACAACACCAACAAGCCTACACCCTCGAAAAGCAACAACACCCTGCTAAAACTTACTAACCTCTACCCTAGGATGCAACCTCCATACTCTCCTATTTAAGGCCATAGCCTCAGTAAACTGAAGATGCATCATGTCCTGCCTAATCACTTTTCCATAATACTTCTTTGGCCTAGCTCTGCCTCTCTTCGGCCCCTCTATATTTAACCTTTCGCACTTCCTTATTGGGGCATCCTCACATCTCCTTTGCAGAAACCATCTGAGTCTCCCTCCCCTTATCTTGTCAACCATGGAAACTACTCACACTTTCACCCAAATATCCTCATTCCTGCTCTAATTGCTCCTAGTATGCCTACACATTTATCTCAACATCCTCATTCACCGGCATTTTCTAAACATGAGTGTTCTTGACTTGCCGACATTTAGCCCCATACAACAAAGCCGGTCTAACCACCACATTATAGAGCTTACCTTTAAGCTTCGGAGGTATCTTCTTTTCATATAAGACGTCAGATGCAAGCCTACATATCATCCATGCCGCACTAATACGAAGTGTGACATCATTGTCAATCTCTCCATTTACTTGGATCTGAGATGCCAAATACTCAAATCTCTTTCTTGGGGATAAGTTGAGTATCAAGTCCCACTTCGAGGCCTTTCTTGAGTATCATCACTGCATGTACATTCCAAATACCATGTCTTGGTCCTACTCAACCTGAACTTTTTAGACTCCAAGTCTGTCTCCACGTCTCTAATCTGTCGTTGGCTCCGCCACAGTCTCCTCAATCAAAACAATGTCATCTGCAAATAACATACACCACGTCACCTCACCTTGAATATACTGTGTCAATTTATCCATCACCAAGACAAACAAAAATGTCACAACACTGATCCTTGGTGCAACCTAATCTGACTGGAAAGTGTTTCAAGTATCCTCTTATTAATCTTACTCGAGTCTTGGTCCCATCATTAATGTTCTTGTATGTCATGGGTACACCTTTAGACTCCAAGCATCGCCAAAAGACATCTCGTGGGACTTTATTGTAGGCCTTTTCAAGGTCAATGAACACCATATACAAGTGTTGTTCCCTCTTCCTATATTTCTCTATCAGTCTCATCGTAAGATGAATGGCTTCAATAGTTGAATTGACATCAGAGTTATCAAATGTGAAAAGCACAAAAAGCCTCTAAGGTTTGTTGGGGCTTTAAGCGCAAAGCACAAATAAAGTGTGGGCTTTAATGAAAATGACACAAAGAAGACAACAACATACCCAGTAAAATTCCACAAAGTAGGGTAAGGGTAGAGTGGTAGCAGACCTTACAACTATCTCATGGAAGAAAAAAATATAAATATATATGACCAAAGAAATTGAAAAAAATTATAATAAAGTGAATTATCAATTATTGAGTTTTTTTTCAGAAGAGGCTCACTGACAGGAAAAGTTTGCCTTAAAACCTTGATGATATCACTGAAACACACATAAAGCGAGGCGAAGCACTCAATGCATGTTGAACCTCATTTCAAAGCTTAAGCACACCTTTTACTACACTACCCGGCATAAATCCATATTGATTCTTGGAATGGGCACGCCATCACCCTCTTCACCACCATCCTCTCCCAAACTTTCAAGGTATGACTCAACAGCTTAATACACCTATAATTATTGCAATTATGAATATCACCTTTGTTCTTGTACAATGGAATCATTGTAATCTACCCCATTCATCAGGCATTTTTGTCGTCTTTAAAATGACATTAATCAAACTAGTGAGCACTCCAAACTTGCCTTGTTAGTGATCTTTCAAAATTCTGCCGTAATTTCATTTGGTCCAATCACTTTACCTCGGCTTATCTTATGCAATAGCAGTATCAACCTCTCAACCTGAAAAGACCTACAATAACCAAAATCTCGCTAACTCTCCGAGTCCTCTAAATCGCCCAACACTATGTCCCTGTCCCTTTCTTCATTCAAGAGTCTATGAGGTAAGCTTGCCATCTTAGTCTAATGTTTTCCTCTTCCATTAGCACTCTACCATCCTCATCTTTGATGCATCTCAATTTTCATTGCGAGCCTTCCTCTCTCACCTTGGTAAGTTTGTACAACTCCGTTTGTCACCTAGCTCGATATAAATAGGTCTAAATGCAATAATATAGATACACAATTTAATAACCTTTTTCTCCGTTAAATTTACATAGTACAACACAAAGGGTCAAATATACCCCTACACTATTGAAAATAGTTTAAATAAACCTTCGTTATACTTTGTGTCAAACTATACCCTTGCCATTATACTTTGAGTCCAAATAAACCCCTCCCATTATATTTTGGCACAAATTTGCCTTTAATGTTAATGGACGACATATATAAAGCTCAAAATCAAATGATTTATCCCCAATTTTAAAAATCAAATTCCTTTACAAATCTACCAGTTAGCTTGAACCTTTTTCTTTTTTCTTTTCAAGTTCTTTTCTCAAGACCCAAACCTAATTTTTGATAATATCACCAAAAATTGAAATTTGTGGGATCCTCGCATTCAATAAGCTACCTATCTTAGGAACACAATCGATTGATTTAAACAGAAAAAGGTGTGCGAAAAATTCAAAGTAAATTGAAGGGGGAAAATGCATCCAAATTATATACTACTAATATCCAATATGAATATGAAAAAATAATTAAATATGCCACAAACAAAAGATTGTTAATAATCAAATACGCCTCAAATAAAAGATTGTGCTTTCATACAAGAAGTCCAAAAAAAAAAAAAAAAGCTACCCAGTAGTAAATATTATCTAGTAAGCACTATATAAATTTTAGTCTATTAACAAAAAAATTCGAGATTCACGACATTCAAAGAGGAAAAATAAAAAATTTGGTGTTAATTGATAAAGTCATTCCATAGATCAACCAGGAAAAAGACAACTTTGAGATGTCAGAAATTCATTAAAAATAAATTTGGTTCGTAGTTACTTGTTTTTAAATGGAAGAATAATCCCAGTGAACTCCATTCATAAAATCAGATTGGGTCTTTTAAGAGAAAAGATGAAAAAAGGGGAAAAAAAAGAAAGTGGGTCATATTAGGTTAAAATAGTCAGATTAGATCGACATTTAAAATTGAAGATGAATAATTTATTCTGAGTTTAAAATATGTCCCTCCATTTAATTTAAAGGCAAATTTGTGCCAAAAATGAGAAGGGTACATTTAAACCCAAAGTATAACGGAAGGGGTATATTTGGACTAAAAGCACAACAAGGGGTATATTTAAACTATTTCTACTAGTACAGGGGTATATTTGACACTTTTCTTTAGTACCAAAGCCATCCTAAAACATCACCACCAAGTGCATTTTTTCTCCGATGGAAGATTATTAGGGCACAGCAAGATGACCAAAATCTGGTTTCTACAAATGTTGTTCAGATCTAATAACACCTCAAGTCCAACATCTCTCCGTGACCAAACCCCTAACAAACGGCACCATGAACTGATGTCCTACACGGAGTCCCTACTGCCAAAAAGCAATTCTTGATCAACAACCAACGAAAATCTCTAGACTTCTTCACTACTCGTTCAGGCTTGACAGAGTTAAGCTGTGTTGAGGCGACTCAATCTAATAGCCTACCTATCGGGCGCCGATAAAAGAGAGAGTTTTCACATGGGCTCATCAGATCTAATAACACCTCAAGTCCGACATCTCTCCGTGACCAAACCCCTAACAAACGGCACCATGAACTGACGTCCTACATGCCTCCACACACCGCGCAAAAGATGATCACCTCTAGCGAGATCAACCTATGCATCGGCGTATGAGCCCTGTTCTGGCCACTTTTGGGCGATTTTCTTTTTTCATATCTATTCATCTCTTTTCCCCACTTGTGGGATTTCACTGGGTATGTTGTTGTTATTCATCTCTTGATTTCCACACCAATCATTGAGGTTTTACTAGATTCTGAGCATTTGCCAACAAGGAAATCACCTTTCTGACAATCTACACCACAATTTCTTGCAACTTTCCTTTTTCCAGAAACACTCGCCCCTCAGTTTCGAGCATATCCATAGTGTTCACACCAGATTCCAAGTTTATGGAAGGGTAGCACACTTTCCCACAACAATCAGATTCCAACAACTTTTCCAATTTCTGTCCAGTTTTTCAATGATTCGGATGATTTCTGAAGTTGACTCTTAGTTCTTGGGGGTGTTTCAAACATTTGAAGAGTGTAACCAAGATCCGATCATGTATTTTAGTTTTGATGCTTCTAATTTCAACAATGATGATTTTCGGCTTAGATGTTTCTGATTCCAACAAACAAACAACAACAACAACAACATACCCAGTAAAATCCCACAAGTGGGGTCTGGGGAGGGTAAAGTGTACGCAGACCTTACCACTACCTC
>JAABOM020000007.1:17256388-17268567 GCA_011800125.2 Solanum clarkiae
ATAAGCACAAGATATTAAGCAAGAATCAGGAATCAATAATTTGAACAGATAAGAATCAATACTTAGCACTTAAACAGGCAAGAATTATAACTTAGCAACTTGAACAGACTTGAACAGACAAGAATCAATATTCAGTATATATCAATAGGCAGTAGATATAGTAAGGAACCAGCAAGCAAGATGGCAGAAAACGGGAGAGAAACAAAGAAGCTGGCTGGAACAAGAAATTAAACAAGAAAGAAAGGAGAAAACTGACCGGAAGAGGATTTAAACAAGAAAGAAAGGAGAAAATGGAGGATATCACCTGAGATATTACCCTGATTCGACGGGAACGAAATAGCCTATAATATTGCCGGAGCCAATCAATGTTGTAGCCTTTTCCAGACGAAATTCGCTGTTGCTTCTTTGTTTCTTGATTGATTGTGCTGTGATCTTCTATTTTTGCTTTGTTTAGGCAGAGATGATGCCGGAAATACGCCGGGAAACCGTGGAAAAATGCGCCAATGATAGTCAGAGAAGATGCCGGCAAACCGCGGGAAAAGATTCCAACAAAATGAGAGTTAAAAATTCAAGTCCTATGATTAATTTAGAACCCTAGTGAGAGACCACAAAAATCAAAAGTCAGTCTATGAGGAATTGACAAGGAAGAGGTTTTAGAAGATCTCAACCTAAGTAGAGTTATTGTAGTAGGCTTGGAAGCACTTGTAAAAAATGTTATTCTTTGCATGGTCGACCACCCAAAATGCCCGAGCTGTTCCAGATGACCACCCAAAATTCCCATGTTGGTCAAACTAGAACTATACATAATCAACGGATTATTTGTCTTAAGAGGAATAGGAACATAAGGAGTACCTTCAATATCGAGTAAGTGAGCAGACATCACAAGCAACCTTGGTCGACAGTCTAATCCCTTGGATGGTGGGTAGTCAACTCCAATGCTTTTGATCATATTTCTAGTGATAAATCATTTTTTGTCAAATATAGTTTATTCACTATCTCTTTCAGATATTATTTTAGCCAATGGAATAGAGCCTCAAAGTGTATACCTCTTTCATATGAGTTTATCACTAGTCAATAAGCTCATCAAAAAACATACTATCCATTAGAATGCAAAATGAAATGTTTGGAAAGTTTTTGAACTAATGAAATCCTAAAGAAAGAAGTGAGCTCATCCTTAGCATAGCCAAGAGTTTCTAACTCCTTTAGAAATTCCTTTGACTTCTCAATAAAACCTCCTTTCACGTATACCTATGACAAAGTTATATAGATTTTGGGTGGTGCATGGGACATCGGATTGCGGCAATGTTAGTTGAGATTTGGTCATAGGGAGATACTAGACCTTTTGGTGATGTTGGTTTTCACACAACATTGCCGAAAGATGGAATTACGCAAATCAAATCTAAGGAATAGCTGAAAACACACATGGTGACTGTTTTCGCTGTCCCCTGATGTTTCTCACTTGGGCTTTGATATCATGTGAGAAATAATAGAGAAAAATATTACTGAATTATATATCTACATTGTTATAATAAGCTACTTATAAACACTATATTTTACAAGTCTTTTCCACGTAGGATACTATATAGAAATCCCATATTCCTATTCTAACAGTGGGAATAAATTATCAAGAACTTCTTTTGATAATTAAGAAGTAATTTTATTACTATAATTTTGGTACCACGATGGTCATAAGGTTGTGCAAAAGTTTGTTGAATTTATGTCATTTATAACTATAATCCAAAGAAATTGAGTATTATATCATCATTAACAAAAGAAGCCTTAAACCATAGTTTCATATATTGGATTATCTATGTTTCACAAAAGCAACAATTTCAAGTTTCCTCTCAAAGCATCTACAGTTTCTCTCTAGCCAAACAGTCCACAGCATGCATGAACGAATGGTTTCTATATCAACAGCTATTTCTTCCTAGTCTTCCATCCCTGCCAGCTGCAATGCTTGATTTAAGTTGAGTGGCACTACCCACTGAATGCCACATAGGTTCAGGAACATGCATCAAATCTGCCAAGCATACTAGCAGTATAATAGAAAATAATTCACAGTTTCAAAACCTCCTTTGCATAGATAGCAGTATAGCACCAAGTGCATAATTTAATCTTCTCTTTTGTAAGTTTGCCTAGATCCAGCCAAAGTATGCTACTTTGCTCGGAGCTTTATGGTTTCCTAATTCTAAATCATCTTCCATGATCATTCAAAACCATTTCTAGGTGCATTCCTCACAAACACTGATAGGATTTTGCCGAGAATGCAACATCCTTGTTGCCTATCCAGTACAAAGAATCTACCTGTGTGGCTTCCAAAGTGAGTACCTCATAGTCTCTAGTAACTCGCTTATTCTTTTGATTTCTCAATCACTAATGTTCCTTTGTAAACTGACAATTTCAGCTTCTTCAATCCCAACAGTCAGCGATACTGCCTTCTATTAGTCACCATGTTAGACAAATCAGGGAAGGTTTCTGCCATGGAATTTCACCCATACCTTTTGTCCTCCAAAATTTAATTTTCTGCCATCACCTACTTTTAACCATATTTTCTCTTGAAACTAATTCAATAGACTGTTGATATGTTTCCAAACTGCAACTCCATGTAGAGAATATTCTGAAGATGTGCACCATGGATAAGGTATGCCATAATGGAATTTAATGACACAAAGCTATATCATACTCTTTTTGTGTTTAAATCAGTGACAAAAATAACCAAGAATCTATGTAATATAGAGCCTCAAAGGGTATTCTTTTTCTGTACAAGTTTATCGCTCTCTGTCAATAAACTTCACAAAATATACTATTAATTAGAATGCAAAATAAAATTTTCGGGAAGATTTTGAACACATGAAATCCTAAAAAAAGAAGTGTACCTCATCCTTAGCATAGCCAATAGCTTCTAACTCCTTTAGTAGTTCCTTTGACTTCTCAAACAAACCTCCTTTCACGTATACCTTCAACAAAGTTGTATAGATTACCTGCAACACACCATGAACAGCAATGAGCATTTAACGAAAATTTCTAAAGCTAGTAGCGACAATTTGGAATCTAAAATGGAAAGATGATCTAAGTTCCCATAAACAGTTCGACTCCAGGCATACTTCAAATTGAAGTGTTCCAACCATATAGAAATAGTCAATATCTGTGAGTGCAAGTGTCTTTCACAAAGCAGTTTCAAATAGCAAGACACAACATCTGAAAATTAGAGAAATGAAATAGAGTATGGTTCCCAGGTATAGCTATTAATTTGATAATAGAGCATCTAAATGTATTTTAACACCAACAAAAAAAGTTCTAAACTATCTATATCTATACTAATTTAAAAGCGTGAAGGCCCTTAGAAATGTTGTTTGAACTTTTTGCCCTTCATTAAAATACTGTGCTTTAGACAAAATCGTCTTTTTACTATTTTCCTTAATTTATTAGTATATCTTTTATTTATCTAGTTTCAAGTTTCACTTTGAATTAGAATTTCTTTATATTCTAAGTGTATTGATGTGGATGGGCACAACCCTCCCTTTACACTGTTTGTATGCATTGATGAGGATAGACACAACCTTCCCTTTGCACATTTATGACATGAGCTATTCCGTGTATTGATGAGGATGGGCGCAACCCTCCCTTTACACAGTATATTGACGAGGACAAGTACAACCTTCCCTTTACACATGCACGCATGTTTGGATTATGATCATGTCTATGGACTCTAATACGACTTTCAAGGACTCGTGATGATTTCTAACAAGTTTGCGTTCATGAACGTACATATGTTTATGCACTGTGGCTTTCATGTAACATTGTCATGCAGGTTATCACTATATACCTATATTACATTGCATGTCCACATACTTAGTACATTCAGACGTACTAACGCATACTCTGCCTACATTATATCACAATGTACGTGCAAGTGATCCTCTTCTCCATCCTCATGGCTAGATCCACATTATCAGCTGATTCGGATTGGGTAAGTCCTCATGCTTCGAGGACAGAGCCTTCTATCTTTATTCTTATGTCATGCTATGTATTTGAGAAGGTGTTTTCTTTATGTTAAGGGTGAGGATATGACCTGTCTGAGCCCCCATCTATGATCATAAGTTAGAGGCATTTGTTGGACCTGGTATTGATTTCAAATTTCAATCTTGTATTACTCTTATGCTTTGAGTTATGTTAAGCATTGCTTCCGCTTATGTTGTTCTATTCCTGTTTACCTTGTATGCTTGATGTATTGCTGAGAGTCTTGGGTGAGATACCTTCGGGTTTCTCATTCGCCGTGTTACGACTAGGCCCTAGGCTTAGGTCATGACAGTATGACACTGCTCCATCCTGCCAATGCCAGACCGGTGGCAAATCACATGTAGGCAAGCGTCATGTCTTGATTGGACAGTGCTCTCGATGTGGTCAATTAGGACATTGCATCAAGGACTGTCCTCTATCTCTAAGAAATCCCAACCATGCTTCTACTCGGTTATCAGCACCTACTCAACCTACTCATGATGCTTCAGGTAATGCCGATACAAGAAATAGAGGTGAATTGGCAAGGATTTTAAGAAAAATGTTGCGGCGTTTTTTCAGACCAAATGAGCAGTGTTATAAACATAGTTAAACAAATGAATGAGTGCTCTATCTAATAGCTTAAACTTTTAAATGAGGTCAAGAACCGGTTTTGGGAGGATTTGGACAAGGTGGTAAGGGGTATACAGCTTTCTGAGAAGCTATTCATTTGGCGAAGTTTCAATGGTCACATCGAGTCAACAACTAGCGGATTTGACGAGGTGCATGAAGGTTTTGGTTTAGGGTGAGAAACATACTAAGTGATCACTTTCAAATTCAGAGAAACCCTGGAATTAACAAAAATAGGCAATCCTGACAAGAAGGAGAAGTGTCAGTTCTAGATTTTGCTAGAGTTTTTAGTATGTGATAGCTCATTCAAGCTTTTTCAAAAAGGAGGAGCACTTGGTTACCTTCCATAGTAAGGTGGCCAAAGTTCAAATAGATTACTTACTCCTAAGGAAGATGATAGAGGCCTTTGTAAGGACTGGAAGGTTATCCCAAGTGAGTCTTACTACCTAGCATAAACTCCAAACAACGGACTTGGGGATTAAGACGAAGGGAAAGAAGAAAACTGTATAGGCCCGACCAAGGATCAAATGGGGTGGCTTGACCCTTGTCGTAGCCTGAGAAATTGGGGGGGGAGGGGGGGGGGGACAATGGGAGCTTAGGACACTAGTGGAGATGCAAACAGCATGTGGGATAAAACAATCAATTGCATTAAGAAGTAGCTAAAAAGGTGTTACAGGTTTCAAGGGGCAACTTTGGTGGCATTGAGGGGATTGATGGTAGAACGAAGAAGTACAAGGTAAAGTGGAAAAGAAAGGTGGTGGTTTATGCTATGTTGCTGGAGAGTAAAGACAAGGAGGAGAGTTGGATAAACACGATAAGGTATCAGGTAGTGAAAAAGGATGCAAAAATAGCAGTTACGATAACAGCTTTTGAATGCTTGTATGTGTAGCTAGGAGACAAAGGCAGAGACAAGAAGTTGTGTAGGGCTAGGTAAGGCATGGAAGGCTCCTGACTTGGATCAAGTGAAGCGCATCAAGGATGAGGACAGTGAAGTGCTAGTGGAAGAGGCACAAATTAGATGAAGATGGCAAACACATAGACTCTTCAACGAAAAGGGGAACAGGTTCATTGTGTTGGGTGATTTAGAGAACTCAGAGTCCATGGGATTTTGGATACTATAAGTATTTTAAGGTTGAGGTTAAGGTGTTATGCGTAAGATGAGTAGCTAGTGCAATCGGACCTGATAAAATTTTGGTAGAGTTTTGGCAAAGCGCAGACAGGGCAGGTTTGGAGTAGTTGACTAGGTGCTTAATGTCATTCTCAAGACGGCTAAAATGCCCAACAAATGGATGTAGAGTACAATGATTTTATTGTATAGAACAAGGATGATATCCAAAAATGCAATAATGATAGGGGTATAAAGATGTTGAGTCACACCATGAAAGTTCGAAGAAGGTGGTAGAGATGGGGATGAAAAGGGATGTGCCCATTTCAAGAAACAATTTGGATTCATGCCAGGGAATTCAACTACTGAAGCCATTCATCTTGTGAGGAGATAAATGGAGAAATATAGGAAGAGGAAAATGATTTGCACATAGTGTTCATTGACCTTGAAAAGGCCTATGACAAAATCCTTAGAGAAGTTCTTTGGTGTTGTTTGGAGTCTAGGTATACCAGTGGCCTACATTAGGGAGATAAGGAACATGTATGACATAGCCAAGACTCGAATAAGAACAATGGGAGGAGACTCGGAGCATTTTTCAATCAAGATAGGGTTTCACCAGGGATTAGCATTTAGATCATTTCTATTTGCCTTGGAGATGGATGAATTGATGCAACAGATTTAGGGAAAGGAGCCATGGTTATGTTATTTGCAAATGACATTGTTTTGATCGAAGAGACTCATGGTGGAGTTAACGATAACTTGGAGGTATGGGACAGACTCTAGAGTCGAAAGGGTCAAGTTGAGTAAGACCAAGACAGAAGAGTACTTAAAAGTGTAAATTTAATGATGTGATGCATGAGGTAGGCGTGGAAGTGGGATTTGATACACAAGTTGTCTCAGGGAGAGATTTAAGCATATAGGGTCCTTGACCCAAGGAGGAGATTAATGGTAATGTCACATATGGTATTGGTGCAATGTGGATAAAGTCGACGCTTGTATATGGCATCTTGTGTAACAAGAAAGTACCACAAAAATTTAAAAATAAGTTGCATGGAGTGATGGTTAGATCGACTTTGTTGTATTGGGCGGAGTGTTGGCCAGTCAAGAACTTTAGGTTCAAAAGATGCAAGTGGCGGAAATGAGGATGATGAGATAGATGTGTGGACATACTAGTAGCAATAGGATTAGGAATGAGGATAAACTAGGAGTTTCCTTTGTGGTGAACAAGATGAGAGAACGAAGATTGAGATGGTTTGGACATAACAACAATAACGTACCCAGTATGCTTTGGACATACAAAGAGGAAATGTGTGAATACCTCAGAAAAGAGGTATGAGAGGTTGGATATAGTATGGTCAGAGAAAAGTAGAGATAGGTCAAAAGAAGTATTGGGGGGCGAGGGGGTTATTAGACACGACATCTTACCGAGGACATGACTTAAGATAAGAGATATGAAAGTCGTGAAAGGTTAATAAATAGTTAAAAATTGTCCTATTATTAGCTTGTTCTTATATTTGATTTGGTGGTGGTACCGAGCACCATGTTTGTTGTAGTATTAGTCTATTCATGTAGTCTTTGGCTTTCGGTATTTGATATCATCTGTGGTTTGTTGTGTTAGGTGACTACACCTTCTTGTTACGATTCCTAGCATATACGCTCCAACTGCTTTGCTATGCCCACTACTTTTTTCATTTGGTTACTAATTTGATTTGCTTGAGTCGAGGGTCTTTCTGAAAAAGCCTCTACCACAGAGAGGTTGTGGTAAGGACAGCGCACACTCTACCCTTCGAAGACCCCATTTTATGGGATTTCATTGGGCATTTGTTATAATTGTTGTTTTTAAATGAGATGGTCACGCACTTCAATATTATACCAGAGCAAAGAGGTCCAGGGTTCAAGTCTCACTTTCAACCTTTGTCAAAAAGAAAATTTAACAGCTTGGCCATGAGAAAAAATTAGGCTCACATGTGAGGAAGGAATCATGTTCATGCCCTTTGCATTGACCTCTCTTTCGTTCCTAACGTGCAAATCTTTCCTCTCTTATTTTGGTCATAACACAACTCTGCCCACAAAGGTACTGACAGTAAGAACAACCACAGGCTCTTGGAAGGCCAACTAGAAACAGTTACTCCAATGTTGTTCCCAAATCTGCTATCTTGGAAGTAAACATACATAAAAGCAAAGATGTGTATATTGATATTTTATTTACTTTACAGGTAAGACCGTTTAATGACTAACCTTATTTAATACTAAACCTGCAGATTTCATCTCTTCAATCAATGCCTCAGCCTTCTCATAATTTCTGTCAGCAGAGTAAGCATTAAGCAAAGAGCTATAGTGGTAGACGTTAGGAGAATGACCTTCATCTTTCATCTTCTGAAAGTACTTTACAGCTTCATGGCACTCTTTATGTGAAGCACAGACAAAAAGGAGTGACCCATAAGTCACAGCATCCATTTGCAGTCCATTAGACTCCAGCTCCTGAACCAGCTCTAGTGCCTTATAGTATCCGTCCTTTACTTTGGCACAACCTGCAAGAAGCTAAATATGGTAGATGAAAGTTAAACAAGAGCTAAACACTAAATTGTACTAGAGTTTCTGTAATCAACTAGTTTACTTTTGGGAATTAGCAAGATATTAAGCAGTTCTATGTTTTCTATTGCCAATTCTATGATTCAACAACCCTCTTTAACACAACTAGGTGATAACTTCTAGGGATAGGAATGATTTCTACTTGGAAGTATCATACCGTGCTATATGTTTTCTATTGCCAATTCTATGATTCAACAATCCTCTTTAACACAACTAGGTGATAACTTCTAGGAATAGGAATGATTTCTACTTGGAAGCATCATACCGTGCTATATGTGACAACGTCTGGTACTAAACCATCTCGCTTCATTTGAGTAAACAGTTTGAGACTGCTCTCAGATTTTCCATTTTTTATCAGAGAACTAAGAAATGCATTACAGACTGAGACATTATACTTCATCGACCTGTTTTTGATGCTTCTATACATTTCTACAGCATCAACACAACTGAGGCTCTTCCCCATAAATTTTACATAACTGCTGTATGATGCAACATTGATCTTCTGATTCTGCTGCATCCACTCAAACACCTGGGTAATAACACAAATATGAAATAGAACAATAAATTGAAAAAAACTTTCACGTAGGCAAATATTATATGCCAAATCTGAACAGTTTCATGTCTATTTAATCTTGAAAGGATGCATAATACTAGGACATTCAAATACTCCCCCTCCATCCCATTTTATGTGGCATCCTTTCCTTTTTTAGACCCTCCCCAAAAGAATGTCGTTTTGCTATAATTAAAAACAATTTAACTTTAAAATTCTCTTTTTGCCCTTAATGAAATGATTTACAACCATGCAAATATCTAAGAATTGTTTTAGACCACAAGTTTCAAAAGTTTCTCTTTTTTCTTAACACCGTGCCAAGTCAAAGGGTACCGCATAAAATGCGGCGGAGGGAATGAAAATAATAAAAATGTTTAAAAATTGCATGGTATTAAGAATATTGTGTATCTTGAATCAATTAGGGAGATATTGTTCATAATTGTGTAGATTTCTATACTAGTTTAGAATACCTGTATATACTCTTTTTTTAAAAAAATGGTAATTTAATGTGTACGTACTATTTCAACCACCTATTGAGAAAATACATTCTTCATCTTTTTCTGATAAAATCTTTCACATGGTATCATAGCATTATTGAGAAACTAGTCATTGTGCCAACCTAAAAACTGTCCATTCAAAGGTCTTGCCTTTCTTTGATGTTGTACACAAACCAACACAAAGGACCGTATCTATAACAGCCCAACAGGTCATTCTGAATTATAGAACCCCTTTTCTCTATTTGAGACTTTTTGCAGGTTCTTTTGTTAATTTATGGTTTGAGTGGCACAGGTCCCGAGGGGCTCAGGAGATTTCGGAGCACTTGAATCAAAATTAGAGGCTTAAAGTTCATAGAGTTGACCAAAGACAAATTTTTGGATTAATCCGACTTAGATTTGTGTTTAAAGGTTTATATAAAAGTATGATGATTTTGGACGTGTACCTATATTCAGGCTGGGACCTGAGGGAGGTCGGATGAGTTTCAGATGCCAAATCCCATTTCAACTTCACCAAATTTTATTTTCTTTTTTCCAGCAGCTTCTTTCTTCACTTTCACGAGGCAAGGTATCACATTTGCGGAGGCTTGGGCCACAACAATTATCAAACAGATAATTGCATAACTTATGTTTCCTATTCAGTCATTTGGACCTTGATCATTGGATCAAGAGCCTCCAATTATATTTCATAAAAAATCACTTTACTCTTTCATTTTAATTATCAATCTCTGCCTATTGTCATACAGCCAATGGTTCACAAAACCATGGCACTTACAGTAGGCCATGTTATCCTGTTTTCCTCTATGACTTTAAACTCAATTCTTACATTCCTAGTTATCCTTTCAATCATATATTCATAGGGCAAGGTAATATGAATGTTCTATCATGTTGCGTCAATACTGTAAAGGGGGTATGATATATCTGGTGTGGAAGTAGGCCAACATTTCTATGCAAATAGGGGGTTTCCATGGCCAAATATTTATTACTTCTTAGGTTGTAATTGTTATCTTATCAAGTTCAGCCACTATAGTAGTTCAGAACACACAAACCATTCCGACCAAGGCCTGAATTTCTTCAAATATGTTCTTGAATTCATTTGAGATGTGAGTAAAACTCAAACTGGAGAAGAATATGGACCCTAGCTTCCTTTTATTGGCAAAACACTATGTTTTTTGTTTATTTTTGTTTTTAATTGGTCAGGACCACACCTGTAACCCAAGTAAATTCATCAAGTTTATCCATCGGTGAGATACGCACGAAATACATGTAGAATCATCATTAGGACCATCATATTTGCCAACCATCAATAAACTGGCATACTTTAACTGAACTCATGAAGGATTTATTCAAATATAGGTCATCAAGTTTCTACAAGAAAGATATAAGTTTCTCAAGCGTTTCTCAAGTGCCCAAACAATTCCACATACCACTGCACTTTAATGCTGAAATGTACAGAGAGTTCTATCACCCAGAAACATTGCAAGATGCGCAAACGAAAAAACTTATAGCTGACATTACTTATTAGATAACCTAACCGTGCGACAGATTGTCCAATGGAACATCATTTTTTTAATAACCGTGATATTCAGACCATCTTATGCTCACCCCGATTAGTTCGACAGAATACAAAGAAATCGCCTAGTGTTTTTATATCCATTGGGATTTGAACCTAAAACCACATGGTTCTCCTCGCACTTCAGTGACCACTAGGTGACACCTGGGCGCTTGTTCATTTGGACATCATTATAAGCATAAAAAAGAAAACTTAATAGGTTTGCTGACAGAACCTGATAAAGCTCCCGTCGTCTACTTAGCTTCCCGAAATAGCGCAAAATCACATTCATGTCTTGTACTTTAAGTGTGTCACCATGCCTGAAAAGCAGATAATACAATTGAACCATGGGTCGCTCTAAAGGTTCTGCAGAAAGTTGTAAACACCCCCAGAAAATAGGGTATCCACTTTCACCGCCAAAGCACATACAAGAACCAACACCACTTACATAATCACCCATGTATACTAAAGAATAAGCAAAAGAGTGTATACAGAAAATTTTTTCATGTTTTAACATTAGGATGATCATTATTAAGGCTGACAAAAAAGTTTACAGAACAATAGCAGATACAAGTGGGCCAAAATGGTTATCAAAACAACATGGCTACAGGATAATTGAAACAAGTAATACCAAATATTTAGTAGAAAATGACACCCAACCATAAGTATCGGGGTTAATTTCGAAAATATATTTTACTATCAAATTTGAAAGTATCTAATAAGACTTTCCGTCACACAAGCTTAATTCGAGAGAGAGTGTGTGTGTGGAAACCTTGCAAGAGCAGAACCCAAGTCAGATGACTCCTGAATTTGAAGAATTGCGGACTGTCTATCACTACAGGAACTAGAAAACTGATTTGAAGAGACATAATCCGTGAGCACATTCTGGAATTCACCTAGCTTAGAACAACCTGTACTTATTACTGAGTTCGAAGACCGGAACTTGTGAATGCGTCTGTTTCTATCGGAAACTGGTTGGAGAGGTGGCAAAGAAGAAAAGAACGAAGGTGATGAAAGAGCCATAGGCCCCATATTTCGTTGGATGAATTTTTACGCCCTCTTGCACCTTTTCCATTTTTCTATGGGTAGCATACACAAATCTCATTATTTACTAGCGAATTGTTATTTTTCCTGTTATATCAATTTAAATATTATATATAAATAATTAAGAAAGTTTTTTTGACTATACATATATAAAATATATAATAGATTTATAAAATTAATTATAATTTATTCAATCATCAAATAATGACGAAAAAT
>JAABOM020000007.1:17268667-17391419 GCA_011800125.2 Solanum clarkiae
TACACCTTGACATCCCAATCACATAAGAAAACAATACATGGGCAGCAAGCGGGTGTTTATAAACCTGGGCGCATTTTTTTAACCTTTTCGCCCCTAATCGCATTTTCTAATACACATTAGAATGTACACATCATTTACAGCCTATTTTAAGTCCATAACATCCTTACAACAGTCCAAAAAATACAACACATCACAATTCTACGCAATCTTAAAATGGACAGCATAACATTACGTTTCCTCGTTACCTTTCGACCTTAACACTTCCAAATCGGTTCCAAACTTAACCTAATTATTCCAGCAACATTTATACATACAACCAGCTATGAACCAGTTTCAAAACAGCCATAAGTCAGTTATTAAGGACATAAGGCAACAACTTGCTCTCCAACAGTCTACAAGTTCGTACGAAGCATATAATTGCGATATCATATAATGACTCGCTTTTGTGGACAGTAAAAGTGGTTAATCAGCCTTTTTACATTGCTAAAACGCCAACCTTTGTTGAATACATAAGTGTTAATTCATAATAATGCCATCCAACAAGAGAAAAATCTCTTAATTAAAATGAAAATTGCATAAGAATCCTTAGCATACAAACTGTCCGGAATTTCCAGCATATGTATGATTCACTTGTTTCTTTAGTTTTGATAAAAAATCCATACTAGGTGCATAAGCAAATTTACTTACCTTCAAAGTCAAGGCTTAGAGCTTCTGTAGGGACCCTTGTGACATTGTAAAGCTTGTCGTTTACCTTCTTACACGAGAGCAAACAAACACCAAGAAAGTAGATTTCTTTTTCTTGTCTATGTTGAAATGAGTTTTTGTGCTGTTTTCATCCCTTTTTTTAAAGGCCTAGCTTGGCCGACTTATTCTTTACTTTTTGACCATATTAAGACACATATTAGTAAGCTTCTTATGCAGCAGCTTGGCCCTTGAACTTGGGCCTAAATGGGTCACCAAGTTGATGGGTTTGGGCTGCCTATTTTCCAACTTTCGCGTACTTAGTTTAGGGCCCAAGTTGCTAAGTGTATTGTGATGTATTTGGGCCACTTTTTATTATACTTCTTGGGCTGAGAATGTAGCCCATTTATGATGCTAAAACATGGGCCAATGTTACACCCTTAACACAGTCTTTATTCACAACCGAACTTGGACAAATTCGACGTCGAACCTCGTCTCCGTTTAACTACCAAATTTAAGCTAAGCAAGTAGGTGACTCACCTACTTGCTTACTAAGTCCTACAAGCACCTCAATTCTCTTACTTAATTTTAAGGCCATAATATTCTCAATTTGAGATGAAATGTGTATACACGTGACCCTCTTAAGCGTTAAATGCACATACAACCCATTAACGTGAGATTCAAGCACTTTTGAAAATTAGCGCTAGTTCGACCAAACCATATCATGTTTCATTTGAATTGTACTAGTATTGTAAGGTGTGGGGGGTGTTACAAGAGAACCCATTCACAAACCTCCAGTAGTAACGTTCTAAGCCCAAGAAGCTCCTAATGTCTGAGGGGGTCAAAGCTTTAGGCCAATTTCTAGTCACATCCATCATTTTGGGGTCCACGTTAATACCATCCCCCGACACCACATGGCCTAAAAGGCAATCGCTTTCAACCAAAATTAACACTTCTCATATTTAGCATACAACTTCTCTTCCCTCAATCTTTGTAGCACTACCCTCAAATGAGACACATGCTACTCCTCACCATGAGAATAGATCATAATACCATCAATGAAAACTGCCACAAACTGATCAAGGTAGGGTTTAAAGACCCTATTCATAAGATCCATGAAGATAGTTGGTGCATTAGTCAACCCAAAAGACATAACGACAAATTCGTAATGCACATACGTAGTCCGAAAAGTTGTCTTGGGAATATCACACTCCCTCACCTTCACTTGATGATGCCTGGACTGAAGATCAATCATAGAGAAGTGACTACGTCACGACCCAAGCCTAGGGCATAGACGTGACACAACGCAAGGGGAACCCAAAAGGACCCCAAGCATGCCTCTTAGAACATCATTACATATCCTTGGTCATGGAAGCAATAGATACAACATGAAAGAGTAAGAATATGTGGCAACGACAATAAGGGAAAATCTTGCAAAACATCATAATCAAGAGACAAGAGGCAAGTTCATATCATAGACATCAAGAACAATACAATCACGGCTCTTAACATAGATACATAACATATTCAACAAACACCTCTAATATATAGATTAGAGCAGGGGCCAAGACAAAGTAAACGGACTCACCCTCATGGTCAAAATAGACTATAATGTAGAATGTAACATAATGAGGGCAACATAGACTAAGTTCCCCGAAGTGGAGAACTCACCAACTAGCTTGAGTAGTATCGAAGTAGCCACTTGGAGGAGGATGATCAACTTAGGTACCAGTTCCTACATGGTGATATCGTGTAGGCAAGAGTATGTGTTAGTACGTTTGAATGTACTAAGTACGTAGGATGAAATGCAACAAGAGATTGGCATCATAATCAAAATGCATAACAATAAGCAATCGGCATAATATAACAATATGGCATGTATATCAATGCTTAAGTAAAATATGCTTAAATAACTCTTACTCATATAGGATATCATATTTATAGAAGAGACCAAGCTAATTGTTCAAGGTACAAACCCTTTGGTGGTTGTGTGGTACAATCCCCTAACATGGTTGATGATAATCACACCTTATCACCACGGTGGCGAAGTACAAATCCCTCACATGGTTGATGAGTATAAACCCCCACCTTGGTTAACCGAGCTCTTATCCCCCTGGATTTGGTATGCTCTAATGCAATATTTTTATAGAGTATATCACATACACAAGCTCATTTTATTATCATATGGTCATTCATATCATATCTTATGCTTTGGACATTCAATTCCTCAAGAAACCACATTCGGACATTTTATCAAACACTTAGAGGGTGTGTTATGCTAGTATAAAATCATGAAATATAGAGATAAAATCATGCAAGAAAATCCATCGTAAAACCATCAAGCAACACCTTGCAATACCCTCAAGCAACATACATCAAAATCCCTCATCAAATCTTACAATAAATCAAAGAATTATAGCTCAAAACATAGTAAAATAGTCTCAACTTTACATAGCTTACATAGTGTGTAGTGAATTTCATAATAAGCAAGACCTATTTGTATCTCGACTTTAAGTCATGCAATTTGAGTAGAAGGAGGCTTGGGTATCATTGGTGAAAGGAACCCATGAAAGAAACCCGAATACTGTAGCTTAGATATGCACTAGGTGAAGATTGGAGATGGAACTTGAAGCTTGAAAAAGAACCTTGAAGGAGAACCTTAGATTGGGATGAGGGTTTAGGACTTGAGTTTTGGGAGTGAAAGTATCGCTAAGTATTTGAGTGAGTCCGGATAAATGTTTTAGGTAATATGAGGGTGAAATTTGGCCAAGTATAGGTAAAACACATTTGGGAACCTTTGGCCCAACACTTAGAAAATTTTGGACGAACTAAAAAAAACACTAAAATGGAACACTGCCGCATCGCACCAGCATCGTGTAGTGCTCACTAGAAATCGTCATTTAAAAATTTACAATTGCTAATCTTTCTCTCTTAAATCAGTGTTAGACCCTTCCTCACCTTATTTTGACCCCCTGAACAAGAATACGAAGCCGGAATTTCGAATTAACAAATGAATTTTGAGATATATGGAAATTAAAATTTTGGGCATTCCAAGGCACATTTTCGAGCAATTTTCGGGGTCGTTTCAACACGAATGTAAAATAGACATTCGAGAAAAGAGTAATCAAGAATAAATCATCCCCAAAAAGAATGCAACATTTGATTTAAACACCATTGTGAAAACCTCAAAATGAGTGTAAAATCATCATAAATTTGTCGACTTAAACACGAATGCATATGAATGACATAGGTGCTGGAACACAAGACTTGAAATCACATAGAGGACTTAGAATATGTACCTTAGGCTTGAGTGGAGTGGAAAATATAAGGATACCGCTTTTGCATGTCCTCTTCAGCCTCCCAAGTAGCACTTTTGATTTGTTGGTTCCTCCAAAGGACCTTAATGGATGTCACCTTCTTATTTTTGTATCTCTTTACTTGCCTATCCATATATGAACCAGAACCTCCTCATAGGTCAATCATCCTCAACAACACCCACAACATCAACAGGAACAATAGCATTAGGATCACCAACACATTTCCTCAACATAGAGACATGGAACACTGGATAAACCAAATTTATTTCACTAGGCAACTTCAATTTATAAGATACCTTGCCAACCCTCTTCAAGACCTCGTAAGGAACAACATATCTTAGACTCAACTTCCCCTTTTTACCAAAGCTGACTACACCTTTCATCGGAGAAACTTTCAAGTAAACCCACTCACCCACTTTGAATTCAAGGTCTCTTCTTCTCACATCAGCGTAAGATTTTTGATGACTTTGGGCTATTTTCAACCTTTCCCTAATCATCTTAACCTTATCAAGCTTCTATATGACTAGATCCGGCCCAATAAAGCCATCTCTCCAACCTCAAACCAACTAATTGGTGATCTACAATGTCTTTCATAAAGAGCCTCAAAAGGAGCCATACCAATGCTAGAGTGATAGTTATTGTTGTAGGCAAACTTAACCAAAGGTAGATGGTCATCCCAACTACCCATCAACTCCAATACACAAGCCCTTAGAATATCCTCAAGTGTTTGAATGGTTCTTTTAGCTTGGCCATCCGTTTTATTTTTTTGGGGGGGAGGTCGTACTATGGTGGACATTTCTACCAAGACACCTTTGAAAGGACCTCCAAAAGTGTGAAGTGAATTGTGAAACACGATCTGATATGATGGATAAAGGAACACCATGTAACCTTACTAACTTATAAATGTACAATCTTACATAAACTTCGGCCCCATAGGTGGTCTTAACTGGTAGAAAGTGGGCAGATTTCATCATCCTATCAACCACCACCTATATAGAATCAAAACCTTTTCTAGTCTTGGGCAACCGAACCATAAAATCCATACTAATCACCTCCCACTTCCAAGTAGGAATCAGTATGTCTCGGGTAAGGCCACTCGACCTTTGATGCTCGGCTTTGACTTATTGACAACTATGGCAACCGGAAACGAACTTGACAATTTCCTTCTTCATGCCTCCTTACCAATACACATCTCTCAAGTCTCTATAAATTATGGTGGAATAGGGGTGGATAAAATAATAAGAATTGTGGGCCTCATCAAGGATCTTCTCCTTCAAACCATCAACACATGGCACACAACCTACCTCGGTACCTAAGGGCCCCATCTCCCCCTTTGGAGAAAACCTCCACTTTGCCCTCTTTCATCAAGGCCTTCAATTTAAGTAAGGAGGAGTCAAGATCTTGTTTTTCTATCACCTCATCAACCAATGAAGACTTAGACCCATCCACAATAGCCACACCATCATCACCAACATAACCTCCAATCTAGCCAATTGATGCACCTCCCTTACCATCTCCCTAACACCATCAACATGGGCTAAGCTACCTATAGACACCCTAGCCAAAGCATACTCCACCATATTTACCTTACCTAGATGATACTGCACACTGATTTCATAGTCTTTAAGAAGTTCTAACCATCTCCTTTGCCTCAAGTTGAGATCCGTTTAAGTGAAGACATATTGGAGGCTCTTATGATTGGTGAACACATCCACATGCACCCCATACAAATAGTGACTCCAAATTTTGATGCAAACACAATGGTGGCCAACTCTAGATCATGGGTTGTCTAGAAGCATAAGCTATGACCTTATGATTTTGCATCAATACACAACCCAAACCAACCCGAAAAGCATCACAATACACCACAAATCCCCCAAGCCCATCTAGTAGTGACAATATTTTAGCGGACACAAGCTTGTGTTTCAATGTTTAGAAGCTCCTCTCATGTTCGTCAGTCTACATAAACTTAACCGCTCATGAGTCAATTTTCTCATAGGGGAAGCAATGAAGGAGAACTCACTCACAAACATTCTATAATAACCCGCTAGGCCCAAGAAGCTCCTAATATTCGATGGGGTCGATGGTATAGGAAAATTTCTAATCACATAGATTTTCTTAGGATCCACTTTTATACCATCTCCCAACACCATATGACCTAAGAATACAACCTTCTTCAACCAAAATACACATTTATCGTATTTACCATACAATTTCTCCTCCCACAACCTTTGCAACACCACCCTCAAATGATCCATATACTCCTCCTTACTATGTGAATAGATCAAAATATCATCAATGAAGACCAAAATAAAGGAATCAAGGTAAGGTTTGAAGACCCTATTCATTAGGTCCATGAAGATGGCCGGTGCATTGGTCAATCCAAACAACATCACAACAATGTCAGAATGCCCATATCTAGTCCGGAAGGCTATCTTGGGAATATCACATTCCCTCACCCTCACTTGATGGTACCCGGACCGAAGATCAATTTTACAGAAGAAGCTAGCCCCTTGCAATTAGTCAAACAAATCATCAATCCTTTGAAGAGGATACCTTTTCTTGATGGCGAACCTATTGAGTTGCCGGTAATTAATGCACATTCTATCTTTTTCAAAAACAACAACAAAGCACCCCAAGGTGATTGACTAGGTCTAATAAATCCATTCTCCAACATATCTTTCAATTGTTCCTTTAACTCCTTCAACTCTGCCTGGGCCATACGGTAAGGGGATTAGAGACAGGTTAAGTATCGAGAAGCATATCTATGCCAAAATCTATCTCCCTTTTTGGAGGGACACGAGAATGGTCATTTGGGAAGACATACAAAACTCGTTTACAAATGGGACCAACTCAATGGAAGGGACTTTGGACTCCACGTCTTTAACCCTCATAAGATGATACAAATACCCCTTATAAATCAACTTATGGGATTTAATGCATGAAATGAATTTACCCTTGACCACTGCATCTTGACTTTCCCACTCAAGGACGGGTTCATTAGGGAATTGAAACTTGTCTCTACAAGTTCTATAATCAGTAGAAGCATCGCAGGCATGCAACCAATCCATCCCAAGAATGATATCAAAATCTACCATATCTGATTCAATAAGATCACAAGGCAACAACTTATGTAAAATTCAAATAGGACAACTTCTATAAACTTTCCTAGCAATAATAAAGGAACCAATAGGAGTAGACACTTCATATGACTCATGCAACAACTCAAGGACAATATGGAAGTTCTTAGTGACAAAAGGGGTAATAAAAGAAATAGTGGCACTTGGATCAATCCAAGCATATACATCACAGTCAAAGATTTTCAACATACCGGTAACAACATTGGGCACCTCACCAACCCCTAGCCTCCCATGTAGTACATAAAACCAGTTGTGCCTTGGGACATCACCTTGAGGACCACCTCTACCCAATTGGATTGCATTTGCACCCCATCCCTTGCCACGATTTCTTGGACAATCTATCTTCTTGTGACAAAGATCTCCACATTCACAGCATGCATTAGAACCCTCCAAACATGGGTCTCCATAGCTCTTTCCACATTTAGGGCACACATCAATAGGAGCCACCCCACCAATACCTTGACGCCTAGAGAAGTCATTGGCAAAGCCCCTATTAGTAGAATGAGAAGGCCTTTGGCCTTGATGAAATTTAGCACCCTTTTGGAATTTACCCTCAAATCGGCCCCTCTTGGCCTTATGCCCCCTTATCTTCCTCAATTTCTCCTCCTCCATTTGCTTAGCATGGATCATCAATCGAGACAAGTGCATGTCACTAATAGCATGGCGGACCGGCATTATAGATTACCAAGTTAGAGATCCCCATCATGAACTTATTCATCTTAGATCTAGGATCTTCCACAAAATGAGGAGCATAATTTGAAAGTTGATTAAACTTGAGGGCATACTCCCTCACACTCATAGCACCTTGTTTCAAGTTCATAAACTCTATCAATTTTTCTTCCCTAAGCTCAAGAAGGAAAAATCGATTAAGGAAAGCCAATTTGAACTCCTCCCAAAACACCATATTACTAATTCCCTTTTCACCCTTCCATTGATCATACCATATTTGGGCTACCTATTTGAGTTGGTGCACTGCCAACTCTTCCTTTTCATTCGAAAAAACACCCATGATATTAAAGATTTTGTATACCTCATCAATGAACTCTTGTGGATCTTCATCTACCTTTGACCCATAGAATATCAGAGGATTCCTCCTTATGAAATCTCGTACCCTAACTCTTGGGGTAGTGAGAGCATCACGGAGCTCAACATCAGTAGGTTGCTCCTCGGGAGTTTGGCCCATCTTCCTCTAGTGTTTGGCATGATCTAAAATACCAAAAAATAATCGTTAGGGGGGAAAACTCACTACAACTCTATAGCACGACGTAGAACATGAAAAAGTGAAATATTTACTAAAACATCTCATAGATTCCTACTCATAGTCATGGTGCGCTTCATAATCATGAATAGGACTCTAATCGGCGCAGTGTGTTGGACTCCGAGGATCTATCAACCTAGTGGTCTGATACAAAGTTTGTCACGATCCAAACCTAGGGCCTAGACGTGACATGGTGCAAGGTGAACCCAAAGGGAGCCAAGCAAGCCTCTTAGAATACATTATATATCCTTGGTCACAAAAGCAATAGATACAACATAAAAGAGTAAGAATAGGGGGCAATAGGACTAACGGAAAAGCTTGCACAATATCATAATCAATAGAAAAGAGGCAAGTTCATATCACGGATATCAAGAACAATAGAGTAGAAGCTCTCAATATAGATACATAACATATCCAACAAATAGCTCTAGTACATAGATAAGAGCGGGGGCAAAGATAAAGTAACCGGACTCAACCTGATAGTCAAAATAGACAATAACAAAGAATGTATCAATACATAATAAGAGAAACATAGAATAACGTCCCTGAAGTGGAGGACTCACCAAATAGCTTGAGTAGTATCGAACTAGCTACATAGAGGAGGATGATCAACTTTAGCTTCACTTCCCACTTGGTGATATCTTGTAGGCAAGAGTGTGTGTTAGTACATTGGAATGTACTAAGTATGTAATATGTAATGCAACAAGAGATAGGTATCATAATCAAAACGCGTAACAATAGGCAATATGAATAACATAAAAATATGGCATGTATGATTAATGCTTAAGTAAAACATGCTTAACTAACTCTTACTAAAATAGGACGTCATATGTGTAGAAAATACCAAGATAGCTATTCAAGATACAAACCCCTTGGTGGTTGTGTGGTACAAACCCCTCAAATAGTTGATATCATAGGCGAAGTACAAACCCCTCACATGGTTGATGAGTACAAACCCCCACCTTGGTTACTCGAGCTGTTATCCCCCCGAATCGAATATGGTCTAATTCAACACTTTATATATAGCATACCATATACATAAACTCATTTCATCATCATATAGTTATTCATATCATATCTCTCGCTTTCGACCTTTAACTCGTCAAGAAACTAAATCCAGACATTTTCTCAAATATTTAGAAGGTGTGTAATGCTAGTACAAAACTATGAAATATAGAGATGAAATCATGTAAGAAAATCTATTGTAAAATCATCAACCAACACCTTGCAACACCCTCAAGAAACATACATTAAACCCTCTCCTAAAATCTTACAATAGATCAAAGAATTATAGCTCAAAACATAGAAAAACGGTCACAACTTTACATAGATTTTGCATAGTATGCAGTGAATTTCATAACAAGCAAGATCCACTTGTAAATCAACTTTAAATCTTGCAATTTGAGTAAAAGGAGGCTTGGGTATTATGGATGAGAAAAATCTATGAAAGAAACCCACATACCTTAGCTTAGAGATGGACTTGGTGAAGATTGAAGTTGGAGACTTGAAGCTTGAAGAAGAACTTTGAATAAGAATCTTATCTTGGGTTGTCAGTTTGGTTCTTGAATTTTTGGAGTGAAAATATGGCTAAGTGTTTTGAGTGAGTCTTGGGAAATATTTTGGGTAATATTAGGGTGAAATATTTGCTAAGTATAGGTAAAAACACGTTTGGGAACCTTGGGCCCAACACTTAGAAAATTTTGGACGAGCTAAAAAAATACACTGAAAAGGATCACTGTCGCGTTGCGCCAACATCGTGTAGTGCTCACTAGTTATCGTCACTTAAAAATTTATAATTTCTAATCTTTCAGTCTTAAATCGAGGTTAGACCCTTTTTACCTAATTTTGACCCCCTGAACAGGAATACAAAGTCAAAATTTTGAAATAACAAACAGATTTTGAGATATGTGGATATTAATATTTCGGGCATTTAGAGGTACATTCTTGGCACTTGTTGGCGTTGTTTCAGACTAGCCCCTTGAAGTTTGTCAAACAAATGATACAATAGCTCCAGCCACCTTCATAGCCGTAGGATTCAACCTGTACTAATTCCACTGGTAAGCATTGGTGTTTAAATCCTGAGGTTGTGGAGCAATATCCTCCAGAGGAGCTGGGTTCTAATTCATAGCATCGTCATTGTTATTCATGTTTAGAGTTGTATTGGCGGCATTATTAGCATTATCTTTGGACATTCTTCTCAGTGTTCAGTGGATCTTTGGATCACGTGGAGATAAGGGGTTGCCTTGACTCCGACTATTGGGCATACACAACACCTATACCCTGAAAAAGAACAAAAACAACAAACAAAAGTAAAATCGAGAACTAGGGATTAACATGTGAATTACTAAGAAATTCACTAAGTTTAGCCGTATTCCCCAACAATGCCGCCAAAATCATGATGTCGCCCAAGTTACATCTCCTTTTTAGAGGATAAAGTGATCATTGTGAAGATATATGACCTAATCGTGGTTAGGGTCGAACCCACAGGGAGTATGTAGACTCAAGAGAATTCACTAATTTACAATCTGAATGACTAACCAACTTACTTTCCTAAAAAGGGGGTTTTACAATAATCAATGTAAAATATAACTAAACTAACTATCAAAAGAGCTAAGTCAATAATGGAGATAAACTAGTGTATTGTGTTCCCTATTATTCCCCAACTTAGTATCTCCAGATAACCTAATGCTTTGCTAATGTATAGCATACAGGACGGTAATTTATGTTCACCAAGCTTTTTGGTCAAAGGTGAACTTAACTATGTTACTTGGCCCATCTCTATAGTGTGCATTACTAACTATTATCTATTAGCCCCAATACAACCTCCCCTTTGCCCAGTTTTGTTGATTAGACGAGAACACATCAATTGAATCCTGTTAATCAATCTCTTTTCCTATTCATTAGTACCTTGGTCCAGTCAATAACACTAGGCGAGTTCTAATGTTGGCCATCACTAGAAAACATGCAAAATAAAGAGAGTTAATTAATACATGCATATACAACTTTCCAAGAATCATGAATTACCTAGTTTTACTTTGTAAGTTCTACATTGGAATGGTTCCCACAACTCTAGTTGTGGATTTAGCTACTCGTGCTATGTCTAGATGCACAAATTAGTGATAGGGAAAACATAATTAAATACTTACACAATAGAATTAAGAACAAGCAAAATCCAACTTCAATAAGAATCAAAAGCTTCAAGGTTAAATTAAATCACAAGTGCTCTCAAAGACTCTCTAATATGATCTTGCAATTTTGTCTGTAAAAATTATTGAGTTCTCTGAGTAATAGGCGAAAACCTATAAAAAATAACCTAAACATATTTATAATATTTAAAATTCAAGTCCTAAACAAAATAGTAGAACTGATTGGCACGACATACGAAAGGTGTCTTACGGGTCATATTAAATTCCACATCCCATAATCGGGGTCTGGTACTTAGCTGCTGGAAATTTGGACATTCCCTTTATGACACCTCTCTACAACTCATAAAGTTGTTTATGACCCGTAAAGGGGGTTTCATCTGATGAAATTTCTAAAAGTCCAAGTCTCTAATCCTCAGGGCACGAACCATCTTCAATGACTCATAAACCTCATATGCATGCTTGTGTAATGAACTTCAGAAATCATCCCCTCACTGGAATTCTATACGATACCACCCTATGACCTGTAGAATGATCTACGACCCATAAAGGATCTTGTACAATTTTAAAACTCAGCAATTTCAGCAATTTTCCCTAAAATTAAGTACAACCTATAATCCTGCAACCATAAACACAAAAACAAGAAAAACTAACTAACATCGCATTGAGAACACACGAAATTCAGATTTTCAAGCATCAATAGTCCTATATTTTTTCAGCACATCATTTATGTAATATTTTTACTCTCTAGTAAAAGGTACATGCCCATGTGTAGGGGTCAAGTGTATGTATGAGCTACTCATGCTATGTTATCCTATTTTTACAAGTTATTCAAGTTATGGTTAAATTTATTATTATTTAAGTATTTTGTGGGACTAGACCTAGTACCGAAAGAGCCTTATGGTAGGGGGTCGACCCAAGAGGTCCTTATATAAAGTCTTGTGCTCTTAACTATGTGCTATAATAGGTTTAGATCACTTTCCCTAAATAGGCTTTTACAAATGGATCCAACTAAAAAAAGTTACCCACTTTGTGGGGTCATCCTTGATTAACCTTTGCAAGTAGATCACTCCGTTTATTTAGTGTGGAGTGAACATCAAGATTCCAAGTAGTAGCTTACTTAGTCATACACATTTGTTAGGGTGTCCTTCCATATATGTATGACATTATGCAAGTTTGATTGTTTCCATGCAAGTCTTAAATTAAGCATTGATCATGCAAATCATATTGAACTTATGTCTATTGTTTATGGTTATGCATCTTGATTATTAAGGATTGTATATCTACTGCATCCCACATACTTAGTACATTCAAAGTACTAACACATACTTTTTTGTCTACATGATCTAACCATGTGAGGAATAGAGCTCCTATTCATACTCTTCCTCCATGTGGCTAGTTGGATTTTTTGAAGACTACTATTGGTGAGTCCTCCACTTTGAGGACAATATTCACTCTCATTCTTTTGTTAAGATATGTCAATTTTGATATATATCTTATCAGGGTGAACTCAGGAGATGTCTTTCAAACCCACTATATGTTCGATAAAATGTCCGATTTAGGATTCCTGAGATATTGATGATCTAATGCATGGCCAATGGGCTAAGTGACTTTATGATGATGAAAGTAGTGTCTATATGTGTTAATTTCATGAAAAGTATTTATAGTGTTGCAAGTTGACCACACCTTGTTGAGGAGGTGCTATGCCTCAATCACCATGGATTGTAGTTGACACAACCATCAACCAATTGAGGGGTTGATACCTCAATCACCATGAATGGTAGGGTGTGACAATCATCAACTAATTGAGGGATTGATACCTCAACCGCCTCTCCAAGGGGTGGTAGACCTTGGACTCGATGGTCTCTTACTACACATGTTATATATTCTATATAAGCATGTTAACTTCAAGTATCATTTACGTATGCCATATTATTATATGCTCATCCATTGTCTATTTATGTATTTCGATTATGTTGTCTATCTCTTGTTGCATTGTATCCTACATACTTAGTAAATTCAAACATACTAACTTATACTCTATACCTACATGATGTTACCATGTAGGAACCGGAGCTCCTCACGATCATCCTCACGCTCCCCGTGGCTAGTACTATCTTCTCAAAGCAGGTTTGGTGAGACCTAAACACCGGGGATGATATCTCTTGTTCTTACATTATATAAAGACTCTAATTATGTATTTGTATGCCTTTGACTATGAGGGTGAGCCTGGAAAGTTGTCTTGGCCCCTGCTCAATTCTAAGTGTAGAGATGTTGTTGAAAAAGTTATGTAATGATGTTTTGAGCTTTGATTCTCTTGACTCTTGTATGTTTAAATGCTATCAAAGACTTCCCTTAGTACCTTTTACCCTTATTTCTATTCTCTATTTTTGTTTAATTGCTTCAACAACCAAGGATGTGTAATGATATATTAAGAGGCCTGCTTGGGGTTCCTTCAGATTTCCCATTCACTATATCACGTCTAGGCCCTAGGCTTGGGTCGTGACAAGAATATTAAGAACTGCACTAGGTAAGTTATTGGCAAGAATATGTTGACCATCTTGGTAAATCTCTTCACCACCACATATTGAAATTCAAATAGGACAAGTTACCCAGAAGATGCATAAGACATTACAAAAGCCAACTTTTTCTTGAAAATTAACATACATATATCACACAAGCTAGATCTGACACAGTGACTTCTGGTTAGAATGCAGGAATAGTTAAGATCATTATGCATATAAGAGCAGGAGCACAATTGTTTTATCTCAAATGAGAAGGATATATCAAGTTATCACTGGCTGAGAAAGGTTTTGTATTGACTCGGTGTTTCCAAGTCTCTTGAGTTTAACTTAAGCAGTTGATTTATGCACCACCTTGTGATTGTAAAATCTAGATAGAGAACCATATCTGACATTGTATACAATCACTGTTGATGAAAATGTAGGCTGATATGGAGGGCCTTCTTTGATAGTCTCATAAACAAGGATAAGAAGTCCAACATTTTAGGTAAACTCTTGCAATCAGCTTTTGAGAAGATAACAATTGACACACTTGCAATATGTTTAGTAACAAGTGACCATCACCATAAATAAAACAAGAAATAAGCAATAAAGATTACTTGAAAGAAAAATGGTGACTAGTAAGATAAGAGAATTATTATAAAATTGATGAAAATATTGGCATATATATATATATATATATATATCTATATACACACACAACTGCATGTATTAGACTTGATATTACTTCATACCTTGTTTGGTAGTGTTTTCAGGGTATGTATAACCAATAGATAACAACCCATGGTATTAGCAATATCAGGGCTTAATACGTAGTTAAACATAGAATACAGATAAGAAACAATTCCAGCATAACTAATCCCTACATTATTAATACATCAAATTCGACTAGTATTCTAAATTTGTAATACACTATACCAACTGACCCTTCAATTTCAATAATTTATACAAGGAAGAATATATGTCTCAAAGCTCGTGAGGAAAGCTCTAGTTAGATCCAAAACTGGTAGAATGCGAACTTGAACAATCATGAACATTGTTATACAACCTATAAGAATTAAATCTAGTATAATATTGAAAATAAGGACAAACAAATGGAATTTTCTATTTATGTCCACTAAATTTTTTTGTAGTGACAGGAAGGTTTCCTTCATGGACTCAAAAAAATTAATTTGGGAGCCAAACATTTTAGTTGGATATTTCTTAAAATATATGTTTGCACAAGCAAATTTACAGAAAGATGTTTGTAGTCATGTACAAGATATTGCCTCTAGAAGGTCATAGAGGATAGAAGATATGTATTCTTGCATTGTGATCAAATAGGTCATTCCAACAATCATTAATGACCCCATCAGAAGCTTGATGTAGTTCAAAGAAAATATGAAAACAATATGGAGGACTATTCCCCGTTGCATGTTTTTGACTATATAATGAAAAAGAAACTTGAAGTGTTTTGAGGCCAACCAAATTCTTATACAGATCTTGAAATTTATAAGTTCATGTAAATTAGCTACATTTTAAAATCTGCACGATATGTATAATGAGGGAGAATACTTGAATTTTTAGATGTATTGTAGAGTTGAGGTTAATTATACTATCTGAGAGATGTAACATGTCCAAGAGAAGGAGAATAAAATACAAATAGACCTTGACCAAAATTTCTATAAAGAACGGTGAAAAATAAATGCTTATACTCAGGTTTGCCTATATTTACATTGCAACATAGAATATAAATTGGCAGCTTAGTTATCATCACTGAGCATTTTTTTTAGATGAAGACACTCCACTACTTGCCTAACATACCTGTAGCAGCTAAGATAATTTAATAGCCTTATTACCACATCGTACTAGGCAAAAGAAAGTATTGTTTTTCATAGGCAACATATTTGTCTATTTTTGGCTAAATCCTAGTCTTTTTCTTTCAAAAATGACACCAGACCTTTTTTATCATCTCCCTTTAGATGCCATAATTGATTTTCTTTGATACCTAACATAATTCTTGGAAGTCCCAATCACTGTCATTAGTTCCAACTTAACAAAGAGCCAAAAATATGTTGAAAACTTAAAATTAACAAACTCAATGTAATCCCACAGATGGGGTTTGGGGAGAAAAGAGTAGACGTCGACCTTGTCCCAACCTTGTGATATCCTACCTAATCACTTCATCCCAATACTTCTTATACCTAGCTCTTCCTCTCCGCAGCCCCAAAACAGACAACCTTATAGACCTTCTACCTAGGACTTTTGCACTTCTCCTATACATATACCTGACCATCTTATCCTCACTTCCTGCATCAGATGGTGTGACCTTGCCAAATTGAACCTAATAGAGTTTACGAGATCCTGAAAAGGAATTACATTTTATCGTCATAAACTTGTAAAAACATAACTTAAAGATGTGGATTCTCTCATTGGATTTAGATTAACGAAAAAAACAAAAATTATAAATCTACTACAAACAAGTTGGGTCAAACATATGATCCTTAACATCCATTCTATTTCATCCACCGTGTTTCATTCTATTACTATCTGTAAATGGCTCTTATCAACCTAAAGTCTATTTTAAGTTTAGTAAGAAAATTAGCCCTTAAAGTACAAAAGAAACACAGGGATCCACAAATTAACATCAGGAGTACCTATAACAATAAGCATACATGCTTAACTTTTGCAGAAGCGCAACCATAAAATGGAAAACAAGACACATAAACTTCAAGAAAGAGCATGTAATTAATCGAGGCATGTTACAAAGTTGTGAAATATAAGGACTATGGTTGTTGTTTTGGTGTGGGCAGAGGAAGATGCCTTGGGATCAGTGTGTAGTCAAATCTAGGCGTTCGTTCATCCTTTCCAGAGGAAGGGAAAGGAGTTTCAATCAAGGGATTGGTAAGGCTATGATCAAGGAATCCTCCAATAGAGTTTGTTCCTCATTGTTATCTTTAGCCTCTACAGCTTCCATTCTAATTGGTTTCATCCTCTCGTTTCTCTATTTTGATTCCTCCATATTTTATATCTAAGTTCGTATGAAGAATCCTATCCAATGTATCAATTAGCTAAAAAAATTCAAAAATCTTAAACTTTTAGCCAACGAGGACTAGAGGATGTGTGAATATACTCATCTATATGCATATGAAGATAAAAAGTTTCATTATGAACTATTCCATAGAATAAAATACAAAAATTTCAAAACAAGATCCAAGTTTTTGCCAAATAGGGCTAGTGGGTGTGTGATTGTGAACATGGTTATGTATACACAAATAAAAGAAAATTCAATGTGAACTAATTCTTAACCAAAATTACAAGAACAAATCCCATGAGCTCCAACTTTTAGCAAATAGGCAAGTTAGTGTGCAAATATGAACATCCATATGTATAGACAGATTAAAAGAAATCCAATATGACTATTCTTTAATCGAATACAAAAACTTCCAAAAGAAAAATCAATGATTTGGCCAAATAGGGATAGTGGGCGTGTGAATCTGCACATCTATATGAACACCCCTGAAAATAATTCAATTTTAACCAAATAACGCAAGTTGGTATATGTATATGCAAAGCTAAAAGTATACTTAGGTTTTAGTATTAAAGTAGAAAGAGGATAAGACAAGTTTCACTTTCGTTAAATTCAATGGGATCGATATTTGTTGTCATTGAATTTCTAGTTTTGCCCTATAAGATGATGAGAATAATCATTCTATCACTTAATTCCTTACCCGTGGCTCAAAAGTTTGATGGAAATTTATGAAATTTTTACAGATAATAAATACGATCATCAGATTTTTTGTTGTATAAATACTTGTATTTTTGCTGATTCTCTTCTTTGGTCTTTAGTATAAGAGACAATCCAAAATGGTGAACTACTAGAGCATCAAAAGTAAGTTTTTTTCTCCTTTATAGCAGTTTGATTTTCTTGTAGTTCTTTTACTTTTTCAAGGATCAATTGAATTTAGTGCTTGATATACAAATCAAGAGGAAAAAAGTCGCTGATTCTTATTTGTAAGTGTCTTATTTTTAAATTTTTCTTATATGGTGAAGAATTTTGTGCAGGAAATTTTAAGGAAACAATGATGAACTCTTTATTATTGGAAAATAAATTCATAAGTTGTTAAGTTTTAGAAGATGTTAATTTTAGTTGGCTAATACATTTGGGTTTGATAGGTAGTTAACGTATATGATTATTTGGTATTTGGTATTTGGTTTGCTTCTTTAGCTATAACAAATGTAATTATTTTAAACCATATTTGTAGTTTATAAAGATTAAATATTTGATTTAGAAAAAACAAAAATATATGAAGGACTTTTAGTCTATTGAAAATCTAGGTATGTATATCAGAGTGGTATTTTTCACTTGTTATGGGCATTTGTTTTTTACCTTTCTTTATAAAACTTTTGGTAAAGACCTTTTTGTATTTTTCTCTCCACTCTTGGGCATATTACATCTCCCAGATGGTATAATTAACCTCAACATTATGATATATCTATAAATTCAAATACTCTCCCCTATTATACATATCTTGCATATTGTAAAATGTAGTTGATTTATATGAACTTATAAATTTTAGCATCTGTATAAGAATTTGTATGCCCTCAAAACACCTCAAGTTTCTTTTTATTCATATAGTCCAAAACATACAACAAGGAATAATCCTCCACATTATTTTCATCTTCATATTTTATTTGAACTACATCCAACGGTTGATGAGACCCTTAAAGATTGCTAGAATAGCCCATTTGATTCCAATGCCGGAATAAGTATCTGTTATCATCAATTCTCTTCGACAGGCAACACCTTGTACATGACTAAAAACATCTTTTTGGTAAATATGTTTGTGTCAACATATATTATAAGCACTATCGAACTAAAATGTTTGGCTCCCCAATTATTTGTTGAGGCCATGAAAAAAACCTTCCTGTCGCAACCAAAATATTTATAGGATGGTCAAAGAAAATTCCATTTCTTTTGTCCATATTTTCAACTTCATACCAGACTTAATTCTTACAGCTAGAATAAAAATGTTCATGATCATTTAAGTTCGTATTCTACCTTTGTTTTGTGTATCTAGAGCTTTCTTCATGAGGTTTGAGACATATATCCTTCCTTGTCTGAATTGTTAAAATTGAGGGGTCATTTGGTAGGGTGTATTAGAACAGTAGCTGAATTAGATGTATTATTAATGTAGAGATTAGTTATGCTGAAATTGTTTCTTATCCGTAATTTTGTCTGTAACCATATATTAAGCCCTGATATTACTAATACCATGGGTTGGTATGTGTTGATTATGCATACATTGAAAACATTATCAAACAACATAATAAATAATATCAAGTCTAATATATGTAGACATATATGTGCCTACTAATATTTTCAACAATTTTATAATAATTCTCTTATCTTACTTGTCACCATTCTGCTTTAAAGTTATCTTTATTGCTTATTGCTTTTTACGTTAACAATGATAGTCAGTTATTTTTAAATATGTTATAGGTGTATCAAATTGAATATTTTCAAAAGTCGATTGCAACAATTTCCCTAGGAAGTTGGACTTCCTACCCCTACTTATGAGACTGTCAAGGAAGGCCCTCCTCAGGAGTCTACAGTTGCGTTAACAGTGATTCTAGACAATGTTAGATACGGTTTTCTACCTGGATTTTACAATCGCAATGCAGTAAAGCACTTAGCTGCTAATGTTGCACTCTTAAGACTTGAAAACGCTAGGTCAATATAAAACCTTTCTTAGGAAATGGTAATTTGCTTTAACATTCATCATTCGAGACAAAAGAATTGTGCTTTTCCGCTCATATGAACTATGATCTTAATTGCTCGTATATTCTAACTAGAAACCAAAGTGTCAGATCTTGCTTGTACAAATACATTCGCCATTTTTAAAGGAACAATTGGCTAGTTTAATGTCTTAAATACTGTTTCCTAAAAAATTTACACCTTCTAAGTAACTTGTCCCATTTGAATTTGAACTTGCAGTAGCAAAGGACTTCACTATGATGGCCAACCTCTTCATGCCAATAACTTATCTAGGATAATTCTTAAAGATCTTTATGTTTTGGTGAATGTATAAACTTCAATTTTGTGGTGGAATGTCTTACTCGTCATTTTAGTCATCATACCTCCTTCCCCCTCTCCTAGGAAGATATGGTAGTTGAGTCTTTTGAGAGCTGTTGAAAATTTCTTTTAGCTACTGCAATAGTTTTTGATAAATTATTTAATTTAATATAAATTTAAATTTTAAATTTTAGTTAAGTTCTTGAGATATTTTAAATTATTTTGAATTATACAGATTTTATGTTTATATTGGCTATTTAAAGTGTCCCAATGCTTAATAAAATCATTGAAATCTATTGAAAATATTAAAAGCATTTTAATCGATAGAGATACTTTTTCAACTATTTTTTGTGGCACCATTCTTCCTTTTAAAAAAATCAACAGTGATATCATGAGCCTCATTGATCTTACAAGATATGTGAGTTCTTCCAAAGAACTACCATATCATTTTGAACCCACAAGGACTACCTTATTTAACCCGTGAGATCTACTTTTAACCCACAAGGGCTACTTTTTCATCCATTTTAACCCGTCAAGGCTATTTTCAACTTGTGTTTACTTCAATGCGCAGACTTTTTGAACCAATTTTCAACATAAGAATGACAAGTAGTAGTCTCTCTTTGAATGCCTCACAAATTTTCATTGGCAAAATTTATCAAATTTGGTCAGTGATAATACAATCTAATTTGAAAACCTATGACTTATGTGATATCGTGATGGAATAAAATCATTATAACAATTCTCTGCAAATCCTATCAATTTCCAAATGAAAGCACTTTCAAATAGGAAAATATCATTGATGATGTTTTTAAAACACAAAACAAAAAGAAGAAAAAGGAAGAGGAAGAAATTTTGGAAGTTCAAAAATAATTCAGCACAAACCACTAAAGCAGAAAATGAGAAGGAGCAATTTTTTTAAATTGTAGTAGCTAAAGCAAAGGAGGAGTGTTGAAAATTGATTTTAATTACTGCAATTTTTTTAGCAAAATCAATCTTTAGTCTAACATAAATTTGAATTTTGAATTTTGGTTAAGTTGTTGACGTTTTTTAGGTTATTTTAAATTATGCATATTTTATATTTAAGTTGGCTATTTAAAGTAACTCAACGCTCAACAAAACCATTAAATGCTATTGAAAATATATTAATTAATTGAGAAACTTTTTCAACCATTTTCTGCTGCCCCATTCTTCCTTTTAAAAAGATCAACAAAAAGATTGTCCAAAGCATAAATATGGAAAGTGTGAAACTAGATTTTTTTTGTCAGAGTTTTGGCAACAATTAGAAATAGCTAATGTTAGTCTTCCCTGGATGTGTTATTTAGGTGCCCAGTGGAATGAGGATATGTTTTACTATAACGACTCTTAAATACCTTTAGGGGTTATATGTCAGTTTGAAGTGTGTTGGATTGCTTCCTTCACTACATATGCAGATATTATATTGACCCAACTCTTTGACCTGTCAAAGTTTGTATAACAGGTAACATTAGGTCTACGAACAAGCTTTCATTTTTTTATTTTTATCTAGCGTACTTTTACTTTGTTGTTGTGCTATCAACTTTCAATTTTTCATGTTTTGAAAGTAATAATACCCTTCTGTTTTGCCTTGTTTGGTGTATTTTTTAGCATGAAAATGGCTGTGCAAAATTTTATTGCAAGACTACAAGATGAATTTTGCAACGCCGCGAATGAATGCCAGAATTTTGACATGAAGAGCAAAATGATCAGATTTTCATATTCTGTTGAGGTAAGGGGAAGGAAATATGTTGGAGTAGCATATAGAACAAAGAAGAAAGCGGAGATCAATACTACTCACACTGCATTGTTGGGCATTCAGTCTAGTGGTTTAGGGCTTAACTACTCTTGATGCACTGCCGTTCCAATGAAGAAGGTCACAGATTTGGCAAGTAGTAACCAAGAGAGTGCAACAGCTGAAACCAAAGAAATCCAATCTCAAGAAAAAACAGAAGAGGAAAGTTTCAAACGCTAGTAATCAAGTCCACATGATGCAAATGTGGGGCTAAAGTATGATATTTTCCTATTGTTGTAGTTAGTTAAGAAATTTGTTATGGAAAGAAGCTGGGCACATGCCTTGTACAAGACCCTATTTAGTCTTTGACATTCTGTGGTTTCTTTCATTTCATTAAATATTTGACTTGTTATTTGATGAAGTAACCTGTTTTACGAAAATATTTTAGTATTTATGTTGTCATTTACATTTTGAAAAAGCTCCATGTATAGATATAGGAGCAGTTAATAATCTAGTCTTCTTTTTGGGTGATCTGTTTCATTTTTTCTATGTTCCACATATTTCAGGTAAGCTCGTTTTACTTTGGACAAAAACATTTGTAGGCCAACTATTAAAAGTAATAACTAACAAGATTTTGTTAATTCATGGTAATCATCTAGAGACGAATAAATTTTAAAGTTATTATTCCACCCCCCACCCCCTCTTTCAAAAAAATATTCTAAGGTTCTTAACATTCCTATAATAACTTAAGGTTTGTTTTCTTTAATTTTATTCTGTAATCTATTATTTCCTCTGCTTTGATTATCATGCAGCTTATTGTAGTTATTGTTCGATTCTTCACAAGATTCTTTTACGATTTTTTAAGTGATTGGATTTGTTTTATTTTACTCAAAAATTTATTGAAAATAAACTCTTTACCTTTAAGTTATATAAATACTATCTTTTTAAAATATTATTTGTGAAATTTCACTGGAAATAAATATGTTATTGTAATAAGATTTCCTTTGTAAAAATTAGAGTTCAAATTTTGTTATAATATATTTGCTAAAATTTGTACTTCATTAAATAGATGATATATTTTTGTTACACTAATACAGTATTGTACAATAACAAAAGTGACAAATTTAGTGTAAGTAGAATTTCAAAAGAATAGGGTGTATCTTATTTTACCCTTATATTATAAAAGTAGATAACGACTATTTTCATTAAACATTGGCACAAATTAAAAGTAGTATTTTTTTTTATCTCTAATTCTCTATTATCTATTGTGCCCACCCCACTCCACCCCCACTCACCCACCCAATCCTTTATTAGACTTTTATATTTTTCTTTTTCTGAAATATATACATATACCAATTTAATCATTGTTTCCTTATTTTTTTACATGTACCTATAGCATTACTTGTTAGTAGGTTAATTGTTTTGTTGTGTGTCAAGAAAAGAGCTTCAAAGCTCAAAGTAATGAGAAAACTCAAACTCCATTGAAGGAGCTTCGAAACTCTAAGAGGGTTGGACGTAGATGATGTCACGATCCAAGCATAGTGCCTAGATGTGACATAATGTATGGGAAGTCTGAAGATACCCAAAAAATCCTTTTAGCATATCGTGTACATATTGGAAGCAAATTAAACAAACACATGAGTCAAATAAATGAAAAGTGGAAAGGGACTAAGGGAAACCATTCACAATAATACCAAAGTAAGAAGAGTCAAGCTTTAATAACATAATCAAATCATGATATAATACCAATGATACCTCTAACATAGAATGGAGCGGGGACCAAGACATTTTCCAGGCTCACCCTCATTTAATAAGTATCAAACATAAGAACAAGAATCTATATAGTATAAATGAGAATAGCTATCGCCCTCGGAATTGAGGACTCACTAACTAGCTTCTTCACAAGAACCAACTAAGCATGTGGAAGATGGTCAATAGGAATTCCGGTCACTACATAGTAATTTCATGTAGCCACAGAGCATGTGTTGGTACATTCGAATGTACTAAGTATGTGGATGCAATAAAACAACAACCATAGCCACAGTAACGCGATGCTTAATCATTTTCAGTGAACATAAGTTCAATATGCCATGTGTAATTAATGCATAGGATGAAACATGCTTAAGAATAATCATACTAGCATATCTTGATCAACACCATAAAGTAACATGAGTGGTTCATCCAACTACACTGTACTAGAGGGTGAGGGATATAACATAGTTCATAACCCCTTCTAGTAGGTAATGGGTAGTACATGAGGGTGGAGGAGTAGCATAGGTCATAACCCCTATTTATAAGCATGAGATAATGAATGATTCATGAGGTAGAAGCATAGCTCATAACCCTTACATGTAAGAATGAGATAATACATAAGATTGAATCGCATATGAGGGTGAGGTGTACCACATAGTTCATAACGCCTTCATATGAGTATAAGATATTGCATAACATCAAATTGTACATGAGGGTAAGGTGTATAACATAGTTCATAATCCCTTAATGTAGAAATTGGTCTTGTGCTAGAGGGTAAGACATATAACATAGTTCATAACCCCTTCTAGTAGGCTTCATAATTCACAAGAGAATAAACCTTATCTTAAATATGTTATCAAACACGTGGTGGGCATATATGGATACATGTTCAAATCATGCAAAATGCAAGAGTATGTATCATGAAATAGTGAAATTAATAAATTTTAAAGTCATGTAAATCAGCCCAGCAACATCATGATAAAACCCCATCATGGATAACTTGTAAATAATATCAAAACTTCACAATAGATAATAGATTTCATAGCTTGAATCATGTATTGTCTCAATAGACCAAAATTTATTCATAATATAATCTTAAAATAGATATTCATACATAATAAACAATATTTGACAAAACCCCAATACATTTCATGCTCACATTTCATAATAATAGATATCTACAAGAAATATAACTTGAAATCATGCAATTTTCATAAAATAGGAAGGTTGGGTTCCTTGGGTGAAAGGATCCAATAGATGAAACGCACATACCTTAAACATGGGTTTTCTTGATGTAAATTTGAGGTGTCTTGAAGCTTTAATGGAGTTCTTGAGTTCCGGAGTTGAGCTTGGGATACTTGAATTGGATGAAATATTAGGTTAAGTCTTGGAGAGGCTTTTGAGAGGCTTTTGAGTGATCTGGAGTAGAAAAAGGGCTAAGTATAGATATTTTCACGCATAAGTGGGCATGGGGCTTGGGCCGAAAATAAAAACTAAGGAAAAAATTGAATTGGTCTGTGTCTAGTCCGCAATATGGAGGGCAAATTAACACTGATCTGTGCCCGAGGCGCGGCGTGGCATGGGCATGGACAGACACTGTTTTTGCGAAAAATATTTTTCACTATGGGTCCTCTAAAATCGAGTTTATATCCATCTCCCGATTAATTTTCCCCCTAATCAAGAATATAAAGTTAGATTTTTGATATCACGCATAGATTTTAAGATACATGGAAATTACAATTATGGGCATTTTCGAAGCATATTTTTGGGGCATTTTGATATCTTCTCTTTGAGAACGTTCATACCTGAATGTCGAAGAAACATGTATAAGAGATATTACTATAAAGATTTCAGTCCAACATGAATGCAACCAATACACTTAAACATTATTTTGAAAAATCTCAACATAAATGTCAAAAATCATCATAAACTTTGTACCATGAAGATGGATGCATGCAAAATGACATGAGGGTTGAAACTTAAGAGTTGAAATCATAGAAGGGACTTAGTTTTCCATCTTAAGCTTGTAAAGAGTGAAAGAAGTACGGATATCACCTCTTCATGTCCACTCCGGCTTCCGATGTGACACTTTCGACTTGTCGATTCCTTCAAAGACTCTTGACAGGTGCTACATCTTCGTTTCTCAACCTTTCAATATGTCCATCCAATATCTGCTTTAGCACCTCCTCATATGTCAACTCATACTTCAGAACACCCACAACCTCAAAGAGTTCTATAGCACTCGGGTCACCAACACCTCTTCTTAACATAGATACATGAAAGACCGGATGAACTACATCTATTTCCCAAGGCAATTCTAATCCATAAGCAACTTTACCAATTCTCTGTTGTGACCCAGTCCTAAGGCCTAGATGTGACACAGCGAATGGGGTGCCTGAAGGAACCTCAAGCAAGTCTCTTAACATATCAATAGACATCCTTGGTCACGAAAGCAACTGAACATTAATAGAGAATAAAAATAATGGTAAAAGCAACTAAGGGAAGTCTTTCATAGAATTAAAACATACAAGAGTCAAGAGAGTCAAAGGTCATAACATCATTACATAACTTGTGCAATAACACCTGAACACTTACAATAGAGAGATTGCCAAGACAACTTTTCGAGCTCACCCTCATGGACAAAAGCATACAAATAGATAATGTGAATCTTTACATAACATAAGAACAAGAGATATCATCCCTGGAGTTGAGAACTCATCAAACTTACTTTGAGAAGATAGTACTAGCCATAGGGAGGATGAGGATGATCAAGAAAAGCTTCGGCTCCTACATGGTAAAATCATGTAGGTATAGAGTATGCGTTAGTACATTTGAATGAACTAAGTATGTAGGATGCAATGCAACAAGAGATATATAACATAACAGAAATACATAATTAGACAATGGGGATAAGCATATAGCAATATGGTATGCATGAAATATACTTAAACTAAACATGCTTATATAGAACATATTACATGTGTAGTAAGAGACCATAATGTTCAAGGCCTACCAGCTCCTTAGAGAGGAGATTATGGTATCAACCCCTAAATTGGTTAATGGTTGTCACAACCTACCATCCATGGTGATTGAGGTATCAACCCCTCAATTTGGTTGATAGTTGTCTCACCCTACCATTCGTGATGATTGAGGTACCAACCCCTTAATTTGGTTGATGGTTGTCTCACCCTACCATTCGTGGTGATTGAGGTATCAACTGCTCAATTGGTGGATGGTTGTCTCACCCTACCATCAATGGTGTATAACACCCCCTCAACAAGGTGTAGTGAACATGCAACACTATAGATACTTTTCATGAAATCAACACATATATTCTTTTCTTTCATCATTATAAAGTCATTCAAGTCATAGGTCATGCAACGGATAATCAATAGCTTAAGAACCCTAAACCGGATATTTTATCAAACACTTGATGGGTGTGTATTGCTAGTATAAAAACATACAATTCAAGAGTGAAATAATGCAAGAAAACTTGAAGTAAATCAACCAACCAACACTTGGTAATGCCACCTTGCAAAATACATTGAAAACTATCCTCAAAAGTTATCATATATCTTAGATTCATAGGTCAAAACATGCTAAAAAATCACACTTTAATGAAACCCTAACGTAGTTTATAGTCAAATTCATAATATGAAGACCCATAAGTAAATCAACTTAGAAATATGCAATTTATGTAAAAAGGAAGCTTGAGCACCATGGATGAAAGGACCCAATGGTTGAAACCCACATACCTCATCTTTGGAGAATTCTTTGATGAAGATTGAGATGCGAACTTGAAGCTTGAGTGAATTTCTTAAGATCCGAAATGAGGTTTGGCACTTGAATTTTGGGTAAAATATTTATCTAAGTGTTTGAGAGAGTATTAGGGAATGTCTAGTATGATATGGTGTTGAAATATGGCTAAGTATACGTGTTTTTACACATGGAAAGACTTAGGGCCAAGACCCAAAAGCCATTGACCAAGCAACAAAAAGAATAAAAAAAACACATCTGCTCGCCCTGGCCGCGTCGCGCCAGGGGCCACAGAGCTCACTAGAAATCGTCACATTGAAAACACAAATTCTGATATGGTCCTCTAAAATTGAGGTTAGACCCATTTCCTATTCAATTTTGCCCCATGACCAATAATTATGAAGTCAGAGTTTTAATATCATGCATAAATTTTGAGATATGTGGAAATTACAAATTTAGGTACTTCAGAGGCACATTTTTTGGCACATTTTGGGGTCAGTTCGATATCTTTTCCTTGGGAACATTCGTCCCCGAATGTCAAATAAACGTATATAAGGGAAGTAAAAGAGATAATATCAGCCCACATAAGAATGTAACAATGAACTTGAAACCATTTTCAAAATCTCAACATAAGTGTCCAAATTAACATGAACTTGTCAACATAAACATGAATGCATGCATATGACATAGGGGTTGAATCCTAAGATTCGAAATCACATAAGGGACTTAGAATTAGTACCTTAGGCTTCAGTAGGATGGAAAAGATAGGGATATTACTTTTGCATGTCCGTTTCGGCCTCCCATGTAGCACTTTCGACTTCTTGTTTTCTTCAAAGGACCTTCACGGAAGCCACAACCATGTTCCTCAACCTCTTCACTTGTCTATCAAAAATATCTGCTGGAACCTCTTCATATGTCAAGTTGTCTTCAACAACACCCACAAAATCCAACGGGACAATAGCATTCGGGTCACCCATACATTTCCTTAACAAGGATACATGAAAGTCTAGATGAATCAAGTGTATTTCACTAGGCAAATCCAACTCATAGGCTACCTTACCAACCCTTATCAACACCCTATAAGGACCCACATAACATGGACTCAATTTACCCTTTTTATAAAAATGAATCATACCTTTCATGGGTGATACCATCAAATAGACTCAATAACCAATCTTAAATTCAAGATCCCTTCTTTTCATATTGGCATAGGAATTTTGAGGACTTTAGGTTGTTTTCAACCTTTCCCTAATTAACCATACCTTCTCCAAAGCCTCAAGGACCAGATTCGGACTCAACAAGGCCATTTCCCCTACCTCAAACCATCCAACTGGGACCTACAACGCCTACCATAGGGAGCCTCAAAAGGAGTCATACCAATGCTAGAATGATTACTATGATTATAAGAAAACTCAATCAATGGAAGATGATCATCCCAACTACCATTAAAATCCAAAACACAAGCTCTAAGCATATACTCAAGAGTTTGGATAGTTTTTTCGGCTTGGCTATCCATTTGAGTGTGAAAGGTTGTACTAAGCTTAACCTTGTACCAAGAATTCTTTAGAAGGATCTCTAGAGGTATGAAGTGAATTGAGCACCATGATCCGATATGATAGACAAGGGCGCCCCATGCAATCTTACCAACTCATGAATGTACAATCTAGCATAGTCTTTGGCACTATAAATAGTCTTAACTGATAGGAAATGAGCCGACTTTGTCATTCTATAACTACAACCCAAATAGAATCAAAACCCTTTCTAGTCTTAGGGAACCCAACCACAAAATTAATGTTAATTCATCCCACTTCCAAGTAGGAATCTCTATATCTTGGGTTAGGCCACCCGATCTTTGGTTTTCGGCTTTTACTTTTGGCAACTATGACAATAAAAGTTTAGCAATGTCTTTCTTCATACCTCCCCACCAAAATACATCCCTCAAATCTCTATACAACTTTGTAGAACCAAGGTTAATAGAATAGGAAGAATTATGAGCCTCATCAAGAATCTTCTCTCTCAAACCATCAATACTAAGCACACATAACCTACCTTGGTACCTAAGGGTACCATATCCCCCTTTGGAGAAAGCCTCCACCTTTCCCTCTCTCACGAAGGACTTCAATTCTAACAAGGAGGGGTCAAGATCTTGCTTTGCTTTTACCTCATCAACCAAGGAAGATTTTGAACCATCAGCAACCACAATACCACCATTATCAACCTCTTCTAACCTAACCCCTAATCTAGCCAACCGATGAGCCTCTCTAGCCACCTACTTGCCATCATCATCAATATGTGCTAAACTACCCATAGATAGCCTACTCAAAACATCAGCCATAATTTTGGCCATAGAAGGGTGATAATGCCCACTCATATCATAATCCTTAAGAAGCTCTAAAGACCTTCGTTGCCTCAAGTTGAGATCTTTTTGGGTGAACACATATTGGAGACTCATATGATCGATGAACACATCAACATGCACTCCATACAAATAATGACACCACATTTACAAACAAAATACCACGGTGGCCAATTCAAGATCATGAGCAGGATAATTCTATTATGCACCTTGAGTTGTCTAGAAGCATAGGCTATCACCCTACCATTTTGCATCAAAACTCAACCCAAATAAATTCATGAGGCATTAAAATGCATAAAAAACACTGAAATGACCCCAAAAAGTGCTTGAAAATGTGCCTCAAAAGTGTTCGGAATCATAATTTCAATGTATCTCAAAATTCGTGTGTGATGTATAAAATCCATTATCATATTCCTAATCAAGGGAAAAAATTGAGTGGGGAATGGGTCTAATCCTGGTTTTAGAAAAAGCGTAGCGAAGTTTGATTTTCCCATGTTTGCATAAAATAGTGGCAATTAATGACGGCACCGCGACGTGCAGTCGTCGCGAACCCATGTAACATTTCAGCTTGTGATAGGTCCGCGTCACGGACCAGATGCGAACTTGTGTAGTTTGTGGCTTATGATTTTTATCTTGGTCCAAGGCTTTTGGGTCTTGGGGCTATGTCTTCCCATGCATCGAAATACCTATACTTAGGCATATTTTACCTTCATATCATACAAGACATTTCCCAATACAGTCTCAAACACTTGGATAAATATTTGACCACAAATTTCAAGTCCCAAAACTCATCCTTATCTTAAGGATTACACTCAAGCATCAAGTCTCCATTTCCAATCTTTATCATAGATTCTCCAAAGTCAAGTTATGTGGGTTGCATACATGGATTCCTTTCATCCATGGTGCCCAAGCTTCCTTTTTACCTAAATATTATGTTTCTAGGTGGATTTACTTATGTGTTTTACTTAATATGAATTTGACTATAAACTATGTTGGGGTTTTGGAAAAGTGTGACTGTTTAAGTATGTTTTGAGCTATGAATCTCGGATCTGTCTTAAGATTTGATTAAGTATCATAATGTATATTAGATTATGGTATTACCAAGTATTTATGGGAGGTTTTACATTGCATTTACTTACATAATTTCACTCTTGAGTTTCATGGCTTTGCACTAGCATTGCACACCCTGTGAAGTATTTGATAAAATGTCTGATTGTGGATTCTTGAGTTGTTGAAGGTCTAAAGTATGACTTAAGATTTGAATGAATTTATGATAATGAAGGAAATATATGTATATGTTGTTTTTCTCTATAGTGTTTTGAGTTGACCAAGCCTCGCTCGGAAGGTAATAAGCACATGCTACCGGATTGGGGGGGTTTGTACCTCAAAAACCATATTGAGGGGCTTGCACCTCGATTGCCGCTCTCAGGAGATAGTAGGACCATGCTACCGGATTGCTGGGTTTGTACCCCAACAATCATATTGAGGAGTTTGGACCTTGATTGCCTCTCTTGGGAGGTAGTAGGACCGTGCTACCGGCTTGGGGGGAATGTAGCCCAACAACATTGTTGAGGGGTTAGTACCGCAATAACCATATTGAGGGGTATGTACGTCATTCGCCTCTCCAAGTGGGTGGTAGGCCTTGGATATCCTATATTGATGGTCACTCCTTACATGTTTATTATGTTCTATGTAAGCAAAATTTACTCTAAACATCATCCATGCATATCATATTGCTATATGCTTATTAATTGCCTAAGTTTATGCATTTCGATTATGTCGCCTATCTCTTGTTGAATTTCACCCTACATACTTAGTGCGTTCCAATGTACTAACGCATTCTCTATACCTACATGATGTCATCAAGTAGGAACTGGTGCCTCGCTTGGTCACCCTCCTCCTCCATGTGGCTAGTGTGATATCTCTCAAAGTAAGTTGGTGAGTCCTCAACTTCGACGACATACTTCTCTCGATTTATTCTATGTTTTGACTCTCTTTCTGTTATTGAATTCTTTCGCTATGAGGGTGAGCCTACCTGCATGTCTTGGCCCCCACTAAGTTATATGTTTAGAGGTGTTGTTGGATAAGTTATGGAATGATGCTATGAGCCTTGACTCTCTTTGACTCTATAATGTTTCTATGATATGAATGATATTCCCCTTGCCCCATATTCCCATTTTTCTACTCTTGTTGTTGATTTTAATGCTTCCACGACAAAGGATGTGTAATGATATGTAAAGAAGCTTGTTTAGGGCCCCTTCGGGTTCCTTATTCATCATGTCACATCTAGTTCCTAGGCTTGGTTTATGACAAACATAGTATCAGAGCACAAGGTTGTTAATTTTCCTCCATATCTAACACACCGCGATGATTAAAGTCTTATTCATTGTTGTGTTGTGCACTACAACCATGAGTAAGAGTCTATGAGACATTTAGGAAATGTCTCCCTTCTTCTTACTCTATGTCATACTATAGAAGTTAAGGTAAGGTTTTCCGCCCTAACAATTGTTCTTTCTACGATATATCATTCCTAACACACGAAGAAGAAGACTGCATGCACCCGAGGAACAACTGGCTCATAGTGAGCTCCGGAGATGCTCTCACTTTGGTAACTCAAGTTGTTGCTAACCAGGCAAACCAAGGGTCCCAATCCCCTCGTGCTCCTAACCTGGCATCTCGGGTAAGGGACTTTATGAAGATGAAGCCACCAGAGTTCAATGGGTCTAAGGTGGCCCAAGTATGGTACACATAATGGAAGGAGGAGAAAGGGAATAATAATATGATTGTATGGGAGAAACTTAAGGTGGATTTTCTTAATTGGTCTTTCCCTCTTTAGCTTAGGAAGGCCATGATGGTAGAGTTCATGAATTTGAAGCAAGGTTCAACGAGTGTGAGGGAATATGTCCTCAAGTTCGACCAACTTTCTAAATATACTCCACACTTCGTTGCCGACCTAAGCTCTAGAATGAACAAATTCATGATGGGTGTATCCAACTTGGTCAGTGAGGAATGCCAGTCTACTATGTAGATTAGTAACATGGATTTTCCCCACTTGATGACCAATACAGAACAAATGGAAGAGGAAAAGTTGAGGAATAGTAGAGGTAATGAGGCCAAGAGGTCCCGTTTTGAGGGAAAGTTCCAAAGTCGCAAGGGTGGCCACTTTCAGCATGACCAAGGGTCTTTCCATGCTCCTAATAGGAGGTTTTCCAATGATATCCTAAGGGCCCAAGGTGATTGTGGTATGGGTCCTATCAATATGTGTCCAAGATGTGATAGGGGTCATAGTGGCCCAGGCTTAAGGGATATTAATGCTTGTTATGGTTGTGGGGAAATGGGTCACAAAAAGGTTGATTGCCCTTGTAATCGAAACAAGGGTAAGGGTGTTCGTCCAAAAAGTCGGGGTACTAATGCAATTCCTCTGGGTAGAGGTGATCATCAAGGTGGTTCCCCAAGGCACAATAAGCTTTATGCCCTTCAGGGGAGGAAAGGGGCTGATGAGGTTGTTGATGTCATCGCTGGTATGTTATAAGTCTTTTGATTTTGATGTGTATGCATTGGTATACGCGGGTGCCACTCCTTTCTTTTGTTACTCCTCTTATTGCCAAAATATTTCAGTTGAGCCTGAATTGTAGTGTGAGTCTTATGAGGTGTCTACTCCTATTGGTGCATCTATTGTTGCTAGAAAGGTCTGTAAAAACTGTCTCGTTTGCATCTTGCATAAAATATTTCCTTGTGATCTTGTTGAGTTGGATATGGTTGACTTTGATGTTATTCTTGCAATGGATTGGTTGCATGCATATTATGCCTCTATTGATTGTAGAACCCATTGGATGAAATTCCAATTCCCAAATGACCCCATCCTTGAGTGGGAGAGTTATGATATGGTTATCAAGGATAGGTTTACCTCTTTCATTAAAGCCCAAAAGTTGATCTCTAAGGGGTGTCTTTATCATCTTGTGAAGGTTAGGGATGTTGAGTCCAAAGTCCTTTCTATAGAGTCGGTTCTGATGGTAAGTGAGTTCCTTGATGTCTTTCTAAGTGACCTTACCAGTGTTTCTCTAAGATTGATCTTTCATCCAGGTATCATCAAGTGAAGGTGAGGGAGTGTGCAATTCCCAAGATGACCTTCTGGACTAGCTATAGGAATTATGAATTGGTGTTTTTGTCTTTGGGTTGACCAATGCACCGACTATCTTCGAGGATCTTATGAATAGGTCCTTCAAACCCTACCTTGATTTGTTTGTGGTGGTTTTTATTGATGATATTTTGATCTATTCTCATAGTGAGGAGGAACATGTGGCTCATTTGAGGCAGTGCTATAAAGATTGAAGGAAGAGAAGTTGTATGCTAAATATGAATTTTAGTTGAAGGAGGTTGCCCTTTTAGGTCATGTGGTGTTGCAGGATGGTGTTAAGGTGGACCCTAGAAAGATGGATGTGATTAGAAATTGGGCTAGACCATTGACCCCATTAGACATTAGAAGCTTCTTGGGCTAAGCGGGTTACTATCAGAGGTCTGTGAATGGGTTCTCTTCTACTTCTTCCCCTATGATTAAGTTGACTCAAAAGAAGGCTAAGATTATGTGGACTGATGAGTGTGAAAGGAGTTTCTAGACCTTGAAGGATAAGCTTGTCTCCACTCTTATCTTGTCTCTACCAGAAGAGTTAGAAGGGTTTGTTTTGTATTCTGATGCCTCACGGGTTGGTTTGGGTTGTGTTTTGATGCAAAATGGTAAGGTGATAGTCTATGCTTCTAGGTAGTTAAAAGTGCATGAAAAGAATAATCCTACTCATTATCTTGAATTAGCCACCGTAGTTTTTGCTTTGAAAATTTGGCGTCATTATTTGTGTGGGGTACATGTTGATGTGTTCAGCGATCACAAGAGTCTCCAATATGCATTCACTTAAAAAGATCTCAACTTGAGACAGTGAAGGTGGTTAGAAATTCTTAAGGATTATGATATGAGTGTGTATTATCTTCTCGTAAGGATAATGTTGTGGCGGAATCTTTGAATAGGGTGTCTATGGGTAGCTTAGGTCATGTTGATGATAGGGGTAAAATGGTGGCTTGGGAGGTTCATTGGTTGGCTAGCTTGGGGGTTAGATTGGAAGACGTCGATAATGGTGATATTGTAGTTGTTGATGGTTCAAAATCTTCCATTAATTGAGTTTTCTTACAATAATAACTATCATTCTAGTATTGGCATGACTCCTTTTGAGGCCCTCTATGGTAGACATTGTATATAACCGATTGGGTGGTTTGAAGTTGGAGAAATAGCTTTGTTGGGTCCGGATCTAGTCATGGAGACTATGGAGAAGGTAAATTTGATTAGAGAAAGGTTGAGGACAGCGCAAAGTCGTCAAAACTCCTATGCCGATGTAAGAAGAAGATAGTTTGAATTTAAAGTTGGTGATCAGGTCTATTTTAAGGTTTCACCTATGAAGGGTATGATTCATTTTCGTAGAACAGTAAATTAAGTCCAAGATTTATGGGTCCTTATACGGTGTTGAGGAGGATTGGTAAGGTCGCCTATGAGTTGGAGTTTCCTAGTGAAATGGACTTGGTTTATCCGGTGTTTCATATGTCCATGTTGAAGAAATGTGTGGGTGATCCGAATGCCATTTCCTATTGGATATTGTGGGTATTGTTGAAGATAACTTGACTTATGAAGATGTTCAAGTTGAGATCTTTGATAGAAAAATGAAGGGGTTGAGTTACAATGATGTTTCTTCCATTAAGGTCCTTTGGAGGAATCAATAAATCGAAAGTGCTACATGGGAGGCCGAAACGGACATGCAAAAATGATATCACTATCTTTTCCTATTTTACTCAAGCCTAAGGTACTAATTCTAAGTTCCCTATGTGATTTCAAGTCTTATATTTCAGCCCCTATGTCGTTTGTATGCATTCATGTTTATTTTGACAAAGTTCATGGTGATTTTAACACTAATGTTGAGATTTTTGAAAATGGCATTTTAAATGTATTGTTGCATTCTTGTTAGGGCTGATTTCTCCATAATTACTTTTCTCATATACATTTACATTCAGGGATGAATATTCCCAATGGGGAGACATTGAAAAGATCCCAAAAAGTGTCCGAAAATATGTGCCTCGGAACTGCTCGAAATAGTAATTTTCATATATATCAAAATTCATGCATGATATCGAAAATTCGACATCATATTCCTGATCAACGGGAAAATTGAGTGGGAAATATGCCTGACCCTTATTTTAGAGCAACCATGGAAAAATTTGATTTTCCCATATTTGCGCAAAATAGTGGTGATCCGTGATGGTACCACGAGATGCAGCCATCACGGACTAGTGTAAAATTTTCCTCCACGATAAGTGCGCATTGCGAACCAAATACAGACCTGTGTATTTTGTTGCCTGTGATTTTTATCTCGACCCAAAGCTTTTGGGTCTTGGGCCTAAGTCTTCCCACGCATAGAAATACCTATACTTAGGCATATTTTACCTTCTTATCATACAATACATTCCCCAATACTTTCTCAAGGATTTCACTCAAGATTCAAGTCTCTATTTCCAATCTTCATCAAGGATTCTCCAAAATCAAGGTATGTGGGTTTCATTCATGGATTCATTTCACCCATGGTGTCCAAGCTTCCTTTTTACCTAAATGTCATGTTTCTAAGATGATTTACTTATGGATTTTACTTACTATGAATTTGACTATGAACTATATTGGGGGTTTGTAAAAATGTGACTGTTTAAGCATGTTTTGAGTTGTGAATCTCGGATCTATCTTGAGATTTGATGAAGTGTTTTCATGTGTATTGTATAATGGTATTACCAAGTTTTGGTGCATGGTTTTGCATTGTATTTTCTTGCATTATTTCACTCTTGAATTGCATGGTTTGATACTAGCATTACACACCCGCCAAGTGTTTGATAAAATGTCTGGTTGCGGATTCTTAAGTTGTTGAAGGTCTAAAACATGACTTAAGATTAGAATGACTTTGTGGTGACAAAAGGAATGTATGTATATGTTATTTTTCTCTATAGAGTTGTATGATGACCAAGCCTCGCTCGGGAAGTAGTAGGCCTGTGCTACCGGATTAGGGGGTATGCACCTCAATAACCATATTGAGGGGTTTGTACCTTGATTGTCTTGCTCGGGAGGAAGTAGGCCCGTGCTATCGGATTAGGGGGTATATACACCAATAACCATATTGAGGGGTTTGTACTTCGATTGCTTCGCTCGCTAGTAGTAGGTCCATGGTACCGGATTGGGGGGTATGTACCCCAATAACCACGTTGAGGGCTTGATACCTCAATAACCATATTGAGGGGTTTGTACCTCATTCGCTTCTCTAAGGGGGTGGTAGGCCTTAGATATCCTATATTGATGGTCTTTCCTTACACATGTATTATGTCCTATGTAAACATGATTTTCTCTAAACGTCATGCATGCATGCCATATTGTTATATACTTATTAATTGCCTAAGTTTATTCATTTCGATTATGTCATCTATCTCTTGTTGCATTGAATCCTACATACTTAGTACATTCCAACATACTAACGTATACTCTATGCGTATATGATGTCACCATATAGGAACCGGAGCCTCGCTTGATCACTCTTTGTCACGAACCAAGCCTGGAGCCTAGACGTGACATGGCGAATGGAGAACCCGAAGGAATCCCACAGAAGCCTCTTAACTTATAATTACACATCATTGGTCGTGGAAGCATATAAAAGACATAAAGAGTAAGAATAGGGGTAAAAGTGACTAAGGGGAAAGCTTGCATAACATCATAATCAAGTGATAAAGAGTCCAAGCTCATATCATAGATACATAACATGTCCAACAAATATCTCAACTACATAGATAAGAGCGGGTGCCAAGACAAAGCAACCGGGCTCACCCTCATACTCAAAATAGAACACAAAAAAGAGTATCTCAATACATAATAAGAGAAACATAGGTAAATGTCCCCAAAATGGAGAACTTACCAACTCGCTTGAATAGTACCGAACTAGCCACGTAGAGGAGGAGGATGATCAACTTGTGCTCTGGTTCCTACATGATATATGCGTTAGTACATTTGAATGTACTAAGTATGTAGGATCCAATGCAACAACACATAGGTATCATAATCAAAATTCATAGTAATAGGCGATAGGCATAATATAATAATATGACATGTATGACCAATGCTTAAGTAAAACATGCTTTAGTAACTCATGCTTATATAGGATATCATATGTATAGAAGAGACCAAGCTAGATTTCCAAAGTACAATCTCCTTGGTAGGTTGATGATGATCTTACTCATCACCCTAGTGCGTGAGGTACAAACCCCTCAACTAGGTTAGTGGCAATCTCACCTACCACCCTACTGTGTGAGGTACAAACCCCTCAACTAGATTAGTGGCAATCTCACCTACAACCTTGGTGTTTGAGATACTAACCCCCCCAACTAGGTTACTAGAGCTCCTAGTCCCCCCGGATCGAGAATGGTCTAATACAACACTTTATATAGAATATATTATATGCACAAGCTCCTTTCATCAGAATATAGTCATTCTTATCATATCTCGTGCTATGGACCATCAATCCATCAAGAAACCACATCCGAACATTTTATCAATAACTTAGACGATGTGTTACATGCAATTTAAGACTGAAATCATACTAGTAAATTCAATGTAGAAGCTTCAATAGATACTTGGTAATACCCTCAAGCAATAAACATCAAAACCCTTCACCAATCCTTTCAATAGATCTTAAATTCATAGTACAAAACATGGTAAAATAGTCACAATTTCATATGCTCAAACATAGTCTGTAGTGATTTTTATAATAATCAAGAGCCATGAATAAATCACCTCTAAAATCATGCAATTTTTATGAAAAGGAAGCTTGGGCATCATGGGTGAAAGGAACCCACGAAAGAAATCCACATACCTTAGCTTGGGAGAAACTATTGGTGAAGGTTGAAAATTGAGGCTTGAAGGAAATCCTTAGATCCGGAAGGGGTTTTGAGAATTGAATTTAGGAATAGAATATTTGGCTAAGTGTTTGAGTGAGTATTGGGAAATATTTAGAATGATATGAAGGAGAGAAATTACTATGTATAGGTAATTTCACGTTTGGGAACTCTTACAACCAAGACCTAAAAGCCTTGGACCAAGATAAAATCACTGGTAGTAAAATACATAGGTCTGTGTCTGGTCCGCAACGTGGACTTATTGTGGAGGCAAAATTAACACATGTGCACGACAGCTACGCGTAGCGGCACTATTGTGGATCGATTCTACATAAAGAAGATTATGAAAATTGAAATTGCTATTAATTTTCTTTTCAATCATGGTTAGACTCATTCCCTACTCAATTTGACCCCCTAAATAAGAATATGTAGTATTTTTGATATCACGCACGGATTTTGAGATATATGGAAATTACGATTCCAGACACTTTAGAGACACATTTTCGATCACTTTTGGGGTCATTTCAATATCTCCCCCTTGGGAACATTCATCATCGAATGTGCAAGCGACGTACAAGAAAAGAGTGATCATAAACAAATCATCCCCAATAAAACACCATTTTTAAAATCTCAACATAAGTGTAATATCATGACAAATTTGCCAACTTAAACATGAACACATATGAAATGACATAGGGCCTGAAATATAAGACTTGAAATCATATAGGGGGACTTAGAATTAGTATCTTAGGATTGAGTGGACTGGAAAAGATAAGGGTATCAATTTTGTATGTCCGCGACTTCCTATGTAGCACTTAGGACATGTTGGTTCATCCAAAGGACTTTAACGGATGCCACCTCCTTGTTCCTCAATCTCTTCGCTTCCCTATCCCAAATCTAAATCGGAACCTCATCATAAGTCAAATAATCCTCAACAACCCCCACAACATCAAGGGGAATAATAGCATTAGGATCACCCACACATTTCCTCAACATAGAGACATGAAATACTGGATGAACCAATTCCATCTCACTAGGTAACTTCAACTCATAAACTACCTTGCCAACCCTCTTCATGACCTCATACCGACCAACATATCTTTGGCTCAACTTGACCTTCTTGCCAAAACGGAACACACCTTTCACGGGTGAAACCTTTAGGTAAACCCAATCACCAACTTTGAATTTAAGGTCTCTTCTTCTTACATCGGACATAAGATTTTTGATGACTTTGGGCTGTCTTCAACCTTTCCCTAATCATCCTAACCTTATTAAGAGCCTCCATAACTAGATCTTGTCCCAGCAATCTATCTCACCAACCTCAAACCACACAACTGTTGATCTACAACGCCTATCATAAAGAGTCTGAAATGGAGCCATATCGATGCTAGAATGATAGCTATTGTTGTAGGAAAACTCAATCAACGGAAGATGATCATCCCAACTAGCTTTACGCTCAAACACACATGCCCTAAGAATATCCTCAAGTGTTTGGATGGTCCTCTCAGCTTGACCATTCGTTTGAGGGTGGAAGGCCGTAGAAAGCTTAACTCTAGTACCAAGACCACTTTGGAAAGATCTCCAAAAATGTGAAGTAAATCGCGCACCACGATCCGATATAATGGATAAAGGAACCCTATGCAACCTTACCAAGTCAAAGATGTACAACCTTGCATAGTCTTCAATCCTAAATGTGGTCTTAACTGGTAGAAAGTGAGCTGGTTTTTTCATCTTATCAACCACAACACAAATGGAATCAAAACCCTTTTTCGTCTTGGGTAGTCCAACCACAAAATCCATATCTATATCTTGCCACTTCCTAGTATGAATCTAAATTTCTTGGGTTAGGACACCCGGCCTTTGATATTTGGCTTTGACTTGTTGACGACTATGGAAACTAGAGACAAATTTTGCAATGTCCCTCTTCATGCCTCTCCACCAATATACAACCCTCAAGTCTTCATAAATTTTGGAGGAACCGGGGTGGATAGAATAAGAAGAATTATGGGCATCATCAATGATTTTCTCCCTCAAACCATTGACATGAGGCACACACAACCTACCTTAGTACCTAATGGCACCATTTCCCCATTGGGAGAAAACCTCTACTTTGCCCTCTTTCACCAAGGCCTTCAATTCAACCAAGGAGGAGTCAAGATCTTTTATTGCTATCACCTCATCAACATATGAATATTTAGACCCATCAACAAAAACAACAACAATGCCGTCATTACCAACCTCTTCCAACATAAACCCTAATCTAGCCAATTGATTCACCTCCCTAGCCATTTCCTTATCACCACCATCAACATGACCTAGGCTACCCACAGACACCCTACTCAAAGTATTTGCCATAACATTTGCCTTACCCGGATGGTAGTGCACAGTCATATCATAGTGTTTAAGAAGTTCTAATCATCTCCTTTGCCTGATATTGAGGTCTTTTCGAGTGAAGACATATTGGGGTCACTTCTGATCGATGAACGCATCAACATGCAATCCATACAAGTAGTCACGCCAAATCTTTAATGGAAATACAATGGCGGCTAACTCTATATCATGGGTAAGGTAGCTCTTTTCATGTACTTTGAGTTGCCTAGAGGCATAAGTTATGACCTTACAATTTTGCATCAACACACAACCCAAACCAACCCGTGAAGCATCACAATACACCACAAATCCCCCAAGCCCGTGAGCAGACACAAACTTGTCTTTCAATGTTTGGAATCTCCTCTCACACTCATCAGTTCACATAAACATAACCTTATTTTGTGTTAATTTTATCATAGGGGAAGCAATGGAGGAGAACCCATTCACAAACCTTCCATAATAACCCGCTAGGCCCAAGAAACTCCTAATATTCGACGGGATCAATGGTCTAAGCCAATTTCTAATCACATTGGTTTTCTTTGGATCCACCTTAATGCCATCCCCCGACACCACATGACCCAAGAATGCAACCTCCTTCAACCAAATTTCACACTTTTCATACTTAGCATACAATTTCTCCTCCCTCAATCTTTGCAACACAACCCTCAAATGACGCATATGCTCGTCCCTACAAAGGAATCGTAGAAGGGTTTGAAGACCTCATTCATAAGGTCCATGAAGATAGCCGATGCATTGGTCAACCCAGAAGATATCACAACAAACTCGTAATTCCCATATCTAGTTCTGAAGGATGTCTTGGGAATATCAGACTCCCTCACCTTCACTTGATGACACCCGGACCGAAGACCATTCTTAGAGAAATAGATATCCCCTTACAATTGGTCAAACAAATCATCAATTCTTAGAAGAGGATACTTATTCTTTATGGTGACCCTATTAACTTTCCAATAGTCAATACACATCCTAAGGGACCCAACCTTCTTTTTCACAAACAACGTGGGAGCACCCTAAGGTAATTAGCTTGGTCTAATAAATCCCATCTCCAAAAAGTTCCTCAATTGTTCCTTCAACTCCTTCAACTCTACAGGGGCCATACGGTAAGGGGAAATAGAAATGGGTTGAGTATCGGGGAGGAGGTCTATGCTAAAGTCTATTTCCCTTTTGGGAGGAACTCTGGGAAGGCCATTTGGGATGACATGAAGAAACTCATTTACAACTGGGACCAACTCTATGGGAGGGACTTTAGACTCCACATTCCTAACCCTCACAAAATGGTAAAGACACCCCTTAGAGATCAACTTACATGCTTTAATACAAGAGATAAATCTACCCTTGACCACCACATCTTGACTTTTCTACTCAAGGATGGGTTCATTTGGAAATTGAAATTTGATCCTACGGGTTCTACAATCAATAGAAGAATTATAGTCATGCAACTGATCCATCCCAAGAATGACATCAAAATCAACCATGTCCAATTCAAACAGATCATAAGGCAACAATTTATGCAAAATGCAAATAGAACAACTTCAATAGGCTTTCCTAGCAACAATAGATGTACCAATAGGAGTAGACACTTCATATGACTCATCCAACAACTGGGGGTCAACATGGAACATTTGGGAAACAAAGGGGGTGACAACTGAAAGAGTGGTACTTGGAAAAATCAAAGCATATACGTCAAAGTCAAAGATTTTCAACATACCGGTAACAACATTGGGAACCTCGCTAACCCCTTTCCTCCCATGTAGAGCGTAAAACTGATTGTGTCTTAGGGCGCTACCTTGATGACCACTACCCAATGGAACCAAATCGGCAACCAACTGTGGAGCATATTTAGAGAGTTGATTGAACTTGAGGGCATACTCCCTTACAATTATACATCCTTGCTTCAAATTCATGAACTCTATCAGTTTGGCCTCCCAAAGCTTAAGAGGGAAGAACTAGTTCAGGAAAGCCTCTTTAAAATCCTCCTGAAGAACCACATTGTTGTTCCTCTCTCTTTCTTCCATTGCATATAGCATATTTAGGCCACCCCCTTGAGTTGGTAAGCCGCCAACTCCACCTTCTCTTCCAATCTATCACCCATAAAAGAAAACACTTTGTACACCTCATCAACAAATTCTTAAGGGTCCTCATCAACTTTAGGCCCATAGAACTCTGGTAGGTTCTTCCTCATAAAGTCTTGCACTCGAGATGCTGGAGTATGAGAATAAGGGGATTGGGCCCCTTGATTGACTTGGTTAGCCATGGCTTGAGCTAGCAAGGTGACAGTATCGCGAAGCTCCCAATGAGCTAGTTGTTCCATGGGTGTGCACACTCTTCTTCCTTTTGTGTTACGCATGATCTAGCATATCAAAGAACATTCGTTAGAGGGAAAACCTTACCAAACTTCTATAGCATGACATAGATGATGATGAAGGGAAACATTTCCTAAAATATCTTATAGTCTCTCACTCATAGTTGTGGTTCACAAACACGACCAAAAATAAGACTCTAATCAACAAGATGTGTTGGATGTCGAGGACCATTAACAACCTAGTACTCTGATACCAAGTTTTTCATGATCAAAGCCTAGGGCCTAGATGTGACATGGCTAATGAGGAATCCGAAGGAACCCCAAGAAAGGCTCTTAACTTATCATCACATATCTTTGGTCACAGAAGCAATTAAACAACAATAGAGAATAGAAATAAAGATAAAAGGGATGAAGGGAAGTCTTTCATAGTATTAAAACATACAAGAATCAAGAAAGTTAAAGCTCATAACATCATTATATAACTTGTCCAATAACACCTCTACACTTAGAATAGATCAGAGGCCAAGACAACTTTCCGGACTCATCCTCATAGTCAAAAGCATTCAAATAGATAATGAGAGTCTTTACATAACATAAGAACAAAATATATCATCCTCGGAGTTGAGAACTCACCAGAATTGCTTTGAGAAAATAGTACTAGCCACAAGGAGGATGAGGATGATCATGAGGAGCTTCGGTTCCTACATGGTAATATCATGTAGGCATAGAGTATGTGTGGTATATTTAAATATACTAAGTATGTAGGATGTAATGCAATAAGAGATAGACAACATAATCGAAATGCATAATTAGACAATGGATGTGCATATAACAATATGGCATGCATGAATGATACTTAAGTCAACATGCTTATATAGAACATATTACATGCGTAGTAAGAGACCCTCATGTCCAAGGCCTACCACCACCTTGGAAAGGCAATTGAGGTATCAACCCCTGAATTGGTTGACGGTTGTCACACGCTCCCATTCGTGGTGATTGAGGTACCAACCCCTAAATTGATTGATGGTTGTCCCACCCTACCATCCATGGTTATTGAGGTATCAACCTCTCAATTTGGTTGATGCTTGTCTCACCCTACCATTCATGGTGATTGAGGTATCAACCCCTCAATTTTGTTGATGGTTGTCTCACCCTGCCATCAATGGTGATTAGGCCATAGCACCCCCTCAACAAGGTATGGTCAATTTTCAGCACTATAGATAGTTTTCATGAAATAAACACATATACACATTTCTTTCATCAGCACAAAGTCATTAAAATCATAGGTCATGCAATGGATATCAATAGCTAAAGAACCCTAAACTGGACATTTTATCAAACACTTGGTGGGTGTGTAATGCTAGTGTAAAACCATGCAATTGAAGAGTGAAATCATGCAAGAAAACTTGAAATAAATCAACCCACCAACACTGGTAATGCCACCTTACAATGTACATTGAAAACCCTCCTCAAAACTCGTTATAGATCTGAGATTTAAACCTCAAAATATGATAAAATAGTCACACTTTAATGAAATCCTAATATAGTTTATAGTCAAATTTATAATTTGAAGACCCATAAGTAAATCAACTTAGAAACATCCAATTTATGTAAAAAGAAAGTTAGGGCACCATGGACAAAAGGATCCAAAGCTTGAAACTCACATACTTCAACTTTAGAGAGTTTATGATGAAGATTGAGAGGAGAACTTGAAGCTTGATTGAGTTCCTTAATATCCGGAATGAGGTTTGGCACTTGAATTTTTTGTGAAATATTTGTCTAAGTGTTTGAGAGAGTATTAGGGAATTTCTAGTATGAGATGGTGTTGACATATGGCTAAGTATAGGTGTTTTTATGTGTGAAAATATATAGGCCTAAGTCGTAAAAGCCTTGGACCGAGCAAAACAAATAGTTAAAAAAAACACATGTGCATGCCCTGGCCGCGTTGCACTAGGGGCGTGCAGAGCTCACTGGAAATCATCACTTTGAGAAGTTAAATTTTGATACGGTCACTTTAAAATCAGGGTTAGAACTATCTCCCACTCAACATTTCCCCCGATGAAGAATATGAAGTCATATTTTTGATATCCCGCATGGATTTTGAGATATATGAAAATTACAAATTTAGGCACTTCTGAGGCACATTTTCAAGCACATTTTTGGGTCATTTCATTCTTCTCATCACTCTATAAGGGCCCACAAACTGAAATACCCCAAAAATATCCAAAAAAAGTGCTTTGGAAAGGCCCGTAATCGTAATTCTCATATATCTCTAAATTTATGAGTGATATCAAAAATACTTCATATTGGTTATTAGAGGGAAAAATTGAATAGGAAATGGGTAAAATCCCGATTTTAGAGGATCCATATTAAAAATGATTTTCAAAAAATTTTGACTTCCAGTGCGATCCGCGCCATGGCCGCGTGATGTGCCATTAAAATACAACACAATTTATCCCAAAAACAAGGTATTTGTGAGTTCTTAATGGGACTTTTTATGGTTTTTATGTGTTTTTGTTTTCTTCTTGCACAAAAATTTGGTTTGCATGATTTTGAAAAAAAGTTACAGATTTTGTTGAATCATAGGACATATGAGCTCACCCACGAGTCGCACCTCAAGCTGCGAGTCATAGGGTGTGTCGTAGCAAGAAACAGAGACGAAAATTCAGAAATCTGCTAAGTGGAGGTTACCCCTACGAGTCCATCCTATGAGTGGTAAGTCTCAGCATGACTCATATAGGTAGACTCGTAGCAAGAACCAGAGAGCCAATATGTTGGACCAAAAACTAAAGTCCACAACTATGAGAGGAATATACGAATCATAGCTCAAGAAATGACTCATACTTTTGAGTTGTACCGATTAAGTACAAGATGCCAAGAACTTAATACGACTCGTACCTACAAGACGTACCAGCTGCCAACTGTCTTTTCTTTGTTATTTTTAGTGTTTGTATGTAAACACTATATGTACATAGAGTTAGGGTTTTATTATGATATTCTAAATTTTATAAGATAGGACTTTCCTTTAAATATTCGCTCAATAATATTTTAGGGTTTTAGAGTAGTTTATTATTCTCTTTTGGAAAAACCACTTTGGGGATTGCAAATCTTACTTTGTAGTCATTGTTGATCGATCAAGAGTTTGAGTTCACAACTTGTGGTGCCTACACTCTAGTGTTTTTTGGTAAAACTTTCACTTATGCCTTGTATTTGCATTTTTCTTGTTTTACCTTAGCCACGAGTAGCTAAGCACCCACAACTTGGGGTTGTGTAAATCATAGGTAGTTGACTTTAACTAACCTAGGTTTATCGCATTTCTACGATTGGGATTTGCATGCATTATCTATTTTCCTTCATTATGATTGCAGATTGGTGGTGGTCAACACCAACTTCCGCCTGCTATTACTAGCCCGACCAAGGAAGTGATGAATAGGAAAAGGGAAGTAGATGACAAGATTATATTGATGTGTTTCATCTAATCAACCAAACTTCACCAAGGGGAGGTTGACTGGGACAATTGGTAATGGTTAGATGGTATACCATTGTGGCTGACCAAGTGCCATAGTGCAATTCGACCTTCACCTTCATAAGAGAGCAGGAAGAACCTAAGTTACTGTCCTACATACGAATTTCCAACTGTATTTATGTTACCTAGGGAAATTGAGTCAACGAGACATAATGAACATGATTCCCAAGTTGTCCCTAAAATTGTGTGTTTTCTCACATCATAGTTTAGTGTTTATTTACTTTGGTTTTGAATCACACCCCCCAATGTAGAGATTTTGGTTATTTATGCTTGAAATGATTAGTACTGGATTCTTTTGCTCAAGCCCCATATTCCCCATGGATTCGACCCTAACCTTCGGTTAGGTTAATTACTGACAGCAACCGCTTTCTTAATGGAGCGTGAAAATCATCAAAATTTATGGCGCCATTGTTGGGGAATACAACTAGGTGTTGACTTGAATTCACTATTAGTTAGTTCTAGTGTTGATTTCTAGAGTCTCATGTATTTTTTTTTGTTAGTTGATTTTAAGTACAGGTTGGATAGCACTATGACTGAACAAAAGTTCTATATTGCAGACGACTTGTTGGAAACCTTATAGAGGCAAGCCGAATTTTATGGGCAAGAGTCTAAAGATCCCCAAATTCACCTGCAAAATTTTACTCAAATGTTGAGGGGGGTTCTTGGAAGAAGACATCCTACATGGGAGGCCATGACTCTTCAGGTTTTCCCGTGACTCTCTGGAGTGAAGCTGTGGAATGGTGGTCAATTATCCTATCCAATGTTTGTTCTAACTGGGGGAGGTATAGAGAGTCTTCCTCACGAATTTCTATAGAGAGTCTAAGAAGCAAAAGATACAGAACAACATTTGTAATTTCAAAAAGGTGCCAAGAGAACATTTTATAGTAGCTTGGGAAGGATACAAGCAGTGCTTGGCAACGAATCAAAACCATAGTCTAACTGATGATGAATTGGCAACTAGTTTTTACCGAGCACTAATCTCCGAGCAACAAGGGCATGCTGAGGCATTGTTTGGAGGGGACTGTTAGGAGTTCCTAAGATGACCATTTAATAAGATAACCAAGCATATGGACAAGCTATCTACAGTTACCCAAGTCTACCAACCCTTCCAAGAGCAGGTTGGACCATCCACTCGGATCCCTAGGTAAACCTAAAAGCAAGAATGCGCTAAATTGGCTGTGGTTATCGCACCAACATTACATCACTGATAAGCTGACAAGGATTGAGCATATGCTAGAACAAGTCCTATCAAAGGTCAATGAGCAAGATGATATTATTCGAGAGATAAAGTTTGATGTTCTCAAAAATAACTACAAAGTGGAACAACAAACCTTGTTAATGCAAAGGCTCTGAGATAGAATGGAGCATCTTGCTGAGAAACTAGAGACAATACCCGAAGAGCAAAGGAGGAATAGTAGGAATGGCGATGGAACTCATGGAGAAGTCTGATTATCCATGATGGCAAAGTCGAGCCATGAAGTTAAACAAGGCGCTTCTTAGGAAGCAACCGAAGTATCCTTTATATTTTTGACTAGTTTTAAGTTTATTTTGGTGGATTGAATTGTAAGGTAGTTGTTTGATGTTCATTTTGAGTGCTAAGATGCTAGATCAGTTGTTATATTCTGGACATACGAGTATTTTAAGGTTTGGTTTGCAAGCAGAAATTAAGAACCGAAGATTTGAAGAAAATTGCATTTAGAGCATTCTCTACAAACAGGCCTACGAGTTGTAATTCCTCATAGAGAGATTAAGAATTTAAAGTTGGTACGCACAGTACGAGACAACTTTACAATTCATAGGGTCCCCTACGAATCGTAAGTTGGGTTCGTAGTGCCTAGGTATAAATTCTAATTTTTCTAAGTGTTGAGGTCAGCTACGAGACCAGGACCTATGAGTCGTAGGATGCCCTATGACTCGTAGTCATGTTTTCGTAGTCTCAAAATGCAGAATTTTTAAAGTTAGCTTGATTTGATATAAAAGGTGTCAAAATGAATTTTTACCCCTAAAGACCTATTTTCTTGACCAAATTTGCATAAACTATTCCCAAATAGATTTCCCCCTTTGTTCTGATTGTTTTTTCCAATGACCCACGTCATTTAACGACTATTTTTCCTGCAAGCACTACAAGTAGGGTTTCGGGTCCTCTCTTTTTCTCACGTTGTCTAAATATCATTATTCTTCTCTCAAGTTATGTTCTTGGATAAATGCTATGCACAAATTTTATTATTTTACTTGAATTATTTGATAAATGTGTGCATAGTGATGATAGTGCATATACCCTTGAGTGAATGTTTGTCTAAACGTGAAAACAAGGGTTGCCGATTAAATTCCCCATTGTTGTTTCTAAAATTTTAAAAGCACTCTGATTAGACTATGTAATGATCGAAATCTTGCCATATCTAATTGTTGATCATGTTGTTAAGTGGTTATATGATATCTGGTTAGCATAGGGTCCATGGCAGGGTTGAAATTGGGGTATAATTATGTGTTTAAAAATGATCAATTCAGATGCCCTTATGTAGGTTTTCTTTGAACTATGTTATAACTCGCACATTTCTTTGCTAATATTTATTTTGTGAGTTTAGGGATTGACTGCTCTTGGGTATTTCTTGATTATGATAGAGAAATATAGTTCAATAGTGGTGGGGCTAAATAGATCTTTTTGACAAGAGTTTAGGTTTGGGTTATTATGTTTAGGTCTTGGATATGTTTTTGGTGCTTACTCAATGCGTAAAAGCTTGCTTCGGTGCTGTGTGATTGGGCTGAATGAAGTGTGGTTCTTGTGGCAATGTTGAGGGCACCACTGGTTCCTGTTGCTTTTCTGCTATGAGGGCTCTCTACGACTCGTAAGTGGTACTGCAGAATGTAGAGGGCCCTCATAGGAAGTAACAGGAACCTATGGGTCCTTGGAATATGCCATACGAGACCCACATATGATTCGTAACGTTCACTATGAGTCATCGCGAGGAACTCATGGGCATGCTATAATTTTATTTTGATTATTGGAAACTTGTACAAGCCAGACTCCTATGAGTCATACTTGTGACTCGTACCTACATTCAGTGTTATAAATATTCAGAACTTTGTGGCCTACGAGGCCACAGTACGACTCGTAGGTCACCCTAAGAGTCGTACCTGTGCCTTATACCTGCAGACCTACAACTAATTCAGTGCACTATGTTTATGTTTTCTTATAATGGTTTTGTTACTCTTTGCTTATTCTTCTTTGTGGTTTCTACATAATTCAAACACTATGGTGCTCACATGACATTTGTGGGTCGACTCTTTAGGTGATATATCCCCAAAAGCTTGAAAAGAGGCTACTAAATCTCAAAGGAGACAGTTGAGAGATGACCACTCTGATGATGAAACATCTGAGGGCTCTGTGGAAGTTCACAAAGTCTAGATAGATCCCGAGGTAAATATGCCTCAGACTCAAACTCGTGTTGCACAAATACGAATGAAACTTACTAGTCCCTCTCAGTCTGACGAGGAGGGCACTGAAGATGGGTCAGATGATGGTCAGTCACTTTTAGAATCGGTGTCCATTAAGATTTCTCATACCCAACCTGAGGAAACTAGTTCTCATCCTCCGACGGATCCTATTACCATTGTTACTTCTATAGATTCTAGAAATAATAGATGGTGTGTTCCAGGCATGCAGGAAATATATGATAAAGGGTTAGAACCAAAGGGTCTAAGAAGGCTGGTCCAGAAATTTCATGAGGAATCGAAATTCAATGATTCTGGATTGAGTAGAATAGCAAACCTGGAGACAGAGATCAACTGTCACAGACTTGCATGGCTGTCACATAAGTTGGGCAAGTATGACCGATATCTAGTCAGGGAATTTTATGCCGCCTATTATGCCACTATTCTCCCTGATCTTCCTCAAGGGAAGAAGCCCATAGAACAACCAAGGTTGTGAGAAGCTCTAGTGCAGGGTGAAGTTGTTGATATTTCATAGGACACAATCAGGAGGGTTCAGTTCGGGCAAAACTACTTAGTACCTCGTTCCACCACAAAGTATTATGTTAAAATTGCTGAGATGACGAAAGCGGTGAGTGAGAAGAATGTGGATACAAAGATAGACTTGCTTAGGTGGATATCCAACCAGATATACGATGAGGGTGTGGAATCTATGTGGGTGAAAAACTGCACTGCTCAGAATCGTGAAATCCCACCTCTCATTCAAAGCTAAGTTTTGGTGGTCTATTATCCGTTAGCACACCAGGCCCACATTTATAGCTAATGTGATCACCCTGGAGAGGGCTGTACTACTAGCTAGTATTATGGTTGGTTACAATATTGATTGGGCATGATTCATGGCTGAGCAGATCCACGAGTCAGCGATTCATACTCAGACCTTGTTACCTTTTCCCATCTTGATACATCGACTGTGTAATGAGGAAGAGGTGTCTGTTTCTATGCACTTAGGTCCATATGTAGAGGCCCTACACACCATGGACCCTAGCCTAATAAAGGCGGATGAGAACCCCGTGGCCCTACAGAGAGTAGTTTCTCCTCAGATACCAGATCCAATCCAAGTAGAGCCTCTGATTCAGAGTGCACCTCCAACTGCTACTGGCACTACTCCAGCTGCCACAAAGCCTATGCCAGCTGTGGAGATCGAGTCCACACAATCCTCCAGTACTCCAGCACCAGCATCTACATTACAGGTTGATTGTCTTACTTCTGTTGTTGCTTTTCGGGCATTATTATTTAGGGTAGCTACGATGGAGTCCAGACTTTTGGGCTCTATCTACCCAGGTCAGAACTTGGGTTGACTAGACCGAATGGAACACGGAGGAGAGGTTGAAGGCATTCACATGTGTATTAACAGATAAGAGAGTCCATGCGGTGGATGCCCAAGTAGATGCTTTTGAGGTGAGATTACAGCAGAGACTTGACGGAGCTCGGCCTGTTGACACAAGCATGGTGACTGAGAAGTTCGCTAAATTTAAGGCTGAGTTATTGCAGATGTTGGAAGCTCTTGTTGCAGTCCTAGAGATGACATCGGTGGACAATGAGGAAATTGATTAGCTAGCCGACCTTCCCCACGTCCATGGAAAGAGGCTCCTTGAGTATGATGATGATCCAGAGTTGACTCAGAAGAGGCCAAGACCAGAGAATGAGCCCATACCCCAGGTGTAGGTGCAGGATTCACTATTGTTGGTGGCTATTAAGCAAGATCAAGAGCAGTATACCCTACATAGAGAGGGTACTTCCGGTACTGCACGGAGGAGATGGTGCCTCAGGACCCCATAAATCAGCCAGAGATCAGTGCTTGATGCACCATGATGCTTGACTCTTTTAACCCCATTTATTAAATTTGTCATTATGGATATTTTGTCCTTTTCTAAAGACAATTTTTCTCATTATGTTGGTTTTGAATGTTTGTGTTGAACGATTTTTTTTTTACTTTGATTTGGGATATTAGTTTTTAAATGTTGGTTTTAATGTACATATATATCTATGTTATTTTTTCGTATTTTTTATTCTATGTTTTTTTACGTTAAGGACAAAGTATCCTATTTTGGTAGGGTGTGGGAAGTTATGGATTAAGGTGAAGTCTTAGTAACCTCGAGTCCGTAACTTCCCTTATTTTTGACCCTGAGGTTTTCTTGTTGTGATTCTTTTTCCTTATGGATGTTTACTTTTCTGTTGAACCAACATATTTAGGTAGTGTAGATAATATGTAAATTCATAGTACAGTTATCTGTTGGCATATACATAGTCTTTAGATGTCTTTTAAAGTTTTGATGAAAAATTGGTTACCCTCAAAGTTTATGAGATTGTGGTTGTTGATGCATTCATACATTTTTGAGTATCTGGCAATGTTTGTTCTTATATTATGAAGGTGAGTTGAGGCTGAAAGTGTGACTCGTGAGTCTATACTTCATTGTAGATGTAATGCCATGTGTTTGTGAGCTTATTTTGCTGCGTTCGTGCATCTTGTATGGACTCAGAACTTGCATTAGTACTCTAAGATTGGTTTGGTGATGTGGTGGATATGAAAAGGATCTTAGGCCTTTGTTCTATGAGTGAACCAACTTTTTGCCTAAATGACCCACCAAATGAGTGAGTGAATCGCTTGTTCCAAATTTTTGAGCTTCTCATGTACTCATTCTTTCTTGACATCTTGCTAGCTTAACCTTGTTTGATGAAATACCTTGATTTTGGCCCTGATATATCCTTGGACACGTGAGCCTTAATTGAGGCTAAAAACCTAAGTTGAGGGTGGCTAAAAGTTGTGACCCTGGCTTGAGGAATAGATATTGTATACTTCATTTCAGGCTAAAAGCCTAAGTTAAGAGTGACCCTTATTATGGTAAAGTAATGAGAATTAGGTTCTTAGTTGGGGAATAAAGAAAGAAATGAAAAATTAATGAGCCGAATAAATAAAAAGAAAAGATACGTGCCTTGAATTGAGAAAAAGTAGCAATAATTGAGTTCAGAAATAAGACACAGTTGAAAATAAAAAGAAAACACTCTCGAAAAGCTCAAAATAGGAGAATAAAATTGGATTTATTGAAAAGGTTTGGATTATGAAAGGCAAACATGGTTCAAGGATAGCTTTAAGTCACTACTTACCTGAAATGCCATACCAAAGCCCCATGAACCTATCTTACAAGCCCATAAGTCCTAAAGTGATGCAAATCCACTTTACACCAAGCCAGAAGATGAGTATAGAGGCAAGCCTATGGTGCTAGTTAGTATGCATGAATTTTATTTGTGATAGTGAGAATTCTTCCTTAGTACTTTAATTCTAAATGCTTTTTGATTAAGTATGAGGGACTTCTTTCCAGTAAGGGCATTTGCGCTACTTGAGTAGCATAAGACTATACCAGCGATTGAGGATGGTTGATGCTCCTTAACTTTTTATAGTTGGATTACCAGGTATCTTATTATGTTCTGAATTTGCTTAATAACTTTGTAATCCTGGTTTGAAATGTTAGTTGGGTACCCGAATCAAAGGAATTGTTGTATATGTTATTAGTGTAGCTACTATGTATTTATCATTATCTGCTTAGATTGAGTCATCGCTTGAGGACAAGCAACAATTCTAAGTTGAGAGTGTTGATGTTCTGTCAAAAGACAACACGTTTGATGCCCAAATTAAGGGATTTTGCGAGTTAATAATGCGACTTTTTATGGTTTTGATTATTTTTTGTGTTGTTCCTGTAGAAAAGTTAGGTTGGCGGTATTTTGAAGAAAAGATGCAGATTTTGCTGAATTATAGGACATCGAGCTCACCTACGGTCGTATCGTAAGCTACGAGTTGTAACGTGTGTCATAGCAAGAAACAGAGACCAAAATTCAAGAATATGCTAAGTGGAGGTCAACTCTACGAGGCCAACCTACGAGTCTTAAGTCTCACCATGACTCTTATAGGTGGACTCATAGCAGGAATCAGAGAGACAAATTGTTGGACCAAGAACTAAAGGCCAAGACTACGAGAGGAACATATCAGTCGTAGCTCAAGCAACAACTCATATGTATGGGTCACACCAGTTCAGTCCAAGATGCCAAGAACCTAATTTAAGACCCCCACTATGACTCATAGGTCACCCTATGAGTCCTACTTGCAAGACGTACCAACTGCCATCTATCTTTTCTGTGTTATTTTTAGGGTTTGTGTGTAAATACTATAAATACATTAAGTTAGGCATTTATTATGAGATTCCAAATTTTAGAAGATAAGACTTGCCTTTGAATATTCAATCAAGATTATTTTAGTGTTTTAGATTATTTTATTACTCTCGCTTGGAAAACCCATTTTGGGGATTACAAATCTTGATTTACTCAGTGTTGATCAATCAAGCTTTTAGGTTTGCAACTTGTGGTTCCTACACTCTTCAGTGTTTTTGGTAAAACTTTCACTTATGTCTTTCATTTGCATTTTTACTTATTTTGCCTTAGCCATGAGTAGCTAAGCATCCACAACTTGGGATTATGGTAATCATGGGTAGTTATCCTGAAACAACCTAGGTTTATCGGATTTCTAACATTGGGGTTTGCATGTATTGTCTATTTTCCTTCATTATGGTTGTCATTTGGTGGTAGCAAACACCAAACGCCACCTATTATCACTAGCCCGACAAAGGCAGTGATGAGTAAGAAAAGCAAAGTAGATGATAGGATTCAATTGATGTGTTCTCGTGTAATCAACTAAACTTGACCAAGGGGGGTTGACTGGGACAATTGGTAATGGTTAGTTGGCATGCCATGGTGACCAACCAAGCGCCATAATGAAATTTGACCTTCACCTTCACAAGAAAGTTAGAAGAACCTAAGTTACTGTCCTGCATGTGAATTTCCAATTGTAGTTATGTTATCTAGGGAAATTAAGTCAACGAACCATGGTGAACCCAATTCCCAAGTTGTCCCTAAAATTGAGTGTTTTCTTGCATCATTGTTTAGTGTTTAGTTTACTTTGTTTTTGAATAACCCCCCTTCCCCATTTAGTGATTTTAGTTATTTACGCTTGAAATGATTAGTAGTTGATTCTTGTGGTAAAGCCCAGTATTCCTTGTGGATTCGACCCTAACCTTCGGTAAGGTTAATTGCTGATAGAGATCGATTTCTTATTGGAGCGTGAACATCATCACCACGATACGCTAGGGGTACGAATTAGTGTTAATTTTTCCCTAAAATTCTATTTTGGCCCAAGGGCCTTGGGATCATAGCCCCATGCCAACATATACGTGAAAACACCTATACTTAGCCATGTTTCAACTTTATATCACTCAATACCCTCTCTAATACTTTCGGATCAAGTGTCTCAAGCATAATTCTGGATCTTAAGAACTCTATTCAAGCTTCAAGTCTCCTCCAAGTCTTCATAAAGAAAACTAAGTGTAAGGAATATGGGTGAAACGACCCTAAAAAGTGCCCGAAAATGATCCTTGAAAGTGCCTGAAATCAAATTTTTCACATATCAAAAAATGCATGTGTGATATCAAAAGTCCGACTTCATATTCTTGTTCAAAAGTTCAAATTGAGTGGAAAATAGGTTTAACCAAGATTTTAGAGTAAATGAATCACATTTTCATTTTCACAAAAATCAATTTTCAGTGAGTTTTTCGTGCCCTTGGTGCAACACATATGGGGCATGCAGATGTGTATTTTGTTGATTGTTTGCTTGTTTGATCCAAGACTTTTTATTTTTTTGCTTAAGTCTTCTCATGTGTAAATATACCTATACATAGCCATATTTTAGCATCATATCATTCAAGACATTCCCAAATACTCTCTCAAACAATTAGACAATGTTTCACCTCCAAATTTCAAGTCCCAAAACACATCAGGATCTTAAGGTTCTCATTCAAACTTCAAGTCTCTATCTCCATTCTTCTTCAAGGATTCTCCAAAAATCAAGGTGTGTGGGTTTCATTCATGGGTCCCTTTCACCCATGATACCCAAGATTTCTTTTACCTAAAATTACATGATTTAAAGTTTATTTACTCATGGGTCTTACTTATTATGAATTTCACTGCATACTATGTTGGGGTTTCATGAAATTATGATTGTTTTAGCATGTTTTGAGCTATGTATCTAAGATCTATTGTGAGATTTGAGGAAGGGTTTTGATGTGTATTGCTTGAGGGTGTTACAAAGTATCTACTGACAGTTTTGCATTGAGATTTCTCACATGATTCCACTCTTAAATTGCATGGTTTTACCTTAGCACTACATACCCGCCAAATGTTTGATAAAATGTCCGGTTAATGTATTTTGAGGAATTGAAGGTACAATGCATATCTTATGAGTTGAATGACTTTATGATGATGAAAGGAACATATGAATATAATATTCTCCTATATAGTCTTGGAAAGTGACCATGCCTTACTCGGGGGGTTAAGGGCCGAGGTAACCATGTCAAGTGATTTGTACCTTGATACTTATCAAGGGGTTGTGCCTCGATAACATGGTTGAGCGGTTAGTACTTCAATCACTAGGTGTTGTTAGGTACAACTATCCATCAACCAATCAAGGTGTTCCTACCTTGGTAACCAGGTTGAGGGGTCAGTTTCTCAATCACCAGGGGTGGTAGGGTATAGCGATCCACCAACCAACCAAAGGGGTATCTACCTTGGTAACCTAAGGATTTTATAATGATGGTCTCTTCTTACACCTTGTATTATATTCCATGTAAGCATATCTTACATACGCATTGATCGTACATGCTATATTCTTATTATTCTATCTATTGCTTACTTTTATGTATTTTGATTATGATTCCTATCTCTTGTTGCATTACATCCTACATACTTAGTACATTCAAACGTAGTACTAACACATACTCTATGCCAATATGATGTTACCATGTAGGAACCAGAGTCTCACTTGATCATCCGACTCCAAGTGGCTAGTACGATCTCGCTCAAAGCTAGTTGGTGAGTCCTCCAGTACTTCTGGGACATTGAATTTGATCTTATGCTATGTATATAGTCTCCCTCTTCTTTTTTATTATTGTACTTGACTACGAGGGTGAGCCCAGTTGTTTATCTTGGCCCCCGCCAAAATCTATGATTAGAGGTGTTGTTGGACATGCTATATGTAATGCTATGAGCTTTGAATCTCTCTTGACTCTTGATGTCTATGATATGAAAGATGTACCTTGCTTGGGGTTCTCATCGGGTTCCCCAGGCGCCGTGTCACGTGTAGGACCTAGGCTTTGGTCATGACAAACTTGGTATATGAGCAGTACGTTGTTAATGGTCCTTGGATTTCAATACACCGCATCGATTAGAGTCTTATTCATGGTTGTGAAACGTGCCACGGCTATTAATGAGAGGCTTTAAGGTGTTTTCAAAAATGTTTCCCTTCTTTTGATCTATGTGGTGCGATAGAGTTATGTCCCTAAGGCTTATTTCTTATTTTAATCATTACGCTTCTGAATATGTCTCAAGCTACTTAGGATGGTGATACATCAAATGCAGAGGTTCGTAATGCTTTATGGGTATTGGCCAAAGCGGACTTGACAACTCAATTCAATCAACAAGTGAGTGCCCCTGAGACATCAAATGGTAAGAGGAGGAGTAGTGAGGCAAAGAAGGACCATTTTTGGGGTATGTTCCAATGTCCCAAAGGTGGTGATAGTATGGTGCCTTTTGCTAAATACCCAAGATATGGTAAAAGCCATGATGTCCAATGCTTGAGGGGTAGAATTACTTGTTATAGTTATGGGGAGATGTGTCATAAGGTAATAGATTGCCCTCATAAACGTAATAAGAGTAAAGGGGGCGATGATGGGGTGACTCGTCTTACATGCCCAAAATATGGGAGGAATCACAATGGCGCATATTGTAGGAACACATGTGCATTCTTTGGGTGCGCTGATATCGGCCACGAAATTCCGGATTGTCCACATGCTCAGAATAAAGGTAAGGATGGCCGACCACAAGGGCAAGGTGGTCATGTTGATAAAGAGGCTCAAGATGGCCAAGGTGGTACCCCAAGGTACACTAAATTTTATGCTCTTCAAAGGAGGCAAGGAGGGGAAAAGGCACCAAATGTTGTTACTAGTATGTTGGAGTTTCCTTTAGTTTTGATGTGTATGCATTGATTGATCTAGGTGTCACTCTTTCTTTTGTTACTCCTATTTTTGCCAAAAACTTTCATGTTGAGCCCGAATTGTTGTGTGAGTCATATAAGGTGTCTACTCTTATTGTTGCAGCTATTGCTGCTAGAATGGTCTATAGAAATTGTACCATATGCATCTTCCATAAAATATTGCCTTATGATCTTGTTAAGTTGGATATGGTTGATTCTGATGTCATTCTTGGATGGATTGGTTGCACGCATACTATGGCTTTATTGATTGTAGAACTAATAGGGTCAAATTCTAATTCCCAAATGAACCTGGCCTTGAGTAGAGAGTTATTATGTGGTGGCCAAGGGTAGGTTCATCTCTTGCATTAAAGCCCATAAGTTGATCTCTAAGGGGGTCTTTATCATCTTGTGAGGGATAGGGATGTGGAGTCCAAAGTCCTTCCGACAGAGTCATTCCGCTGGTAAATGAGTTTCTTGATGTCTTTCCAAATGACCTCCCCGGTGTTCCTCCCAAAAGGTAAATAAAATTTTTGTACAGACCTCCTCCCCAATACACAACCCATTTTTATTCCCCCTTACCACATGGCTTTAGCAAAGTTAAAGGAGATAAAGGAGCAATTGAGGGATTTGTTGGATCAGAGTTTTATTAGGGCTAGGAAATCATCTTGGGGTGCACCAGTGTTATTTGTGAAGAAGAAGGATGGGTTTCTTAGCATGTGTATTGAATATCGAAAACTAAATGGGGTTACCAACAAGAATTGATATCTTCTTCAAAGAATTGCAAGGGGATATCCAGTTCTCTAAGATTGATCTTTGATCCAAGTACCATCAACTGAAGGGAGGGAGTGTTATATTTCCAAGATAGCCTTCTGAACTAGGTATGGGCATTATGAGTTTGTGGTGTTGTCTTTTGGGTTAAACAATGTATCAAACTATCTTCATGGATCTTATGAATAGGGTCTCCAAACCCTACCTTGATTTGTTTGTTTGTGGTCTTCATTGATGATATTTTGATCTATTCACATAGTGAGGAAGAGCATATGGGTAATTTGAGGGTAGTGCTACAATGATTGAGGGAAGAGAAGTTGTATGCCAAGTATGAAAAATGTAAATTTACGTAAAAGAGGTTGCCTTCCTAGGTCATGTGGTGTCGGGGGATGGTATTAAGGTGGATCCAAAAAATACGGATGTGATTAGAAATTGGCCCAGAACATTGACCCCATTGGATATTAGGAGCATCTTAGATTTAGCGGGTTAGTATCTAAGGTTTTAGAAAGGGCTCTCTTCTATTGCTTCTCCTATGACAAAGTTGACTCAAAAGAAAGCCAAACTTGTGTGGATCGATGAGTGTGAAAAAAGTTTCCAAATATTGAAAGATTAGATTGTGTCCACTCCTATATTGTCACTACCGGAAGGCGTAGAAGGATTTGTTGTGTATTTTTATGCTTCAGGGGTTGGTTTGGGTTGTGTCTTAATACAAAATGGTAAGGTGGTAGCCTATGCTTCTAGACAACTTAAAGTGCATGAAAAGAACTATCCTACCCATGATCTTGAAATAGCCGTCATGGCATTTACATTAAAGATTTGGCGTCATTATTTGAATGGGGATGCATATTGATGTGCTTATCAATCATAAGAGTTGCCAATATATGTTCACTCAAAAAGATCTCAACTTGAGGCGAAGAAGATGGTTCGAACTTCTTAAGGATTATGATATGAGCGTGCATTATCATCTTAGTAAGGCTTATATGGTGGCGGATGCTTTGAGTAGGGTTTTGATGGGAAGCCTAGATTATGCTCATGACGGTGGCAAAGAGGTGGCTAGGGAGGTGCAATTGTTGGCTAATTTGGCAGTTACTTTGGAAGAGGGTGATGATGGTGGTGTTGTTGTTGTTGATGGTTCTAAATCTTCATTGGTTGAAGAGGTAAAAGCTAAGCAAGATCTTGACCCTACTTTGTTAGAATTGAAGGTATTGGTATAAGATGGTAAAGTGGAGGTTTTCTCCCAAGGGGGAGATGGTACACGTAGATACTAAGGTAGGTTGCGTGTGCTTTATTTTGAAGGCTTGAGAGAAAAGATTCTTAAGGAGGCTCACATTCTTCTAACTCTATTCACCCTGGGTCTACTAAGATGTATAGAGATTTGAGAGAGGTGTATTGGTGGGGAGGCATGAAGACGGGCGTTGCCAAATTTGTATCCGGTTGTCATAGTTTCTAACAAGTAATAGCCGAGTATCAAAGGTCGGGTGGCGTAGCCAAGATATTGAGATCCCTACTTGGAAGTGCGAAGACAGTAATATGGATTTTATGGTTGGGTTGTCCAATACTAGAAAGGGTTTTGATTCCATTTGGATTATGGTTGATAGGATGACGAAATCGGCTCACTTTCTACTAGTTAAGACTATATATGGGGCTGGATATTATGCAAGGTTGTAAATTCATGACTTGGTGAAGTTACATGGGGTTCCTTTGTCTATCGTATCGGATCGTGGTGCTCAATTTACTTCACATTTTTGGAGGTCATTCCAAAGGGGTCTTGGTGCAAGAGTTAATCTTAGTATGACCTTTCACCCTCAAACTGATGGCCAAGCTGAACAAACTAACCAAACTCTTGAGGATATGTTTAGGGCTTGTGTATTGGAGCTTAAGGGTAATTGGGATGATCATCTTCCATTGCTTGAGTTTCCTTATAACAATAGCTATCATTCTTGCATCGGAATGGCTCCTTTTGGGGCTCTCTATAGTAGATGTTGTAGGTTATTGGTTGGCTGGTTTAAGGTTCAAGAGGTGGTTTTATTGGGACTAGATCAGGTCATGGAGGCTTTAGAGAAGGTTAGGATGATTAGGGAAAGATTGAAGATGGCCCAAAATCGCTAAAAATCCTACGCCGATGTGAGGAGAAGGGATCTTGAATTCAAAGTTGGCAGTTGAGTTTATTTGAAGGTTTCACTAATGAAGAGTGTGGTTCGCTTTGGTAAGAAGGGTAAGTTAATCCCTATATATGTGGGTCCTTATAGGATGATGAGGGGGATTGATATGGTGGCCTATGAGTCATAATCTCCTAGTGAAATAGAATTGGTTCATCCGATCGTTCATGTGTCTACGTTGAGGAAGTGTGTGGGTGACCCTAATGCTTTCGTGTCTCTTGATTTTATGGTGGTAATTGAAGACAACTTGACATATGAAGAACTTCCAGTAGAGATCTTGGATAGACAAATGAAGAGGTTGAGGAATAAGGATATTGCTTCCATTAAGGTCCTTTGGAGGAATCAACAAGTAGAGAGTCCTACACGGGAGGCCGAAGCGGACATGCAAAATCAATATCCTTATCTTTTCCATCCTACTCAAGCCTAAGGTCTAATCGTAGTCTTCTATGTGATTTCATGTCTCATGTTCCAGCCCCTAAATCATTTGCATGCTTTCATGTTTATATTGACAAAGTGCATGGTGATTTTACACTTATATTGAGATTTTTAAAATGGTGTTTTGATTGTGTTGTTGCATTCTTCTTGGGGCTACTTTCTTCATGATTACTCTTCTCATATACAGTTCTTTGACATTCGGAAATGAATGTTCCCAAGGGAGAGATATTGAAACAATCCCGAAAAGTGCTTGAAAATGTGCCTCGGATGTGCCAGGAATCGTAATTTCTACATATCTAAAAATTTATGTGTGATATCAAAGTTCGACTTAATATTCTTGTTTAGAGGGTCAAATTGAGTGGAAAATGAGTCTAACCCCAATTTTAGAGCAAAAGAATAGCAATTTCATTTTCGCAAAAATTAATTTCCAGTGAGCTCTGTGCAACGCTGCCAGGGCGCGCAGATGTGTATTTTATGGACTGCTTTGCTTGTTCCATCCAAGACCTTTTAGTCTTGGGATTAAGTCCTCCCATGTGTTAAAATACCTACACTTAGCCATATTTCACCTTTATATCATTCAAGACATTCCCAAACTCTCTCAAACACTTAGACATTATTTCACCTTAAAATTTCAGGTCCCAACACTTATCCGGATCTTAAGGTTCTCATTCAAGCTTCAAGCTCCATCTCTAATCTTCTTTAAGGATTCTCCAAAGTCAAGGTATATGGGTTTCTTTCATGGGTCCCTTTCACCCATGATACCCAAGCATTCGTTTACCTAAAATTGCTTTATTTAAAGTTAATTTACTCATGGGTCTTACTTATTATGAATTTCACTGCAAAGTATGGTGGGGTATCATGAAATTATGATAGTTTTACCATGTTTTTAGCTGTGAATCTAAGATTTATTCTGAGATTTCAGGAAGTGTTTTGATGTATATTTCTTGAGGGTGTTACCAAGTATCGATTGATGGATTTATATTGAATTTTCTAGCATGATTCCACTCTTGAATTGCATGGTTTTACTCTAGCATTACACACCTACCAAGTGTTTGATAAATTGTACAGTTAATGTATTTTGAGGAATTGAAGGTCTAATGCATGTCTTATGAGTGGAATCACATTATGATGATGAAATGAATGTATGTATATGATATTCTCCTTTATAATGTTGGAAAGTGACCATGCCTTATTTTGGTGATTAAGAGCCCAGCTAACCATGTCGGGGAGCTTGTACTTTGATACTAGTCAAGAGGTTGTGCGTTGATAACCGGGTTAAGGGGTTAGTAGCTCAATCAGTAGGGGTAGTTGGGTGCGACTATCCACCAACCAATCAAGGGGTTCGTACCTTGGTAACCGAGTTGAGGGGTTAGTTCCTCAATAACTAGGGGTGGTAGAGTGCGATGATCCACCAACCAACCAAAGGGTTTGAACCTTGGTAACCTACGGGTTTTACATTGATTGTCTCTTCTTGCACTTTGTTTTATATTCCATGTAATCATGTTTTACATAAGCATTGATTGTATATGCCATATTGTTATTATGCTATCTATTGCTTACTATTATGCATTCTAGTTATGATGCCTATCATTTGTTGCATTGCATCCTTCACACATAGTACATCCAAATGTACTAATGCATACTCTATCTCTACATGATGTTACCATGTAGGAACTAGAGCCCCACTTGATCATTCTCCTTCATGTGGCTAGTACGATCTCTCTCAAAGATATTTTATGAGTCTGCCACTTCGGGGACATTGAGTTTGACCTTATGCTATGTATAAAGACTCCTTTTTCTTTTTTTGACTCCTTTTTCTTTTTTTCAATTATGTACATGACTATGAGGGTGAGCCCAGTTGCTTGTCTTAGCACCCGCTAAGACCTTTGGTTGGAGGTGTTATTGGACCTGTTATGTGTAATGCAATGATCTTTGACTCTCTCTTGAATCTTGATGTCTATGATATGAAAGATGTCCCTTAGCCCAGTTACCCCTATTTAGTATCTCTTGTTGTCATTTTATTTCTTCCGCGACCAGGGTTGCATAATCATATGTTAAGAGGCTTGCTTGGGGTTCCCTTCAGGTTTCCCATGTGTCGTGTCACGTCTAGGCCCTAGGCTTGGGTCGTGACAGTGGGTTTCAACCATTGGGTCCTTTCACCCATGGTCCCCAACCTTCCTATTTTATGAAAATTGCATGTTTTCAAGATTGTACTACTTACGGTATTACCTATGATGGATTTTGAATAGAAATTATGTTGGAGTCTTATGAAATATTGATTGAATATGCATGTTTATCTATTTCATGTTTATACTAAGAAGTGGTTTTGACAATTGAGACTAATCATGTTTTGAGCTATGAAAATATGATCTATTATGAGATCTGATGATGGATTTCAAGGTGTCTTACATAAGGATTTTACTATTTGTTGGTGGGTTAATTTACATTGAGTTTTCTCCTATTACCTCACTATTGAATTGCATGATTTTGAACTAGCATTACACACCTATCAAGTATTTGATAAAATGTCTTGACAAGGATTCTCAATTTGTTGATGGTCTATTACATGGCTTATACGTCAAGTGACTATATGATGATTAAGGGATTGTATATGTCTGTAAATTCATACAAAATATCTATAGTATTGCATGTTGACCACACCTTGTCGAGGGGTGTCATGCCCGTACTACCATATTGAGGGGTAGATACCTTTACCACCTTGTCGTGGGTCGTCATGCCCGTACTACCATGTGAAGGGGTGACACCTAGATCTCCTTGTCATGGGGTGCCACGCTTGTACTACCATGTTGAAGGCTAGGTACCTCGACCACCTCACTGGGGGAGACATGCTATGCACTCCAAGTAGTTGTTGCTTGGTCTATGATTATGGTCTCTAACCACACATGTAATTTATATTTCCAAGTTATATGATTTACAAGCATGTTTTACTTGAATCAGTGATCATGCATGCCATATTGATATTATGCTTATCCATAGTTATGACTATGTTATTGACTATGTTACCTTATATATTGTTGCATTTCATCCTACATAATGAGTGCATTCAAACGTATTAACACATACTCCATGTGTGCACGGAGTCTAAGGTATGTGGGTTTCAACAATTGGATTCTTTCACCTATGGGGCCCAACATTCCTATTTTGTGAAAATTACTTGTTGTCAAGATTGTACTACTTATGGGTATTACCTATTATGAATTTTGAATATAAATTATATTGGGGTCTTATGAAATGTTGATCAAATATGCATGTTTATCTATTTCAAGTATATATTAAGAAGTGGTTTTGTCTTTTGAAACTATGCATGTTTTGAGCTATGAAAATGTGATCTATTATGAGATTTGATGATGGATTTCGAGGTACCATACATGTGGGGTTTACCATGTGTTGGTGGGTTGATCTAAATTGAGTTTTCTTATAGTACCTCATGAATTGCTTGTATTTCAACGAGCATTACACATCCACCGAGTGTTTGATAAAATGTCTTGACAAGGATTCTCAAGTTGTTGATTGTCTATTACATTGTTTATAAGTCAAGTAACTCTATGATGATTAAGGGATTTTATGTATGCATTGAATTCATGAAAATTTATCTGTAGTGTTTCAAGTTGAACACACCTTGTCAGGGGGTGCCATGCCCATACTACCATGTTGAGGGGTAGATACCTTGACCACCTTGTTGGGGGTACCATGCCCGTACTACCATGTTGAGGGGTAGTTACCTTAACCAACTTGTCAGGGGGTTCCATCCCTCTACTACCATGTTGAGGGATGGATACCTTGACCACCTTGTCGGGGGGTGCCATGCTCGTACTACCATGTTGATGGGAAGGATACCTTGACCACATGTAATCTATATTTGGTAGCTATATGATTTACAAGCATGTTTACTTCAAGCATTGGTCATGCATGCTATATTGATATTATACTTATCCATTGTTATGACTGTGCATTTTGTCTATGTTACCTTATATCTTGTTGTATTGCATCCTACATACTTAGTGCATTCAAATGTACTAATGCATACTCTATCCCTACATGATGTTACCATATTGAATCGAAGCACCTCTTGGTCATACTCCACGTGGAGAGTTCAGTCCTTTGGAAGGCAAGCTTTGGTGAGTCCTCAAATTCGAGGACACTAGCTATGCTACTCTAACTTTTGCTATCTCTTTATGTTGAATATTTGAGACTATGAGGGTGAGCCCAGAAAGTGTCTTGCCCCCCCCTCCAATCTATGTTTCATGGGTGTTGTTGGAACAATTGATGTACATATGCTTTAAGCTTTGACTTTTTTATTCTTTATAAATATCAAGACTTCCCTTAATCCCTTTTCAATTATTTATATGTATTATTGTTGTCATTTATCTTCACCGACCGAGGACTTGTGGTTGATATGCTAAGAGACTTGTTTGGTGCTCCTTCGAGTTCCACATTCACTGTGTCACGTCTAGGATCTAGGCTTCGGTCGTGACCTAAACCTTAGGCTCAATTCCCTTTCTTGGCAAACTGGATCACACTCTTCATTGGTGGGACTTTCAGGTGAATCCAATCATCAACACATGCACACATAGCCTACCTTAGTACCTAAGGACACCACTCCCCCTTGGGAGAAAACCTCCACTTCACCATCTTCCACCAAAGCATTAAACTCTAGCAAGATGGGGTCAACATCTTGTTTAGTCTTGACTTCCTCAATCATAGAAGACCCGCAACCATCCTTAACCACTACATCACCATTCTCAACCTAGCCAACCTGTGTTCTTCTCTAACAAGTTTTTGTTACCCAAGATTCACACTGTCATATTTAACAAATAACCTCTCATTCCGGAAGATTTGCAACACCCTCAAATGACTCACAAGCTCTTCTTTATTCAAAAAATAAATCAATATACCATTCACAAACTACTACACACATATCCTAGTAGGGTTTAAAGACCCTATTCATGAGATCTATAAACATACCCAGGGGATTAGTCAAGGTAAAAAACATTACCACAAATTTCAAATGACAACACCTAGTCAAAAAGGCCATCTCGAGTATAACACACTCTCTAACCCTCACTTTGTGGTACTCAAACCGAATATCAATCATAGAAAAAAGACTAGCCCCTATCAGGAAGGACATTAATAAACTCATTAACCACTGGAACCAACTCAATAGGAATGACTTTGGACTAAACACCCCTAAACTTATGAGATGGTAAGTACAACCCTTAGGGATAAATTTGGGCCTTAAGATAAGAAGTGAATCTACCCTCAACTACTATTTCACAACTTCCCTCTCAAGTACAGATTCACTAGGCAATTGGAATCTAACTCTACGGGTTCTATTATCAATGGAAGCATATATGTGTTTAACCAATCCATCCCAAGACCTCCAAACACCCCATGCAAAGTTCAACCAAATCAAAAGAAAAGACTTTATGCAATAAGGACATAGGACAATGGCCTATAGACTTTTCTAGCAACAATAGACTCATCAATAGGGGTAGGAGCCTAAGAGCTTCACATAGCAATTCGGGATGCACATGAAACTTACTAGAAATAAAAGGAATAATGAAATAAACAGTGGTTTCAAGCACCTATCAATGTATGCACATCAAAATAAAAAAACTTTAATATAGCGGTAACAATCGGGCACCTCATCCCCTCCTTTCCTCCCTCGAAGAGCATAGAACGGATTATGTCGTGGAGTACCCCCTTGTTAGCCTCCTTAATCCCATGATCAACATCACAACCTTGACCTTGAGGACGACTATCCTTGCCCTTGTTTCGAACATAAGGGCACTCAACAAGTTTATAGCCTACTCTTCCACACCCATAACACACATATGAATCCTTCAAGCATTTGCCATGATGATGCTTCTCACATTTTTGGCATTTTGGAAAACTCATGGACCCTTAGATTAAGTACCTCACTATTAGCAAACCTCTTGTTTAGAGCAGTAGAGGACCCTTGGCCTTGAAATTCATGACCTTGTTGGAACTGGTCACCCTTAGCATGTTGGAAACTACCCTCAAACCGAGCCCTCATTGACTCTACACTTCTCCTCTTTCTAAGCTTCTCCCCCTCGAGTTGTTTGGCATATGTCATTAGCTGGGACAAGTCCATATCACTCACTAGCATGGCGGTACGACACTCTTCATTCACTAAGTCGGACACTCCTGACACAAACTTTTTCATATTTGATCTAGGGTCAGTCACCAAATGTGAAGAATACTTGGAAAGCTTATTGAACTTGAGGTCATACTCCCTCATACTCATGGAACCTTGCTCGAGGTTCATAAATTCCATAATTTTAGCCTCTCTCAACTCTATAGGGTAGAATCGGTTGAGGAAGGCGTCTTTGAACTCCTCCCAAGGAATAGCATCATGATTTCCCCTCTCCGCTTTCCATTGCACAAATAAAATTTGAGCGACACATTTTAGTTGATAGGCTGCTAGATCCACCTTTTCCTCCGAAGTTACACCCATGATAGATCGCACTTTATAAACCTCATCTATGAATTCTTGGGGGTCTTCCTCCGCCTTGGACCCATGAAACTCAAGAGGGTTCATTCTAGTGAGGTCCCTCACTCTTGAGGTCGAAGCATGAGCATGAGGAGCTTGGGAACCTTGATTCAATTGGTTGGTTGTTGCATAGGCCAACATGGTAATGGCATTTTGGAACTCAAATTCGGTAGCCCCTCCGTCTTGAGAAGCTTGAGTATCAAGGTAAGCCAGTTGTCCCCCAGATGCATGGGCCCTACTTGGTTTTTCTCTTTGTAGCGGCATGATCTACAAGAGAAAAGGGAATTCATAAGGGGAAAAAAGTTTTATCTTACACCTAAAGTACGATATAGACCATGAAGAAGGGAAACATTTCCTAAAATGCCTCATAGCCTCCCATTCATAGTGGTGGCGCGCTTCACAACCCTGAATAAGACTCTAATCAACGTGGAGTGTTGGATTTTCGAGGACCATTAACAAGCTTATGCTCTAATACCAAGATTGTCACGACCCAAGCGTAGGGCCTAGACATGACACAGTGAATGGGAAGCCCAGAGACAACCCAAACAAGCCTCTTAGCATACCATGCACACATCCTTGGTTGCGGAAGCAAATCAAACAAATACAAGAGTCAAATAAATGAAAAGGGGAAAGGGACTAAAGGAAACCATTCATAAGAATAATAGAGGAAGAAGAGTCAAGCTTCTATAACATAATCAAAGCATGAAATAATATCCAACAACACCTCTAATATAGAATAAAACGAGGGCCAAGACACTTTTCGGGCTCACTATTATTTAATAAGTTTCCAACATAAGAACAAAAATCTATAAAGAATGAATGAGAATAGCTATTGCCCTCAGAATTTAGGACTCACCAACTAGCATCTTCACAAGAACCAACTAGCCATGTGGAGGATAGTTTATAGGAGCTCCGGTCCCTACATAGTAATATTATGTATGCATAGAGTATGAGTTAGTACATTTGAATGTGCTAAACATGGAGGATGCAATACAACAAGAACCATAGGCCATAATAATGAGATACTTAATCATATTCAATGTAAATAAGCTCAATATTCCATGTGTAATAAATCTGTAGGATGAAACATGCTTAAGAATAATCTTACTTGCGTATCTCACTTAACACTATAAAGTAACATAAATGGATCATCCAACTACGTTGTACTACAGGGTGAGGGATATAGCATAGGTGATAACCCCTTGTAGTAGGTAATGCATAGTACATGAGTAGAGGAGTAGCATAGGTCATAACCCCTTCTAGTAGCTAATGGGTAGTACATGAAGGTAGAAAGATAGCATAGGTCATAACCCCTAAATGTAAGCATGAGATAATACGTAACACTGAATCACATATGAGGGTCATACATACCATGTAGTACATAACCCCTTCATATGAGTATAAGATATTGCATAACATCAAATCGCACATGAGGGTAAGGTGTACAACATAGTTCATAACCCCTTCATGTAGAAATTGGCCTTGTACTAGAGGGTAAGGCATATAACATAGATCATAACCCCTTCTAGTAGGCTTCACAATTCACAAGAGAATAAATCTTAACATAAGAATTCAATAACTCAACAATAATCGAGGCTTGTTAAACTCATGCAATCGATCATAGGAAAACTTGAGAATTCTTGTCAAGACATTTTATCAAACACATGGTGGGTATGTATGGACACATGTTCAAATCATGCAAAATGCAAGAGTATGGGTCATGAAATAGTGAAATCAATGCATCTTAAAGTTATGTAAATCAGCCCACCAACATCATGGTAAAAACCCATAATGGGTAACTTGTAAATCATATCAAAACTTCATAATAGATCATAGATTTCATAGCTTGAATTATGTATTGTCTCAATAGATAAAAATTTATTCATAGTATAAGCTTAAAATAGATATTCATGCATAATCAACAACATTTGACAAAACCCCAACACATTTCATGCTTATATTTCATAATAATAGATACACATAAGAAATGAAACTTGGAATCATGCAATTTTCATAAAATAGGAAGGTTGGGCTCAATGGGTGAAAGGACCCAATGGATGAAACTCACATACCTTAAACATGGATTTTCTATAATGCAGACTTGAAGGAGACTTGAAACTTGAATGGAGTTCTTGAGATCCAGAATTAAGTCTTAGAGAGGATTTTGAGAAGGTTGAGTGACATAGGGTTGAAAAATGGCTAAGTATAGGTATTTTCACTCAAAAGTGGACATGGGGCTATGACCCAAATGTCTTTGGGCCAAAAAGAAAAACTAAGTAAAAACTTGAACTAGTTTGCATTTGGTCCACGATGCGGACCCAACGCACAAGGCAAACTAACATTGATCCACACTCTAGGCACATCGTAGCCTGAGTACGGATAGACACTATTTTGTGAAAGTTTGTGAAAATTATTTTTGGCTATGGGTTCTCTAATATTTTTGTTATACCTATTTTCCACTCAATTTTTCCCCCTAATCAAGAATATAAAGTTGGGGTTTTGATATCACGCACAAATTTTGAGATATATGAAAATTATGGTTATGAGGATTTTTGAAACACATTTTTGGGGCGTTTTAGATGGTTGATGAGTGGTCATTGTCTAAATTGCATTCTTACTTCAGACTCCTGGCTAGCTAATTGAGTTTCCTACTTCTTGAGTTGAGCTATTTGAGTCTATGTCATTTTTTATTTACATATTTCTTTTTGTCATTTCTCATACTCATACATTCCACGTACTGACATCCATTTGGGCCTACGTCTTTTCATGATGCAGAGATAGGTGATAGCGGTTATCAACAGGCTCCCAAGTGAGGACCTATTTGCATTCAACTGATTGGTAAGTCCTCCCCTAATTTTTGAGGATGTCATTTTTTTACTTTTAGCTTTAAGCTTAGCCTTTTTATTTTATTTTGAGATAGCCATGGGTAAGGCATTGGCACCACTTAGTCACATATTTTAGAGGCTTCATAGAATAGATCATTGAATTATGACTGGTTTACAATTTTGACTAGTTTCTTTCACACTAGTCTTACTTAGTTAATGGCTAGATTGTTTGGCCTTGGATTATCATTTCGTCATTGCATTTCATTGAATATTTTCTAAATCATAGATGTCTTTCGCTACTAGATTATAACTTAATGAATGTGATGAAGCCGAGTGGTTCACTTGGGGGCTAGAAATAATTTCTGAGTATCGGTCATGCCAAGGGTATCCTCCTGGAGTGTGACACTAGGCTCACTTAGAAAATGATAAACTTAATTAGAACCTCATCGTAACTAAATCTCTTGATGCACCTCTTAAACCACTTCTAGCTTAAATGCCCCAAAAGTGTGCTTCGAAAATGCACATAATAGTAATTTCCATATATCTCAAGATCCATGAGTGACATCGAAAATCTAACTTCATATTCTTGATCAGGGGGAAAAATTGAGTGGGTAATGGGTATAACTCGGATTTTAGAAGACCCGTAGAGAAAAATGATTTTCACCATTTTTTCATAAACCAGTAGGGGTTTGCTATGGCTCCGCGACGCATAACCATCGTGGAGTAGTGTTAACACATCCTTAATATTTCTGTTTTGGCCTAAGGGCATTGGAGTCATGGCCCTACACCCACTTATGCATGAAAACACCTATACTTAGCCATTTTTCAACTCCATATCACTAAAAAAACCCTCTCTAAAACCTCTCAATCATTTTATCAAAAATTTCCATCCAAATTTAAGTGTCTCAAGCTTAATTCGAGATCTCAAGATTTCCATTCAAGATTCAAGTCTCCTTCAAGTCTACATCAAGGAATCCCCAAATTTAGGTATGGGGGTTTCATCTATTGTGTCCTTTCACCCATGGAGACTAACTTTTCTATTTTATGAAAATTGCATGACATCAACTAATATTTCTTATGAGAATTTATTATTATGAAATATGATCAGGAAATATGTTGGGCTTTTGTCAAATATTGTTGATTATGCATGAATATCTATTTTGAGCTTATACTATAAAGCAATCTTTACCTATTGAGACTATACCTGATTCAAGCTATGAAATCTATGAGCTATTGTGAAGTTTTGATATGATTTACAAGTTACCCATGATATAGTTTTACCACAATGTTGATGGACTGATTCACATGACTTTAAGATGCATCGATTTCACTATTTCATGATCTGTACTCTTGTATTTTGCATGATTTGAACACATACATATATTTTCCCACAAAGTGTTTCACAAAATGTCAAGTCAATAATTCTTGAAACGACCCCAAAAAGTGCCCGAAACTGTGTCTCAGAAGTGCCTAAAATCGTAATTTCTATATATCTCAAAATTCAAGCATGATATCGAGAATCCAACTTTATATTCTTGTTTAATGGGTCAAGTTGAGTGTGAGGTAGGTCTATCCCTGATCTTAGAGCAGACGAATAGCAATTTCATTTTTCCAAAATTTTGATTTCCAGAATCGATCCGCGACAGTGCCACGACAGGCCGCCATCACAGATGTGTGTAAATTTTGCCTCCACGATAGGTTCATATCATGGACTAGACACTGACTTATGGATTTTATTGCCAGTGATTTTTTATCTCGATCCATGACTTTTGTCTTGGGCCTATGAGTTCTCATGCGTGAAAATACTTGTACTTAGACATATTTTACTGTCATATCATTCAAGACATTCCCAAATACTCTCTCAAACACTTAGAAAAAATTAAGGTGTCCAAATATCTTCCGGATCTCAAGGAATTCATCAAAGCTTCAAGTCACTTTTCAAATCTTAATCAAGAATTCTACAAAGCTAAGGTATGTGGGTTTCAACCAATGCATCCTTACACCCATGTGCCCAAGCTTCCTTTTTACCTAAATTGCATAATTTAAAGTTGATTTACTCATGTGTTTGACTTATTATGAATTTCACCACACACTTTGTTGGGTTTTCATGAAATTTTGATTGTTTTAACATGTTTTGAGCTATGAATCTAAGATCTATTGTGAGATTTGATGAATGGTTTTTATGTATATTACTTGAGGGTGTTACCAAGTATCTATTGATGGTTTTACACTAAATTTCCTGCATGATTCCACTCTTGATTTGCATGGTTTTATACTACCACTACACACCTGCTAAGTCTTTCATAAAATGTCCGGTTCTGATTTCTTTAGGAATTGAAGGTCCAATGCATATCTTATGGGTGGAATGACTTTATGATGATGAAAGTAATGTATGTATATGATATTCTCCTATATAGTGTTGGAATTTGACCATACCTTACTCGGGAGGTAAAGAGCTCGGTAACCATGTCAAGGGGTTTGTACCTTGATATTCGGGTTGAGGGGTTTGTATCTCTATAAAAAGGAGTTATAGGGTATGAATATCCACCAACCAATCAAGGTGTTTGTACCTTGATATCTAGAATATGGGGTTTGTACCTTAATCACCAAGGGTAATAAGGTGCGATGATCTGCCAACCAATCAAGAGGTTTGTACCTTGATAATCTATGAATTCACTAATGATGGTTTCTTCTTACACATGTATTATGTTCTATATAAGCATGATTTTACTTCAGGCATCATTTATACATGTCATATAGCTATATACTTACTCATTGCCTATGTTAGGCATTTCATTTATGGTACTTATAACTTGTTGCATTGCATACTTCATACTTAGTACATTTAAACATATTAATGCATATTCTATTCCTACATGATGTTACTATGGAGGAACTAGAGTCCCTCCTGACAATTCTCGTCCACATGGCTAGTACGATCTATCTCAAGCTAGTTGGTGAGTCCTCCATTCCGGGGACAATATCTATGATTTAGTGCTATGTACTAAGACTATCTTTCTTTATTTATTTATTGACTATGAGGGTGAGCCGGTTGCTTGTCTTGGCCTCCGCTCTTATCTATGTAGTAGAGTTGTTGTTAAACATGTTATGTATTGAGCCTTGACTCTTTTGTTTTGATGCTTATGTTATGAAAGTAGTTCTTTAGCCATTTTCCTCATTTCTACTCTTCTTATGTTGTTTTATTTCTTCGACAAAACAATGATGTAAAATGATATTTTAAGAGGCTTGTTTGGGGTCCCTTCGGGTTCCCCATTCGCCGTGTCACTTCTAGGCGCTAAGTTTGGGTCGTGACAATTCTCAAGTTATTTACATGTTTACAAGTCAAGTGACTTCATGATGAATATGGGCTATCAAGTATGTTATGAAATCATGTAATTATCTATGATTATGCAAGTATAAAGTCAAGCCCTATTTTAAAGATTTCACCTCTTGTGAGTCATTCGTATTAAAGTAAGGGTTCATGTATGATTACAATCAATTCTCATGTTTCAAGTAAAGCTCACATTAGAGGTCAAGTATGTTTAAGAGCTACTCATGTCATGATTCCATTTTTATTACAAGTTATTGAAGTTATGATTATTTCAAGTATTCCATAAAATTAAACATAGCACCAATAGATTGGATGTCAGCATGGACTATCTTCAAGGGTCCATACTCCTTTCCTAAAACTATGTGCTAACATAGGATTATGTTATACCCATTCTATACTAGTGGATCCATTTATTGCACATTATCATGAAATCCACCCCGAAACTGGACAGGCTCCCATAAGGGGGTAACTTCTCCAAAATGGGATGGGCTTTTGTAAGGTGAAGTATGGTTTACCTTGGCAAGTAGACTAGCTCTTTATCAATGAGGGGTAGTCATCAGGATTCCAAGTTGTTGCTCACTTGGTCTTATTCTTTGTTGATTAAGGTCTCTTCTCACATATGTATCATGTTCTATGAAATTTGAATGATTTATAAACATGTTTTACTTCAAGCATTGATCATGCATGCCATATTGAGATTATACTCATCTATTTCCTATTACCATTTTGATTATATTGGCCTACATTTTGTTACAATGCATCCTTCATACTTGGTACATTTAAACACACTAATGCATACTTTATACCTACATAGTATCACCATATAGGGACCAAAGCTCCTCTTGATCATCCTCCACATGGCCAGTGAGATTATTCGAAGATAAGGTTGGTGAGTCATCAAGTTTGGGGACACTATCTACTTTCTCTTACTATTTCTAAGAGTTCTTTGTGTTAAACATTTGACATTATGAGGGTGATCGCAGAAAGGTCTTGGCCCCCGCTCCATTCCATGCTTAGAGGTGTAAGTTGGATATTATAATGTTATTGTATTATGAGCTTGACTCTTATGCTTTGTTTATATTCAACACTTCGCTTAGTCTGACTTTCCACTTTATATATCTCTTGTTATTGTTTACTTTTCTTTCGCGACCAAGGATGTGTGATTAATATGCAAAAAGGCTTGTTTGGGTCCCTTCGAGTTCCTGCTTGTCATGTCACGTCTAGGCCCTGGGCTTGGGTCAAGAAAATTTTTGTATCAGAGTACTAGGTTGTTAATGGTCCTAAGAATCCAACACACCGCGTCGATTAGAGTCTTATTCGTGGTTGTGAAGCGCGCCACCACTATGAATGGGAGGTTATAAGGCATTTTAGGAAATGTTTCCCTCTTTCATGATCTATGTCGTACTATAGAAGTTAAGGTAAGGCTTTTCCCTAATGAATGTTCGTACCTATTCTAGATCATGCTCATTCTGAGAGAAATAAGAGACCGTACACCCAAGGAGCAACCGTCTCTTCCTACTCCTCACGTTCCTCTAGAAGAAGGGGTAATCCAGGAAGAATTGTGAGATGCTATTGCAGTGTTTTCTCATGTTATTACCAACCAAATCAACCAAGGGGCCCAGGCCCCTCATGCTCGTACTCTGACATCAAGGGTGAGGGATTTTACTATGATGAATCCACTAGAGTTCTATGGTTCCGAGGTGGATGAGGATCCCCAAGAATTCATCGATGAGGTGTATAAAGTATCGTCCATTATAAGGGTTAATTTTGAGGAAAAAGTAGAGTTTGCGGCCTACCAACTCAAATAGGTGGCTCATATTTGGTTTACTCAATGGAAGATGGACAAGGGGAATGATGATGCTATCCTTCGGGAGGAGTTCAATGCAACATTGCTCAACTGGTTCTCTCCTATTGCGCTAAGGGAGGAAAATATGATAGATTTCATGAATATTAAGAAAGGGTTTATGAGTGTGAGGGAGTATGCCCTCAAGTTCAACTAACTTTCTTAGTATACTCCACACTTGGTTATCGAGCCAAGATCAAGGATGAACAAATTTTTGTCAGGTGTATCAGACTTGGTTAATGAGGAGTGTCATACCCCCATGTTATTAAGTGATATGGATTTGTCCCAACTCATGACATATGCCGAACAACTAGAGAGTAAATAGCTTAGAAAAAGAAGAGGTGGTGAGTCCAAGAGGGATCATTTTGAAGGTCGGTTCCAAGGTTCTAATGGTGGCCGATTTCCTTAAGGCTACAAGTTCCAAGGCCAAGGATCGCCAATGCGTCCAACAAGAGGTTTGTCAATTATATGCTGCCTAATAAAAGATTCCAAGGTGGTAATGGAGGAATGGTAAAGCCTAGATGCCCAAAGTGTGAAAAGAATCATAGTGGTACTTGTTTGAGGTATTAAAATGTTTTCTTTGGTTGTGATGAAGTTGGCTACAAGGTTATTGATTGTCCTCATTATCAACGTAAAGGTAGGAATGGCCATCCTCAACGCCAAGGTGCTAATGCGGGCCAAAGAGGACGGGGATGCCATCAAGGAGGTGGTCCAAGGAAAAATAGATTTTATACTCACTAAGGAAGACAAGGAGTTGATGAGGCGCCCCATGTTGTTACTAGTATGTTAAGGTTTTTTATTTTGATATGTATGCATTGATAGACGCGGGTTCCACTCTTTCTTTTATTACTCTTTTTGTAGCCAAAAAGCTTTATGTTAGTCCAGAATTGTTATGTCAACCTTAGAAAGTATTTGCCCACGTTACTGATTCCATTATTGCTAAAAGAGTCCATAGAAATTGTCCCGTGTTCATTTTGCATAAAATATTACCTTGTGATTTTATTTTATTAGATATGGTGGATTTTGAAGTCATTCTTGGGATGGTTTAGTTACATGCAAATTATGCTTCTATTGATTATAGAAACTGTAGGGTTAAATTTCAATTCCCTAATGAGTCCATCCTTGAGTGTGAAAGTTGTGATGTGGTGGTCAAGAGCAGATTCATTTGTCGTCTTAATACGCAAAAGTTGATTTCTATGGGTTGTTTCTATCATTCTATGAATGTCAGAGATGTTGAGTCCAAATTCCTTCCTATTGAGTTAGTTTTGGTGGTTAATGAGTTTCTTGATGTCTTTATTGATGGGCTTCCCGGCGTTCTTCTCGAAAGGGAAATGGATTTTTGTATAGACCTTCTTCCTAACCCATTTCTATTCCCCCTTACTGTATAGCCCCGATAGAGTTAAAGTAGTTGAAGGAGCAATCGAGGGATTTGTTGGAGAAGCGTTTAAAAGGACTAGTATGTCATCTTGGGGTGCATCAGTGTTATTTGTGTAGAAGAAGGATGGTTCTCTTATAATGTGCATTAATTACAGATAATGTAATAGTGTCACCATAAAGAACAAGTACCCTCTACCAAGGATCGATGACCTTTTTGATCAACTTCAAAGGGATATTCACTTTTCTAAGATTGATCTTCGTTCTGGTTACCACCAAGTGAAGATGAGGAAGTATGATATTCTGAAAATGGCTTTTTAGACTAGATATGGGCATTTTGAATCTGTGGTTGTGTCTTTTGGGTTGATTAATATACTAGCTATATTTATGGATCTTATGATTAGTGTCTTTAAACCCTACATTGACTTGTTTTTTGTGGTTTTTATTGACGATAACTTGACTTATTCCCATAGAGAGAAGGAGCATGTGGACCACTTGAGGGTGGTGTTGCAAATCATAAGGGAGGAGAGGTTGTATGCAAAACATGACAAATGTGAGTTTTGGTTGAAAGAGGTTGCTTTGCTAGGGTATGTTGTGTCGGGTGATGGCAATAAGATGGATCGTAAAAAGACAGAGGTGGTTAGAAATTGGCCTAGACCTTTGACTCCATCGGACATTTGAAGTTTCTTAGGTTTGGATGCTTATTACCGGAGGTTTGTAAAAGGTTTCTCTTCTATTATTTTGTCTATGACTAATTTGACACAAAATAAGGTAAATTTTTTATGGACCAATGAGTGTGAAAATAGTTTTCGATCTTTGAAAGATAAGCTTTTCTTCGCTCCTACCTTTGCTCAACCGGAAGGGTTGGAAGGATTTGATGTATATTGTGATGCCTCAAGAATTGGTTTGAGGTGTGTTTTGATGCAAAGTGGTAAGATTATAGTGCATGCCTCTAGACAAATTAAGGTGCATGAGAAGAATTATCCCACCCATGATCTTGAATTTGCAGCCGTGGTATTTGTTTCACGACCCAAGCCTAGGGCCTAGTCGTGACACAACAAATGGGGAACCCAAAGGGACTCTAATAGAGCCTCGTAACATATCATTGCACATTGTTGATGACAGAAGCAATAAACAACAATAAGTGAGAGTAGAGAGGGGATACGGGGCTAAGGGGAGATCTTTCATATCATAAGATATCATAGAGTCAAAGAGAATCAATGCTCATAACATGATTACATAACTTGTCCAACATCACCTCTAAACATTGAACTTAGCAGGGTCTTAGACAAGCAACCTGGCTCACCTTCATAGTTAAAACATACAATAAAGAAAAGAGAATCTATATATAGCTTAAATCAAGAGATGTATGTTTTCGAAGTCGAGGACTCGCCAAATTGCTTTGAAAGATATCGCACTAGCCACGTGGAGGATTAGGATGATCAAGTGGGACTCCGGCACCTACATAGTAACATCATGTAGGCATAGAGTATGCATTAGTACATTTGAATGTACTAAGTATATAAGATACAATACAACAATATATAGGTAACATAGAAAAAATGCATAATTAGGCAATAGATAAACGTATAACAATATGACATGCATGAATGATACTTGGAGCAAACATTCTTTCATATATATATCATATTAGATGTCTAGGAATAGACTATCATCATAGACCAAGCAACTTAGTACTTGGAACCAAAAGTAGACCACCCCTTAGAAGTGATTGAGGTACTAACCCCTCAATTGGTTGATGGACATGACCACCTTCCATCGGAAGTGATTTAGGTACCAACCCCTCAAACGGTTGATAGCTTACCACCGCCATCTAAGGTTATTCAGGTACCAACCGCTAAATTTTTTGATGGCTTACCTCCCCCATCCGAGATGATTGAGGTATCACCCCCTCAATTGGTTAATGGCTTACCACCGCCATCCGAGATGAATGAGGTACCAAACCCTCAATTTGCTATGGTCAACTCACTACACAATAGATACATTTCATGAAATCAACACATTTATATCACCCTTTTATCATCGTAATGTCACTTAACTCATGTGCCAAGTATTAGGCCTTCGACAACTCAAGATACATTAACTGGATATTTTGTCAAACAATTGGTGGGTGAGCAATGCCAGTGTAAACCATGCAATTCAAGAGTGAAATAATGCAAGTAAATTCATTGTAAAACCATCCACCAACACTTGATAACACCCACTTGCAATATAATCAAAACCATTCATCAAATCTCAAGATAGTTCTAAGATTCATAGCTCAAAACATGCATAAACAGTCACACTTTTACAAAAACCCAACATAGTTCATAATCAAATTCATAATAGAAGACTTATAAGTAAAATCAACTTAGAAACTTGTAATTTAGGTAAAAAGGAAGCTTGGGCACAATGGGTGAAAGGATCCAATGGTTGAAACTCATATACCTTAACTTTGGAGATCATTAATGAAGACTGGGAATTTAGACTTGAAGCTTGAGTGAAATCCTTCACAGCCAGATGAGCTTTAGGAATTGAAATTTAGGGTGAAATATTTGTCTTAAGTGTTTGAGAAAGTATTGGGGAATGTCTTGTATGATATGAAGGTAAAATATGGCTAAGTATAGGTACTTTCACGCATAGGAAGACTTAGTTTGAAGACCCAAAAGCCTTGGACCAACAACAAAACTGTGCAAAAATAACACTGGTCCGCAATGTAGGCACGTCGCACTACCATCACGGACAGACACTAGATAAGCAGGATTATAGATTTTTCAATTTTGATACGATTACTCTAAAATTAGGGTTAGACTATCCCCAAGTCAATTTTTCCCCATGTTAAAGAATATGAAGTCGGATTTTTGATATCACACTCGAATTTTGGGATATGTGGAAATTACGATTTCGAGCACTTTCGAGGCACATTTTTGGGCACTTTTTCGGATCGTTTCAATATCTACCCATTGGAAACGTTCATACCCGAATATATAAGAAGAGTATATAAGAAGAGTAATCATGAGTAAATCAGCCCCAACAAGGATGCAATAATACAATTAAACACCATTTTTAAAATCTCAACATAAGTGCAAAAAAGATTATAAACTCGTCAACATAAACATGAATGCATGGAAATGACATAAGGGGTGAAACTTAAGACTTTAAATGACATGGGGGACTTAGAATTAGTATGTTAGGCTTTGTTAAAGTCAAAGAGATTGGGCTGTCGCTTTTGCATGTTCGCTTCGGCATCCCATATTGCACTTTCTACTTGTTTTTTGCTCCAAAGGACCTTAACGAAACCAACATCCTTGTTCCTCAACCTATTCACTTTTCTATCTAAGATCTCTACTAGGATTTCTTCTTAAACAACACCTATAATATCTAATAGGACAATAACATTCAATGTTAATGGCCTACCAAGCCCATCCGAGATTATTGAGGCACCAACCCCTTAATTATTTGATGGCTTACCACCCCCATCCAAGATGATTGAGGTGCCAACCTCAAAATTGGCTATAGTTAACTCACAACATAATAGATACATCTCAAGAAATCACCACATCTATATCACCCTTTCGTCATCATAAAATCACTTAACTCGTGTGCCAAACATTAGGCCTTCAACAGTTCAAGATATATTAACTGGACATTTTATCAAATACTTTGTGGGTGTGCAATACTAGTGTAAAACCATGCAATTGAAGAGTGAAATCATGCAAGTAAATAAAATGTAAAACCACCCACCAATACTTCGTAACACCCTCTTGCAATATACATCAAAACCCTTCATATAATCTCAAGATAGATCTAAGATTCATAGCACAAAGCATGCATAAACAATCTGTCATGACCCAACCCTATGGCCTAGATGTGACAAGACGTAAGGGGAACCCAAAGGGACCCTAAGCAAGCCTCTTAGAACATCATTACACATCTTTGGTCACGGAAGAAATAGAAACAACATAAAAGAGTAAGACTACTGGACAATGGGACTAAGGGAAAAGCTTGAAGAACATCATAATCAAGAGACAAGGGTCAAGCTCATACCATAAACATCGAGAACAATAAAGTCAAGGCTCTTAACATAGATAGATACATGTCCAACAAATACCTCTAATGCATAGATAAGAGTGGGGGCCAAGACAAAGCAACCGGCTCACCGTCATAGTCAAAATAGAAAATAAAGAACATTGTCTCAATACATAATAAGAGCAATATAAAATAACATCCCCGAAGTGGAGGACTCACCACAAGCTTGAGTTAGATCGATCTAGCCACGTGGAAGAGCATGGACAACTTGGACTCTGGTTCATACATGGTGATATCATGTAGGAAAGAGTATGTGTTAGTACATTTGAATGTACTAAGTATGAAGGATGTAATGTAACAAGAGATAGGCATCATAATCTAAATATATAGCAGTAGGCAATAAACTACATATAACCATATGGCATGTATGCTCAATGCTAAAGTATAACATGCTTACAGATCATGCTCATATAAGATATCATATGAGTAGAATAGACCAAGCTAGATTTCCTAAGTACTAACACCTTGGTAGGTTAGTAATGATGTAACCCCATCACTTAGGTAGTGAAGTACTAACCACTCACTGGGTTGGTGATCATGCCGCTCCATCACCTAGGTGGTGAAGTACTAATACTTCACTCGATTTATGAGTACAAATCCCTAACTAGGTTTGTGATGATGTCACCCCATCACTAGGTGGAGAAGTACAAACCCTTCCCTAGGTTGATAAGTAGAAACCCTTATCTCGGTTATCTGGGTCCTAGACCCGCCGGATTGGGCATGGTCTAACGCAACACTTTATATAGAATTTATCATATACATAAGCTCATTTAATCATCATAACATCAATCATATCATATCTGATATGTTGGATATTCAATTCCTCAAGAAACCATAACCGGACATTTAACAAACACTTAGAGGGTGTGAAATGGTAGCATAAAACCATGTAATTTGGAGATGAAATCATGCAAGAAAATCTCATTTAAAATCCTCAATCAACACCTTGCAACACCCTCAAGCAATATACATCAAAACCCCTCATAATTTCTTACATTAGATCAAGGATTTACAGCTCAAAACATAGCAAAATAGTCACAACTTTACCCAGCTTTAACATAATTCATAGACTTGTTCATAATAGTAAACCCATTTGTAAATCAACTTTAAATCATGAAAATTGAATAAAAAAGAGATTAGAGAACCATCGTTGAAAGGACCTAATGGATAAAACCCACATACATTAGCTTTGAAGAAGTACTTGATGAAGATTTAAAATGGAGGCTTGAAGCTTGAGGAAGAACCTTGAAGGAAATCCTTAGTTCCAGATGAGGGTTTGAGAGTTGAATTTTTGAGTGAAAATATGGATAAATATTTGAGTGAGTATTGGAAAATGATTAGGATGAATATGAGGGTGAAATAAGGCTACGAGTAGGTAAAGAAACATTTGTGAACTTTTCGGCCCAACACTAAAAAACCTTGGACTGCATAGGAAATAGACCACTCCATGTCGCAGAGAGGACACAGAGACTACTCCTGTTCATCTCCGCACCCTTGGTGCATCGCTCTAAGGGCACAGACGTCTCACCGGAATTTGCCAGTTGAAAAATCATAGTTGTCATTCCTTTCTTCTTAAATCAGGGTTAGACCCTTTCTCCCCAACTTTGAACCCCCTGAACAATAATATGAAGTCGGATTTTCGATTCACGCATGGATTTCGAGATATATGAAATTCAAAATTTTAGGCATTTTGAGGCACATTTTTGGGCACTTTTCGGGGTCATGTAAATATCTCTCCATTGGAAATATCCATCCCTCGAATGTCCAAGAAGCATATATAAGAAGAGTAATCATGAGGAAATCAGCCCCAACAAGAATGCAATAATACAATTAAACACTATTTTCAAAATCTCAACATAAGTGCCAAAATTTATTACGAACTCATAAACCTAAACACAAATTCATGCAAATGACATAGGGGATGAAACCTAAGACTTGAAATCACATAGGGGACTTAGAATCAGTACCTTAGGCTCGTGTAGATTTGAAGAGATAAGGTTGTCTCTTTTGCATGTCCGCTTGGGCCTCCCATGTAGCACTTTCCACTTGTTGATTCCTCCAAAGGACCTTAACAGAAGCAACGTCATTGTTCCTCAACCTATTCACTTTTCTATCCAAGATCTCTACTAGAAATTCTTCATAAATCAAGTTATCTTTAACAACACCCACAATATCTAATGGGACAATAGCATTCGGATCACCCACACATTTCGTCAACATGGACACGAGAAACACCGGATGAACCAAGTACATTTCACTAGGCAACTCCAACTCACAGGCCACCTTACCAATTCTCCTCAAAACCCTTTAAGGACCCAAAAATTTTGCATTTAATTTACCCTTCTTACCAACATAAACCACACATTTCATGGGTGACAGCATCAAATAGACCCAGTCAACAACTTTAAATTCAAGCTCACTTCTCCTCAAATCGGGGTAGTACTTTTGACGAGTTTGGGCCATTTTCAATCTCTCTCTAATCAACCTTACCTTCTCCATAGCCTCCATAACCAGATCCAAACACAACAAAGCCATTTCTCCCACTCCAAACTACCCAAACGGTGATCTGCAACATCTACCATAGAGGCCCTCAACAGGAGCCATACATATGCTAGAATGATATATATTATTACAAGCAAATTCAATTGATGGAAGATGATCATACCAAATACCCTTAAACTCCAAAATACATGACCTAAGCATATCCTTAAGAGTTTGGATAGTTCTTTCAGCTTGGCTATCCGTTTGAGGGTAAAATGTCGTACTAAGCTTCACCTTGCACCCAAGACCCCTTTGGAAGGACCTCGAAATGTGTGAAGTGAATTGAGCACCACAATCCGATATGATAGACAAGGACACTCCATGAAATCTCACCAACTCATGAATGTACAATTTTGCATAATCTTTAGTACCAAAAGTAGTCTTAACCGGTAGGAAATGAGCGACTTTGTCATCCTATCAACCACAACCTAAATAGAATCAAAACCCTTCGTAGTATTAGGCAACCCAACCACAATATCCATGTTAATTTCCTCCTATTTTCAAGTAGGAATCTCTATGTCTTGGGTTAGGCCACTCGGCCTTTAGTGTTCATCTTTGACTTGTTGGCAATTTTGACAATCGAATACAAATTGGGGAATGCCTTTCTTTATACCTCATAACCAAAACGCCTCCCTCAAATCCCTATACATCTTTGTAGAACCGGGGTGGATAGAATAGGAAGAATAATGAGACTCATCAAGAATCTTCTTTCTCAAATCCCCAACACAAGGCACACACAACCTACCTTGTTACCTAAGGGCACCATCACCCCCTTGGGTGAAAACCTCCACCTTGCCCTCTTTCACCAAGGCCTTCAATTCTAAGAAGGAGGGATTAAGATCTTGCTTTGCTCTTACCTCATTAACTAAGAAAGATTTTTAACCATAAACAACCTCAATGCGACCATTATGAACTTCTTCAAACCTAACCCCCAATCTAGCCAACCTATGGACCTCCCTAGGCACCTCTTTTCCCCCATCATCAACATGAGTTAGGGTATACATAGACACCCTACTCAAAGCATCCACAATAACATTAGCCTTAGCATGATGATAATGCACACTCATATCATAATCCTTAAGATTCTCTAACGAACTTCGTTGTCTTAAGTTGAGATCATTTTGAGTGAAGACATATTGGAGACTCTTATGATTAGTGAACATACCGACATGCACCCCATACAGATAATGACACCAAATTTTTAAAGCAAAAACTAAGGCGGCCAATTAAATATCATGAGTAGGATAATTATTTTCATGCACTTTGAGTTGCCTAAAAGCATAGGCTGGCACCATACTATTTTTTATCAAAACATAACCCAAACCAACTAGGGAGGCATCACAATACACAAAAAACCCTTCCAACCCTTCTGGTAGAGGCAAGATAGGAGCGGATACAAGCTTATCCTTCAAGGTTTGGAAACTCGTCTAACACTCATCGGTCTACAAAAACTTAGGGTTCTTTTGAATCAACTTAGTAATGGGAGAAGAAATGAAGAGAACCTATTCAAAAACCTCCTATAGTAACCCGCTAAGCCCAAGAAGCTTCTAATGTCTGATGGGATTAATGGTCTAGGCCAATTCCTAATTACATTCATCTTTTTAGGGTCCACCTTAACACCATCCCCCGACACCACATGACCTAGAAAGGCAACCTCTTTCAAACAAAATTCACACTTCCATATTTAGCATACAACTTCACTTCCCTCAATCATTGTAGCACTACTCTCAAATGAGCCACATGCTCCTCCTCACTATGAGAATAGATCAAAATATCATCAATGAAAACAAGCATAGACAAATGAATGTAGGGTTTAAAGACCCTATTCATAAGATCCACGAAGATAGCTGATGAATTATTCAACCCAAAAGACATAACCATAAATTTAGAATGCCTATAACTTGTCTGGAAGGCCATTTGGGAATGTCACACTCCCTCACTTTCACTTGATGATACCCGAACCAAAAATCAATATTAGAGAAGTGATTAGCCCTTTGTAGTTTGTCAAACAAATCATCAATTCTTGGGTGAGAGTACTTATTCTTGATGGTAACCCTATGAAGTTGCCGGTAGTCAATACATGTCCTATGAGAACCATCCTTTTTCACAAACAACGCTGGTGCACCCCACGGTGATTGGCTAGGCCTAATAAAACCCTTCTCCAATAACTCCCTCGATTGCTCCTTCAACTCTTTTATCTCGGTCGAGGTAATATGGTAAGGGGTATAAATGGGTTGAGTATCGGGAAGGAGATCTATACCAAAGTCTATTTCCCTTTTGGGGGGAACACCGAGAACATCACTTTGAAAGATATCAAGGAACATATTTACCACCGCGACCGACTCTATAGGAAGGACTTTGGACTCAACATCTCTAACACTCACAAGATGATAGAGACACCCCTTAGAGATCTGATGCAAGAGATAAACCTACCCTTGACTACCACATCATGACTCTCCTACTCAAAGACGGGTTCATCTGGGAATTGGAATTTGACCCTTCGGTTTCTACAATCAATAGAGGCACAATATGGATGCAACCAATCCATCCCAAAAATGACAACAAAATCAAATATATCCAACTCAGCAAGATTACAACGTAATATTTCATGCAAGATGCAAAGGGCAATTACTATAGACCTTTCCAGGAGGAATAGATGCACCAATAGGAGTAGACACCTCATGAGACAGAGAAAACAATTCAGGCTCAACATGAAACATTTTGGCAATAAGAGCAGTAACAAAAGAAAGATTGGCACCTTGGTCTGTCAGTGCATACACATCAAAATCAAAGAGTTTTAACATACCGGTGACGATAAAGGGCACCTCATCAGCCCCTTGTCTTCCATGGAGAGCATAAAATTGATTGTGCCTTGGGGCACCACCTTGTCGCCCTCCTCTACCCAAAGGAACCACATTAGCACCCCGGCCTTGAGGATGAATATACTTACACTTGTTGTGATTTCGTGGATAATTAATCATATTGTGTCCTACTTCCGGACAACTAAAACAAGCGTTGGTATCCCTCAAGCATGGGCCACCATGACCCCTACCATAGTTTGGACACACGAGTATAGGCATCACACCACTATCCTCTTCGGGCCTTGGGTAGTCATTGACAAATCTCCGACTAGGAGCATGAGAAGACCCTTGGCCTTGGTGAAACCGGACACCCTTGTGACTTTGGGACTTACCTTCAAAATGGACCCTCTTGGACTCATGACCACTTTATCTTCCTCAATTTCTCCCCCTCCAATTGTTTTGCATAAGTCATCAAGTGGGACAAATCTATGTCATTAATCAACATGGCGGTATGACATTCTTCACTCATCAAATCGGATGCACCCATCAAAAACTTATTCATTCTAGACCTCGAGTCGGCAACCATGCATGGAGCATATTTCAAGAGTTGGTTGAACTTGAGGGCATGCTCACTCACTCTCATAGACCCTTGCTTCAAATTCATGAGCTCCATTATTTTGGCCTCCCTAGGCTCAAGATGGAAGAATCAGTTGAGGAAAGGTGCCTTAAACTCCTCCCATAGATTGTTCCCCTTCTCTCCCTTACATTAAGTGTACCATAATTAGGCCACCCTCTTGAGTTGGTAAGCCGCCAACTCCGCCTCCTCCTTCGACCTCACACCCATGATAACCAACAATTTGTGAACCTCATCAATAAATACTTGAAGGCCCTCATCCACCTTAGATCCATTGAACTGTGGTGGGTTCATCCTTATAAAGTCCCTCACCCAAGATGCCAGAGTAGGAGCATGAGGGGCTTCGGCCCTTTGGTTGGCTTTATTATCCACAACATGAGCTAGTAAAGTGAGAGCATCTTGGAGCTCACCATAAGCCGGTTGTTCCTCGGCTGTGCAGGCTTTTCTTCCTCTTGTGTTAGGCATGATCTAGCATAGCAAAGAACAATTGTTGAGGGGGGGGGGGAATATTGCCTTAACCTCTGTAGCACAACATAGAGTAGAAGAAGGAAAACATTTCCTAAAACGTCTCAAGCCTCTTACTCATAGTTGTGGTGCACAATACAATAATGAATAAGACTCTAACAAACACAGTGTGTTGGATGCCAAGGACCATTAACAACCTTGTGCGCTGATACCAATTTTGTCACGACCCATGCCTTGTGCGTAGACATGACACGGTGAATGGGGAACTCAAAGTGACACCAACCAAGACTCTTAACATATCATTACATATCCTTGGTTGCAGAAGGAATAAAACGACAACGAAGAGATAGTAGAGAGGGGATACGGGGATAAGGGAAATCATTCATATCATAAGACATCAAAGAGTAAAAGAGAGTCATGGCTCATTCATTACATAATTTGTACAATAACACCTGTAGTCATAGAACGTGGGAGGAGGGGGGGACGGGGTCCCAAGACAAGCAACTGGGCTCACCCTCATTGTCAAAACATACAATATAGAAAAGAGAACATATATATATAACACAAATCAAGAGAAATATGACCTCGAAGTTGAGGACTCACTAACTTGCTTTGAGAAATATCGTACTGGCCACGTGGAGGAGGAGGAAGATTAAGTGAGGCTCCGGTTCCTACATGGTAACATAATGTAGGCGTAGTGTATGTGTTAGTACATTTGAATGTACTAAGTTCATAGGATGTAATGCAACAATAGATAGGAAACATAGTCAAAATGCATAAGTAGGCAATAGGCGAACATATAACAACAATATGACATGCATAAACGATACTTGGAGTAAACATGCATATAAATATATATATCATATTACATGTGTAGGAATAAAAAATCATCATAGACCAAGAAACTTAGAACTTGGAACATAATATAGACCACCCCTTAGAAGTGATTGAGGTACCAACCCATCAATTAGTTGATGGATATGAACACCCTCCATTTGGAAGTGATTGATGTACCAACCACTCAATTGATTGATGGCTTACCACCCCCATCCATGCTGATTGTGGTATCAACCCCCTAATTGGTTGATGGCTTACCATGTACATCTGAGATGATTGAGATACCAAACCCTTAATTGTTTGATGGCTTACCACCCCCATCTGAGATGATTGAGGTACCAACCCCTCAATTGGCTATAGTCAACTCACAACACAATAGACACATCTCACGAAATCAGCACATTCTTATCACCCTTTCATCATCATAAGATCACTTAACTCATGTGCCAAGCATTAGGCCTTCAACAACTCAAGATATATTAACTGGGCATTTTATCAAACACTTGGTGAGTGTGCAATGCTATTGTAAAACCATGCAATTCAATAGTGAAATCATGCAAGTAAATTCATTGTAAAACAACCCACCAACACTTGGTAATTCCCTCTTGCAATATATGTCAAAACCCTTTATATAATCTCAAGATAGATCGAAGATTCATAGCTCAAAACATGCATAAACAGTCTGTCACAACCCAAACCTAGGGCCTAGACATGACACGATGCAAGGAGAACCCAAAGAGACCCCAAGTAAGCCTCTCAGAACATCATTACACATCTTTGGTTGCTGAAGCAATAGAAATAACATAGAAGAGTAAGATAATGTGGCAACGAGACTAAGGGAAAAGCTTGAAGAGCATCATAATCAAGAGACAAGATTCAAACTCATATCATAAACATTGAGAACAATATAGTGAAGGCTCTTAACATAAATATATACATGTCCAACAAATACCTCTAATACATATATAAGAGCGGGGGCTAAGACAAATCAACCAGGCTCACCCTCGTAATCAAAATAACTAATAAAGAAAATTGTCTCATTTACATAATAAGAGCAATATAAACTAAGGTCCCCGAAGTGGAGGACTCACCACAAGCTTGAGTTTTATCAATCTAGCCACGTGGAGGAAGATGAACAACTTGGGCTCTGGTTCATACATGGTGATATCATGTAGGTAAGAGTATGCTCAATGCTAAAGTACAACATGCTTAATAACTCATGCTCATATAAGATATCATATGAGTATAATAGACCAAGCTATATTTCCTAAGTACAAACCCCTTGGTAGGTTAGTAATGATGCTGCCCTATCACATTGGTGGTGAAGTACTAACCATTCACTCGGTTGGTGATGATACCGCCCCATCACCTATGCGGTGATGTACTAATCTTTCACTCGGTTGATGAGTACAAATCCCCAACTTGGTTTGTGATGATGCCACCCTATCACTAGGTGGAGAAGTGCAAACTTTTCCCTCGGTTGATGAGTACAAACCCTTATCTCGGTTATCTGGTGTCCTAGAGCCCCAGGATTGGGCATGGTGTACTGCAATACTTTATATAGGTTTTATCGTATACATAAGCTCATTTAATTATCGTAAGATCAATATTATCATATCTCATCCTTTGAATGTTAAATTCCTCAACAAACCACAACCAGATATTTTAACAAACACTTAGAGGGTATGAAAATAGTAGTATAAAACCATGCAATTTAGAGATGAAATCATGCATGAAAATACCATTTAAAACCCTCAATCAACACCTTGCAATACCCTAAAGCATTATAAATCAAAACCTCTCATCAAATCTTACATTCGATCAAAGATTTATAGTTCAAAACATAGCAAACTGTCACAACTTTACCTAGTTTTAACATAGTTTATAAACACATTCATAATAGTAAACTCATTTGTAAAATCAACTCTAAATCATACAAATTCAATAAAAAAGAAATTAGGGCACCATGGGTGAAAGGACCAAAATGCTTCATGTGTAAAATCAACTTTAAATCATGCAAATTCAATAAAAAAGAAATTAGGGCACCATGAGTGAAAGGACCCAATGTCTAAAACCCACATACCTTAGCTATGAAGAAGCTCTTAACGAAGATTGAAAATGGAGGCTTGAAGTTTGAAGAAGAACCTTGAAGGAAATCCTTAGTTCCGGGTGACAGTTTGAGAGTTGAATTTGGGAGTGAAAATATGGCTATTATTTTAGTGAGTATTTGAAAATGTTTAGGATGATATGAGGGTAAAATAAGGCTAAGTATAGGTAAATACACGTTTGTGAACTTTTAGGCCCAAGACTTAAAAGCCTTGGACTACACAGAAAATCACTCAAGAGAAGATACTTCACTCCACATCGCATAGAGCACACAGAGACTACTCCTCTTCATCTACGTGTCCTTGGCGCGTCGCAGCAGGGGCACGACATCTCACTGGAATTTTCCACTTGAAAAATTGTAATTGTCATTCTTTTCCTCTTAAATCAGAGTTATACCCCTTTTCCCCAATTTTGACCCCCTGAAAAATAATATGAAATCGAATTTTTGATTAGCGCATGGATTTCGAGATATATGGGATTTAAAATTTTGGGCATTTCACGGCACATTTTCAGGAACTTTTTGTGGTCGTTTCAACATCTCCCCCTTGGGTACATTCATCCCCGAATGTAAAAGAGATGTACAAGGACAGAGTGATCATAAGCCAATCATCCCAAATAAGAATGCAACATTACATTTAAAACATCATTTTCAAAACCTCAACATAAGTGTAAAATTATCATAAACATGCCAACATAAATTTGAATGCATATGAATGACATAGGGGATGAAATATAAGACTTGAAAACACATAAGGGACTTAATATTGATACCTTAGGCTTGAGTGGAGTGAAAACGATAAGGATATCGCTTTTGGATGTTCGCTTCGTACTCTCAAGTATCACTTTCGATTTGTTGGTTCCTCCAAAGGATCTTTACGGATGTCACCTCTTTGTTCCTCAATCCCTTCACTTACCTATCAACAATCTGAAGCAGAACCTCCTCATAGGTCAAGTTATCCTCGATCACACCTATGACATCAAGAGGCACAATAGAATTAGGATTACCAACACATTTTCTTAACATAGAGACATGGAACACTGGATGAACGAAATTCATTTCACTAGTCGTCAATTCATATGCTACATTGACAACCCTCTTTATCACCTCATAAGGACCAACATACCTTGGACTCAACTTCCCTTTTTTACCAAAATGGACCACACCTTTCATTGGAGAAATCTTCAAATAGACCCAATCACCCACTTTGAATTCAGGGTCTCTTCTTCTCACATTGGCATAGGATTTTTGATGATTTTGGGACGTCTTCAACCTTTCCCTAATCATCCTAAATTTCTCAAGAGACTCCATAACTAAAAAGACCCTAAAAAGTGTCAAAAAATATGCCTCGAAATGCCTGAAATTTTAATTTTCATATATCTAAAACTCCATTACTTATTTCAAAATTCCGACTTCATATTTGTGACCAAGGGGTCAAAGTTAGGTGAAAAGGGCCTAACCTCGATTTAAGACCAAAAATATAGCAATTATAAATTTTTAAGAGACGATTTCTAGTGAATTGTTCGCAATGCTTCCACGATGCGCCTTGCGCATGGTTTAGTTCAAATCCCTCTATGCATCCTCTCCGCAATGCGAAGATTTGTTTTTCACCTGGCAGTTTTTCTTGTGTGGCCCAAAACATTCCAAGTGTTGGGCCAAAGTTTCGCAAACGTGTTTTCATCTGCACTTAGTCAAATTACACCCTTGTATCATCCTAAACATTTTTCAATACTCCCCAAAACACTTATCCATACTTTTACTACAAATTCTAAGACTCAAAACCCTCATCCGGATTTAAGGATTTTCTTCAACCTTCAAGTCTCCATTGCCAACCTACACCAAGAACTTCTTCAAAGCTAAGGTATGTGGTGTTGAACCATTGGGTCCTTTCATCCATGGTGCCTAAGTCTCCTTTTTACTAATATTGCATGATGTAAAGTTGATTTTACATGTGGATCTTGTATTTTGAGAAATTTACTGCACAGTGGGCTTAATTCATGAAAGTGTGGTTGTTTGAGCATATTTTGAGCTATAAATCTTGGATCTAATGTTAGATTTGATGAGGGGTTTTGATCAAAATGTCTTGGGGGTGTTGCAAGTATTGATTGTTGGTTTTACAATGGATTTTCTTGCATGATTTCATCTCTCAATGGCATGGTCTTTTACCCCCATTACACACCCCCAAGATGGCATGGTCTTTTACCCCCCATTACACACCCCCAAGAAGGTCCAAAGCATGAGATATGATATGAATAATGTTATGCTGATGAAGTGAGATTATGTATATGATTATTCCTATATGAAATATTGCACTAGAGCCTATGATAAACTTTATTTGAAGTGTTACATTAGACCATACCCGATCTGGCAGGACAAGAGCCCAGGTAACCATATTGGGGGTTTATACTCATCAACCATGTAAGGGGTTTATACTTCATCACACAGTGTTTGTAAGGTGTCATTAACATCAACCATCTGAGAGTTTTATACCACACAACCACCAAGGGGTTTATACCTTGAATAACTGTCTTGGTCTCTTTTATACATACGATATTCTGTATGAGTATGGATTACTTAAGTATGTTTTACTTATGCATTGATCATACATGTCAGATTGCTATATCATGCCTATTGCCTATTGTATGCATATTGACTATGAAGCTTATCGGTTGTTGCATTACATCCCACATACTTAGTACATTCAAATGTACTAACACATACTCTTGCCTACATGATATCATCATGTAGGAACCGGTGCCCAAGTTGATCATTTCCTCCTCCACGTGGCTAGACAGAGCTATTCAATGCTTATTAGTAAGTCTTCCATTTCAGGAACTTTGGTTTATGCTTTCCTTTTATCTATGTATTGAGATACTCTCTTTTGTTCTACTTGATTACGAGAGTGCGCCTGGTTACTTTTTCTTGGCCCCCGCTCTATCTATGTATGTAGAGATCTTTATTGAACAAGTTAAGTATATATAATATGAGCTATGACTCCTTTTCTCCTGATGTTGATGTGTTGCAAATATTTCCCTTAGCCCAAACCCCAATCTATTCTACGTGTCTTTTACATGCCTCCATGACCAAGGATGTGTAATGACAAGTTAAGAGTCTAGTTTGGGTTCTTTTAGGTTCCTCATTTGCCGTGTCACATCTACGCCCTAAGCTTTGGTCATGGCAGTAACTAGATTTGGTCCCAATAAGACCACCTCCCCAACCTCAAACCAGCCAACTGTTGATCTACAACGTCTCCCATAAAGAGCCTCAAAAGGAGCCATATTGATGCTACAGTGATATCTATTATTGTAGGTAAACTCAATCAAAAGAAGATAGTCATCCCAATTACCCCTCAACTCCAATACACAAGACCTTAGTATATCCTCAAGTGTTTGAATGGATCTTTCTGCTTGGCCATCGTTTTAGGGTGAAAGGTCGTACTAAGGTGAACTTTTGTACCAAGACCCCTTTGAAAAGACCTCCAAAAGTCTGAAGTGAATTGTGAACCATGATCCTGTTTGATGGATAAAGGAACCCCATGCAACCTCACCAACTCATGGATATACAACCTTGCATACTCTTTAGCCCCATATGCAGTCATGACCAGTACAAAGTGGGCCGACTTCGTCATCCTATCAACTACCACCATTATTAAATCAAAAACCTTCCTAGTCTTGTGTAACCCAACCATAAACTCCATATTAATCACTTCCCACTTCCAAGTAGGAATCTTTATGTCTTGGGTAAGGCCACCTGACCTTTGATGTTAGGCTTTGACTTGTTGGCAACTATGGCAGCTGAAAATAAACTTGGTAATATCCCTCTACATGCCTCCCCACCAATACACATCTCTTAAGTCTCTATACATTTTGGTGGAACCGGGGTTGATAGAATAAGAAGAATTGAAGGCCTCATCAAGAATCTTCTCCCTCAAACCATCAACACAAGGCACACACAACCTACCTTGGTACCTAAGGGCACCATCTCCCCTTTGGGAGAAAACCTCAACTTTGCCCTCTTTCACCAAGGCCTTCAATTCAAGCAATGAGGAGTCATGATATTGTTTTGCTATCACCTCATCAACCAATGAAGATTTGATCCATCAACAACAACCACACCATCATCACTAACCTCTTCCAACCTAACCCTCAACCTAGCCAATCGGTGCACCTCCCTAGCCATTTTCCTATCACCACCATCAACATGGGCTAAGCTACCCATAGACACCCTATTCAAAGCATCCACCACCATATTTTCCTTACCCAGATGATAGTGCACCCTCATATCGTAGTCGTTAAGATGTTCCTACTACCTACTTTTCCTTACGTTGAGATCCCTTTGAGTGAAGGCATATTGAAGGCTCTTGTGATCCGTGAAATCATCAACATGCACCTCCCACAAGTAGTGACACCAAATCTTTAATGCAAACACAACAGTGGCTAACTCTAGATCATGGGTGGGTTAGCTCCTTTTGTGTACCTTCAGTTGTCTAGACGTATAGGCTATGACCTTACAATTTTGCATCAACACATAACCCAAACCAACTCGAAAGCATCACAATACACCACAAATCCCTTAAGCCCATTAGGTAGTAACAATATAAGAGTGGACATAAGCTTGTGTTTCAATGTTTGGAAGGTCCTCTCAAACTCATCAGTCCACACAAATTTAACCTTCTTTTGTGTCAATTTTGTCATAGGGGAAGTAATGGAGGAGAACCCATTCACAAACCTTCTATAATAAGCCGCTAGGCCCAAGAAGCTCCATATATTGAATAGGTCAATGGCCTAGGACAATTTCTAATCACATAAGTTTCTTATGGTCCACTTTTATACCATCCCCCGACACCACATGACCCAAGAATACACCTTCTTTCATCCAAAATTCACACTTTTTATATTTAGCATAAAATTTCTCCTCCCTCAATCTTTGCAACACAACCTTCAAATGCCCCATATGCTTCTCCCTACTATGTGAATAGATCAAAATATCATCAATGAAGACCACAACAATGGAATCAAGGTAAGGTTTGAAGAACCTATTCATTAGGTCCATAAAGAAGGCCAGGGCATTGCTCAACGCAAACGGCACTATAACAAACTTAAATGACCATATCTAGTCTAGAAGGCCGTCTTAGGAATATCACACTCCCTTACCCTCACTTGATGATACCCGGACCGAAGATCAATCTAAGAGAAGAATCTAGCCCCTTGCAATTGGTCAAAAAAGTCATCAATACTTGGAAGAGGACATCTATTAATAATGAGGAGCATACTTTGAAATTTGATTAAACTTGAGGGCATACTCCCTCATACTCAAAGCACCTTGTTTCAACTTTATAAACTATACCTACTCTGCTTCCCTAAGTCAAGAGGGAAAAATTGATTAGGGAAAGCGGATTTGAACTCCTCTGAAAGCACTACATTACCAATTTCTTTCTCACCCTTACATTGATCATACCATATTTGGGATACCCCTTTTAATTTGTACACCGCCAACTCCACATTTTCATTCAGCCCAACACCTATGATATTCAAGATTTTGTAGACCTCATCAATGAACTCTTGTGGATCTTCATCCACCTTTGACCCATAGAAAACCCGAGGAGTCATCCTCATGAAGTCCCTTACCCTATCTCCCGGGTTAGTAGGAGGAGGGGATCGGGCCCCTTGATTGACTTTGTTGGCCACCACCTGAGCAAGCATAGTGAGAGCATCTCGGAGCTCACCATCGGTAGGTTGTTCTTCGAGAATTTGGGCCATCTTCCTTTAGTGTTTGGCATAATCTAGCATAGCAAAGAACAATCATTAGGGGAAAAAACTCACTACAACTCTATAGCATGACATAGAGCATAAAGAAGGGAAACATTTGATAAAACATCTCATAGCCTCCTATTCATAGTCATGGCGCGCTTCACAACCATGAATAGGACTTTAATTGACGTGGTGCATTAGACTCCGAGGATCTATCAACTTAGTGCTCTGATACCAAGTTTATCACGACCCAAGCCTAGGGCCTAGACATGACACGGCGTAAGGGGAACCCAAAGGGATCCCAAGCAAGCCTCCTAGAACATCATTACACATCTTTGGTCACGGAAGAAATAGAAACAACATAGAAGAGTAAGACTACAGGACAATGGGACTAAGGGAAAAGCTTGAAGAACATCATAATCAAGAGAAAGAGTCAAGCTCATACCATAAACATCGATAACAATAGAGTCAAGGCTCTTAACATAAATACATACATGTCCAACAAATACCTTTAATACATAGATAAGAGCGGGGGCCAGGACAAAGCAATCGGGCTCACCGTTATAGTCAAAATAGAAAATAAAGAAGATTGTCTCAGTACGTAATATGAGCAACATAGACTAAGGTCCCTGAAGTGGAGGACTCACCACAGGTTTGAGTAGTATTGATCTAGCCATGTGGAGGAGGATGATCAACTTGGGCTCTAATTCCTACATAGTGATATCATGTAGGCAAGAGTATGTGTTAGTATGTTTGGATGTACTAAGTATGTAGGATGCAATGTAACAAGAGATAGGCATCATAATTTAAATGCATAGCAATAGGCAATAGACTATATATAACAATATGACATGTATGCTCAATGCTAGAGTAAAACATTTTTAATAACTCTTGCATGTATAAGATATCACATATGTATAATAGACCAATCTAGATTTCCAAAGTACAAGCTCCTTGGTAGGTTAGTGATAATCCTGCCCCATCACTTAGATAGTAAAGTACTAACCAATTACTCGATTGGTGATGATGCCACATCACTTATGTGGTGAAGTGCTAAACCTTCACTTAGTTGATGAGTTGAAACCCTCAACATTTTTAGTGATGATGTCGCCCCATCATTAGGTGGAGAAGTACAAACCTTTCCCTTGGTTGATGAGTAAAACCCCTATCTCGGTTATCAGGGTCCTAGACACCCCATATTGGGCATGGTCTAATGCAACAATTTATATAGGCTTTATCATATACATAAGCTCATTTCACCATCATAACATCAATCATATCATATCTTATGGTTTGGACCTTCAATTCCTCAAGAAACCATAATCGGACATTTTGACTAACACTTAGAGGGTGTGAAATGGTAGTACAAAACTACGTAATTTAGAGATGAAATCATGAAAGAATATCCATGTAAAATCCTCAATCAACACCTTTCAACACCCTCAAGCAATATACATCAAAACCCCTTATCAAATTTTACACTAGATCCAAGATTTAAAGCTCTAAACATAGCAAAATAGTTACAACTTTACCTAGCTTTAATATAGTTCATGGACATGTTCATAATAGTAAACCCTTTTGTAAAATCAACTTTAAATCATGCAAATTGAGTAAAAAGGAGATTAGGGAACCATGGGTGAAATGATCCAATGGCTAAAACTCACATACCTTAGCTTTGAAGGAGCTCTTGATGAAGATTAAAAATGGAGGTTTGAAGCTTGAAGAAGAACCTTGAAGGAAATCCTTAGTTCTGGATGGGGTTTTGAGACATGAATTTGGGAGTGAAAACATGGCTAAGTGTTTGAGTAAGTATTGGAAAATGTTTAGGATGATACGAGGGTGAAATAAGGCTAAGTATAGATAAAAACACGTTTGGAAACTTTTAGGCCTAAGACTTAAAAGCCTTGGACTGCACAGAAAATCACTGCACAGAAAATACACCTCTCCGCATCGCGGAGAGGATGCGGAGACTACTCCTCTTCATCTGCGCGCCTTTGGCGTAGACAGCTCACTGGAATTTGCACTTGAAAAATCATCTTCTTTTGCTCTTAAATTAGGGTTAGACCCTTGCTCCCCTAATTGTGACCCGCTAAACAAGAACATAAAGTTGTATTTTCGATATGGCACACAAATTTTGAGATATATGAGATTTAAAATTTTGGACATTTAGAGACACATTTTCGAGTACTTTTTGGGTTTGTTTCACAGTTACACTTTTAGAAAACCCCAACATAGTTCATCATCAAATTATTAATAGAAGAACTATAAGTAAAATCAACTTAGAAACATGTAATTTAGGTAAAAAGGAAGTTTTGGCACCATGGGTAGAAAGACCCAATGATTGAAACCAACATACCTTTAATTTGGAGGATCCTTGATAAATATTGGAAATGAAAACTTGAAGCCTTAGTGAAATCCTTTAGAGCCTGATTAGTTTTGGGACTTGAAGTTTTGGATGAAATATTTGTCTAAGTGTTTGAGAGAGTATTGGGGAATATCTTGTATAATATAAAGTTAAAATATGGCGACACATTTTCACGCATAGGAAGACTTAGGCCCAAGACCCAAAAGCCTTGGACCGAACAAGAAAACTATGAAAAAATAACACTGGTCCATGATGGAGGTGCATCGCAGTACTATCGTGGACGGACACCTGATAGGAAAAATTATGGATTTTCGAATTTTGTACGGTTTCTCTAAAATTGGGGTTAGATCCATTTCCTAGTCAATTTTCCCCCTTATAGAGAATATGAATTCAGATTTTTGATATCACATACGAATTTTGAGATATATGAAAATTATAATTTGAGGCACTTCTGAGGCACATTTTTGGGCACTTTTTGGGGTTGTTTCAATTGTTTTTGAAAATTTGACGTCACTACATGTATGGGGTTCATGTTGATGTATCTACCGACCACAAGAGTCTCAAAATATGTGTTCACCCAAGAAGATCATAACTTAATACAAAGAAGGTGGTTAGAGCTCCATAAAGATTATGATATGAGTGTCCATTATCACCCCGGTAAAGAAAATGTTGTGGAAGATGCTTTAAGTATGGTGTCTAAGGGTAGTCTAGCTCATGTTGATAATGGTGGCAAAGAAGTAGCTATAGAAGTTCACCGGTTTGCTAGATTGGGGGTTAGATTGGATGAAGTTGATAATAGGGTATAGTTCTTGTTGATGGTTCTAAATCTTCTTTGATTGAGCAAGTAAAGGAAAGACAAGATCTTGAACCTACCTTGTTAGAGTTAAAGGCTTTGGCGAGAAATGGTAAAGTGGAGGTTATCTCCCAAGGAGGCGATGGTGCCCTTAGGAACCAAGGTAGATATTGTGTGCCAAATGTAGATGATTTGAAAGAATTGATCTCGAAGGAGGCCCATAATTCATCCTATTCTATACACCCCAGTTCTACTAAGATGTATAGAGACTTGAGGGAAGTGTATTGGTGGGGTGGAATGAGGAGAGACATTACCATGTTCATATTTGGATATCATAATTTCCAATAAGTAAAAGCTGAATATCAAAGGTCGAGTGGCCTAGCCCAAGACATAGAGATTCCTACTTGGAAGTAGGAAGAGAACAACATGAATTTTGTGGTTTGGTTGCCTAAGACTAGGAAATATTTTGACTCTATTTTTGTTGTTGTGAATAGAGTGACAAAGTCAACTCACTTCCTATTGGTCAAAACTACTTATGGTGCTAAAGATTATGCCAAATTGTTCATTCATGAGTTGGTTAGACTACATGGGTTACCCTTGTTTATCATTTCGGTTCGTGGTGCTCAATTCACTTCTCACTTTTTGAGGTCCTTCAAAAGAGGTTTTCGTACCAATGTTGAGCTTAGCATGGCCTTTCATTCTCATACGGATGGTCGAGCCGTGAGGACTATCAAAAATCTTGAGGATATTCTTAGAGCTTGTGTTTTGGAGTCTAAAGGTAGTTGGGATGAACATCTTCCTCTCATTGAGTTTGTTTACAACAATGGCTACCACTCAAGCACAGGTATTGCTCCCTTTAAGGCTCTTTTTGATAGGCATTGTAGATTCCCAGTTGGGTAGTTTGAAGTGGGGGACATGGCTTTTCTAGGTACTAATTTGGTCATGGAAGCCTTGGAGAAGGTGAGGTTGATTAGGGAGAGATTGAAAGTAGACAAAGGTCCTATTCCGATATGAGGAGAAGAGATCTTTAGTTTAAAGTTGGTGATTAGGTCTATTTGAAGGACTCACCCACGAAGGGTATAGTTCGGTTAGGCAAGAAGGGGAAGTTAAGCCAAGTTTGGTGGGTCCTTTTAAAGTTTTTAGGAGAGTGGGTATGGTTGCATATGAGTTGGAGTTGCCTATGGAGATGCACATGGTCCATACAGTCTTCCATATGTCCATGTTGAGAAAGTGTCTGGGTGACCCAAGTACTATAGTACTTATAGATGTTATGGGTGCTGTAGAAGGTAACTTGACTTATGAGGAGATTCTGATGGAGATTCTTTATAGACAAGTGAAGAGGTTGAGAAACAAAGAAATAGCTTCCGTCAAGGTCCTTTTGGAGGAACCAACAAGTTGAAAGTGCCACATGGGAATCCGAGGCGGACATGAGAAAGAGATACCCACATATTTTCCACTTTACTCAAGCTGAAGGTACTAATTTATGTCCCCTATATGAATTCAAATCTTAAGTTTTACCCCTTATGTCATTTTGCATGCATTCATGTTTATGTTGACAAGTTTTGGTGATTTTTTACATTCATGTTGAGATCTTCAAGAATGATGTTTAAATGATTGCTTGCATTCATGTAGGGATAAAATCTTCATGATTGCTTCTCTTAAGCACATTTCTTTGACATTCAGGGATGAATGTTCCAAAAGGGGATATATTGAAATGCCCCGAAAACGCCCAAAAAATGTGTTTCAAGAATGCCAATAATGCTAATTTTCATATATCTCAAGATTCGTGCGTGATATCGAAAATTCAACATCATATTTTTTATCAAAGGTCAAAAATGAGTAAGAAATGGGTATAACTCAGATTTTAAAATACCCACAGCGAAAAATAATTTTTGCCAATTTTTCACAAACTAGTACGGGTTCATGATGGCTCCGCAATGCGGACCCATCTCGGAGTAGTGTTAGCACTTTCTTGTTTTTTTTTTGTTTTTTCCTTAGGAAATTGGGGTCATGGAACCATGGCCACTTATACGTGAAAACACCTATATTTAGCCATTTTTTGACTCCATATCACTAAAAAAAAAAACCCCTCTCTAAAACCTCTCAACCATTTTATCAAAAAATCCCATCCAAATCCAAGTGTCTCAAGCTTAATTCTGAATCTCAAGAACTCCATTCATGCTTCAAGTCTCCTTCACTTCTACATCAAAGAATCCCCAAATTTAGGTATGTGAGTTTCATCCATTGGGTCCTTTCACCCATGGAGCCCAACCTTCCAATTTTATAAAAATTGCATGATTTCAAGTTGTATTTCTTATGTGTATCTATTATTAATAAATATGAGAATGAAAATGTTAGAGTTTTGTCAAATATTGTTTATTATGAATAAATATCTATTTTGAGCTTATACTATGAAATGATCTTTGCCTACTGAGGCTATACATGATTCAAGCTATGAAATCTATGAGCTATCGTGAAGTTTTGATATGGTTTACAAGTTACGCATGATGAGGTTTTACCATGATGTTGCTGGGCTGGTTTACATGACTTTAAGATACATTGATTTCACTATTTAATGATCTATAATATTGCATTTTTCATGATTACAACATGTACTTTTATGTGTCCACCAAGTGTTCGATAAAATGTCAAGTCAAGATTCTCCAGTTATTTATGTGTTTTACTAGTCAAGTGACTATATGTTGAATATGGGCTATCATGTATGCTATGAATTCATGTAATTATCTATTACTATGCAAGTATGAAGCCAAGCCCTATTTTCAAGATTTCACCTCTTCTGAGCAGTCATGTTAAAGCTAGAGTTCATGTATGATTACGATCTATTCTCATGTTTCAAGTTAGGCTAACAATTAGAGGTCAAGTATGTTCAAGTGCTACTCATGTCATGATTCCACGTTTATTACAAGTTATTCAAGCTATGATTATTTTAAGTATTCTGTGGGATTAGACTTAGCACTGATGGATTGGATATCGGCGTGGACTATCTTGAAGGGTCCATACTTCTTTCCTCAAACTATGTGACAACATAGGATTATGTTATATCCTTGCTATACTAGTGGATCCACTTAGTGCATTTTATCATGAACTCTACCCAAAAATTGGACGGGTTCTCTTAAGGTTGATTATTTCTCCAAAATGAGACGGTCTACTATAAGGTGTAGTATGGTTTACCTTGGCAAGTAGGCCACCTCTTTACCTATGAGGGATAGTCATCAGGATTCCAAGTCATATCTTGTTTGGTCTTATTCTTTTTTGGTCGAGGTCTCATCCCACATATGTATCATGTCCTACGCAAGTTGAATAATTTATAAACATGTTTTACTTTAAGCATTGATCATGCATGTCATATTGAGATTATGCTTATCTATTGCCTATTACTATACATTTTGACTATATTGGCTTGCATCTTGTTACAATGCATCCTACATACTTAGTACATTCAAACACACTAACATATACTTTATGCCTATATGATATCACCATGTATTGACCAGAGCTCCTCTTGATCATCCTTCACATGGCTAGTGAGATTATTTGAAGTTAAGCTTGGTGAGTCCTCGAGTTCAGGGACATTATCTACTTGCTCTTACTATTGCTAAGTGTTCTTTATATTGAACATTTGACGTTATGAGGATGATCCCGGAAAGTGTCCTGGCCCCCGCTTCATTCCAAGTTTAGAGGTGTATGTTGGATATTATGATGTTATTGTATTATAAGCTTCACTCTTATGTTTTCTTTATATTCAAGGCCTCCGTAGTCCTACTTACCATTTTATATATCTCTTGTTATTGTTTACTTTGCTTCCGTGACCAAGAATGTGTGATTGGCATGCTAAGAGGCTTGTTTGGTTCCCTTTGGATTCCCGTTTGCCGTGTCACGTCGAGGCCCTTGGCTTGGGTCGTGAGACTAACCTTGTGAGTTATCCATGATTTATTGTTCTCATCTAAGGCACTATACCACATTGGTAAAACCTCAACCTCATTTATTGCAAGATAACATCTTAATACCTGACATACGCTATGCCAAACCTATTAGATCAAATCTAAAAAACCTATCATCATCACCTTCATGCTTCCAATGCACTTATATGACTACTAAATGAAACTACGAAATATTCTGCCACTATGACCATACAATGAGTAGTCAATCTGTATCTCTTAGTATACCTAGTTATAGTTTTTCATTGTATCCTCTTTCGAAACCTACGTTCAACTTAACGATTCACTATACATCATTGCCTAGTTATTCCAATAACTCTATGAATATCATAGGGTTTTTCCTTCAAAATCATAAGCCTAGCTTAGATATCAACTCAAGGCTACTGTGTCCTTCTAATCAACACCTAGACTTGGTCTTTATTAAATAATGACATATCATAAACCCCTTTCTGTTTCAAGTGTACTCTAACTCATCCTAACAAACAACTTTTACGCTACCTTCTATAATGAAAGGAAGAAGATACTTATTATGCTTTAAACAAATCCAAAAAGTGACTTAACTTATCACCCCACTGCTTAGCTTATATATACATAAATCATAGCTAGATGCCTCGATCAACTATTTGAAAAACACCCCTTAATGTAGCTCCGAAAGAATCTACGATGTATTTTTTTAAAATATCTCAAAATCTATGCAGAATTTTCCAAATCTGACATTGTGTTCTTGTTTAGAGGGCACAATTGAGTGTCGAAATGGTTAACTAAAAGGTATATCTTACCCATGCGAAAAAAATATTTTTTTGGTGAAATTTCGTAAGCAGTGGCTGTCTGTGTCATGGCCCCGATGCAGACTGTACACGCCATTGGTTAAAAGCTCCCTTTTTCACTCAAGAAAAATTAAGTAACTACCCAATATCTATATATACATGAAAGCCTCACACTTAGCCTTTTTAAAACTCCAAAACTCACCAATAACCTCTCAAATTCCTCTCTAATCATCACCAAATTCTCCATCTATTCTCAAGATTTTCAAGAAGTTTTGTTGGAATTCAAGAAAGTCAAGCCTCAAGTCTTCCTCTAATTTTCTTTGTAGAGACTCCAAGTCGAAGGTATGTGGGTCTTCATCCATGAGGTCTTCCACTAAGGGAGCCCCAAAACTAATTTTAAGAAATTTTTTGATTCTAATGACTAATTTCTTATGAGTGTTTTCTATTATCACTTCATTACATGAAAAATATTAAAAACTTGTTGATTCTTGATTTATCGATGCATGGGATCCTACTAATGATTCAAATTATGATATGTTTATTATATTAAAGATTTCTAAGCGATGAAATTTTGAAAGACTCTAAAATGTTATGAATTTTTGAATGGTTTTCATGAGACCCAAATTGGGATTTTTCTAGTATGTTATTGGGTTGTTTGAATGACTTCTTAAATAACTTTAATTTACCCCTCTCATGTTTCTTATTATTGAGTTGTATGATTTTAAGCTTAAATACATATATCCTACATGTTTTGACTAAGTTATGTGGCAAATCTCTTATGTGATGAAGGCTTATGGTAGCACATGTGAGTTATGGATGTTTTTGTTGTTGAAGGAAAATTAAGCATTCTATGAGTTCATGAGAATTTTATAAATGTTATGAATGATATGACACCCTTTATTTGATATTATGATGTGGTGGTTTAATGAGCTAGTTTATTTATATTCAAAGTTATAAATGTTGTGATACCATGAGACACTATAGAGATAAGATTCGTATGAGGTGAATTGCATGTTTCCATGTCCATGTTTTGAAAGATGATATGTATGACTGAGATGAGTTGTTCTAGAGATGATATAAATTGATAAAATGCATTACCTTCATGCATATCCCTCTTGAGTTACATGATATAAAATTACATGCATGTGCCCACCCAATTGTCGAGTTGAGGTTGCTAATTTTGAATGATTCTTAATGATGAGGGTTTAATGGTGAAGTTTCTTATAAATAATGAAAAGGTTTTGCTATATGTATTCTAGTTCATGAATGTTATGGAGGATGATGTATATCAAGTATTATCTGAAATTCATTGAGATATTATGAAAGCTATGTTATATTGTAAAGCCATTCCTACGATGTTATGTTATACAAGTTGTGTATAGCATAATTACTATTATGTTATATGTCCAATGGAACGAGTCTTGTGAAATTTAGCATGAATAAATAAAAGAAATGTGAGTCCCCATATAGTTATGATCATGAGAGTATGATGACCCATTAGTAGAGGGATATGATGATGATGCTAGCTGATAGTAGAGGCTTATCTAAGATGACGATACTAGCGATAGGAGAGGCTTAGTCAAGATTATGATGCTAGTCGATATCTTAGGCTTATCCAAGATATAGGATCTATCCTTATGATGATGATTAATTTTTGAAATGTTTATGGGACGGGTTAGCACAATTCCTCTCCATTATTTTACAAGGCTTATGGGATGGGTTAGTAGAACACCTCTCCACTAGTGAATTTCATGATTTTCTCCCTATGATTATTCTGTGAGAGTTCACTTAGCACCGAGCGGACTTGGGTATAGGTGTAGAAGCTCTCCGCTAGAATAGGCATCAGACCAGTGCTAGAATCCCATTGTCCCAAAATTATGGTCCACTGTAGGAATAGGAATCACCCTCTAATAGGGGTTGATTTTTAGACCAGCCGATAGTAGAGGTTGCTCAATAGCAAAGCTTTTTGGAATCCACATAGGCAACCTAGGAGGTCGCCTTGGCAAGTGACTTTCCCATTTCCTCTGGTGTAGTGAAATCATCGGTACTCCATGGCTTAGCTCACATGGTTTATGTTGGTTAAAGGTTTCTCTCGCACATGTTCAAATTCTCCTTATGGTTCTAAGTTTTCCCTCTTATAATGATTAAATGGTTCCTCTATGTTATGTCCAAAGGTGATATAATGTTCCTATGATTCATTGTTTGACCAGTCTAAATTATATTTTCCTTAAAGGTACATGATGATACCTACAAGTGTGTAAGGTGTTCTCCATTATTATATGCAATGTTCCTTGCCTAATAAAATAGTCTTTAATGAAAAGTGACATATTTTTCAACCAAGAATATTAATACTTTAGTTTTTCGTGACACCTTGTATTTCTCACTATCTTTTATGAAATCCCAAAAGATTTATGGTGAATGTCATTCTTGATCCATGGTTTTCCTTATATATGCTCATGTCCCCCTCATATCCCCAAGATATTCTCTTATGATGATTTATGATGGTTCTTTATTATTATGACCTACACAATATTCGTCACCCTCTAGTACAAGGCATATGGATGAGCTACTTATACCACTTTATTATGCTTTTTATTTGTTATGTAAGTATGATTAGTTACACGTATGTTTTACCTTAAGCATTGATCATGCATGCCATATTGAGCTTATTTCTTTGATTATGTTTATGTATTTCGATTACTATAGCTTGTTTCGCTTGTTGCATTGCACCTTACATACTTAGTACATTCCATGTACTAACACGTACTCCATGCCTACATTATTTCACCATATAGGGATCAGTGCTCGTCAATATCTTCCACGTGGCTAGTTTGGACTTGGGAAGATTGTGTTTGTGGTGAGTACTGTAGTTCGGGGACAATATCCTACTTCTATCTTACTTGTGTTGAGACTTTATTCCACTTTACATTCTAGTTTGAGGGTGCGCCTTGAACATGTCTTGGCCCCCGTCCTATTCATGCTTAGAGGTGTTGTTAGATACTATACTACGTACCTATAATTTGATGTTGAGATTTTATGGAGACTTATCCCTTAGACCTTATTCCTTTTGTGATACTATTTGATGCTATTGATTATGGCAGAAGGTGATGAAAGTCCCATGTCCCTAAATTCCCTCATAGCATGAGTCATACGTACCTATCCAATAGAAATTATTTGCTATGTGCTTATTTATCTTTTATTATTTTCACAAATTAACGATGTGCAAATGATATGTAAAGAGGCTTGTTTGGGTTACCTTCGGGATTCCCTTTCACTGTGTCATATCTAGGCCCTAGGTTAGGGTCATGAAAATCTTGGTATTAGAGCACAAGGTTTATAAATGGTCCTCGGACATCTAACATACCACGTCGAGTAGAGTCTTTTTCATGGTTGTAAAGTTCCCACAACTACAGTTAGGAGGTTATAAGGCATTTTAGAAAATGTTTCTTTTCATTATGATCAATGTCGAGCCATTAGAAGTACCAAAGGTTATTCCTCTTATTAACAATATTGGGTCAAGAAGGTTGCTTTGAGTATGGTGAGTTTGGTCACAAGAGAAGGGATTTTCCATCAGCGAGGATGGGAGGAGAGAAAGCTTGTAACACTATGCCTAGTATGTATGCTTCTTTGAATATGGTGATAGCTAGTACTAAGTGGTTTTGTAAGTGGTGGTGCTATGATTGATGTATAGTAAGTGGTTGTGTTGGCATATTGGTAACAATGGTAGTTCATGATCATTCTCCTACATCATTTAGCTAGCCTTGACATGTTACTTATTATGCATGCATGGCCATGAAGTAAGTTGATTGAAGTTTCATGTGCAATTATGAAAATATACTACTCATGCTTTTAAAATGATTTCCATAATAGAAACTTTGAAAGTTGCATGGAAACAACGTTTAATTTGCATTATTGTTTTAGTAAACTATTTATATATGTTCAATTCTATTCATGTTATCTCTATTCACATTCGTGGATGAATGTTTCGGGGGGGTTAATTGAAACACCCCTCAACGTAGCTAAAAAATACCCTATGATGCATTTTTTCTTGAATATCTCAAAATCCACGCAGAATTTCACAAATCCGACTTCATATTCTTATTGGGAGGAAAATGTTATCTAGGAAAATGGTTACCTACAAGGTATATTTTACCCTGCAAAAAAAATTTTTTTGCTGAAAGTTCATAAGCAGTGGTTGTCTGCGTCGCGGCCGCGACGCGGAATGGCGCGCCATAGGTCAAAAACTCTCTTTTACACTCAAAGATAGTTGGGGAATTACCCAATCTATATATATACTTAGAACCCTCATCCTTAGCCATTTTTCAACTCCCAAACTCACCAAAAACCTCTCAAATTCCTCTCTAATCTTCACCAAATTTTCCATCCATTCTCAAGATTTTCAAGAAGTTTTGTTGGAATCCAAGAAAATCAAGTCAAGCCTCAAGTCTTCTCCAATTTTGTTCAAGAAACTCCAAGTCTATGGTATGTGGGTCTTCATCCATGGGTCCTTTAACTTATGGATCCCTAAAACTATATTTATAAATTTTCTTGACTCTAATTACCAATTCTTTATGGGTATTTTCTATTATCACTCCATTACATTAAAAATATTTGAAATTTTTTTATTATTGATTTATTGATGCATGATATCCTACTAATGATTGAGATTATGATATGGTTACTACATTAAAGCTTTGTAAACTATGACATCTTGATAGACTCTAAAATATTATGAACTTTTAAATGGTTTTCATGTACCCAAATTGGGTTTTTTCAAGTATGTGGTTGGGTTGTTTGAATGACTTCTTAAATGACATTAATTTAGCCCTCTCATGTTCCTTATTCTTGAATTCTTTGATTTTAAGCTTAAATAGATATACCTAACATGTTTTGACTAAGTTATATGGCAAATCTCTTCTATGATGAAGGCTAATGATAGCACTTGTGAGTTATGGATGTTGTTGATGTTGAAGGAAAATTAAGAATGCTATGATTTCATGAGAATGTATAAAATGTTATGAATGATATGACACCCTTTATTTGATGTTATGATGTGGTGGTTTGATGAGCTAGTTTATGATATTCAAAGTTATAAATGTTTTGATACCATGAGACACTATGGAGTTGGGAATTGTATGAGATAAATTTCATGTTTCCATGTCCATGTTTTCAAATATGATATGTATGACTAGGATGGGTTGTTCTAGAGATGATATAAATTGATGAAATGCATTACTTTCATGTATAGTCCTCTTGAGTTACATGATTTAAAATTAAATGCATGAGCCCACCCAATTGTGAAGTCGTGTTTGCTAATTTTGAATTATTTTTAATGACGAGGGCTTATTGGTAAAGTTTCTTATAAATAATGAAAAGATTTCGCTATATGTATGCTAGTTGATGAATGTTATGGAGGATGAGGCATATCATGTATTATGTAAAATTCATTGAGATATTATGAAATCTATGCGTTATTGTAAAGCCCTCCTTAAGATGTTATGTTATACAAGTTGTGTATGTCATGATTAGCCTCACGTTGTTTGTTCAATGGGACTAGTTTTGTAAAATTTTGCTTGAATGGATAAAATAGTCCCCACCTAGTTATGATCATTAAATTATGATGACTCGTTAGTAGAGGAATATGAAATGATAACCCAATAGTTGAAGGATATGATGATGATGCTAGACGATAGTAGAGGTTTAGGCAAGATTACGATGCAAGCCGATAGTATAGGCTTAGTCAAGATTATGCTGCTAGCCGACATTAGAGGCTTAATCGAGATATAGGAGCAATCCTTATGATGATTAATGTTTTAAATGTTTATGGGATAGGTTAGTAGAATTCCCCTCCATTGTTTTACAAGGCTTATGGGATGGGTTAGTGGAATACCTCTCCTCTAATGAATTTCAGGATTTTCTCCCTATGATTATTCCGTGAGAGTTTAATTAGCACTGAGTGGACCTTGGTATGGATGTGGAAGCTCCTCGTTAGAAGAGACGTGAGATAGTTAGTAGAATCCTGTTGTCCTATAAGTACGTGCAATCGTAGGAAATATGAATCACCCACCTGTAGAGGTTGATTTCTAGAGCAACCGATAGTCGAGATTTCTCAATAGCAAAGCTTTTGTGGATCCACTTAGGCAAATCAACAGGTCGCCTTGGAAAGTGACTTCCTCCTTTCCTCCGGTGTAGGGAAAACATCAGGACTCCATGGCTTAGCTCACATGGCTTATGTTAGTTAAAGTTTTCTCACACATATATTCATGTTATCCTTATGGTTCTATGTTTTCCCTTTTATAATGATTAAATGGTCCCTTTATGTTATGTCCAAAGGTGATTTAAGGGTTCCTATGGTTCATTGTTTCATAAGTTGAAGTGGTATTTTTCTCTAAAGGTACATGATGATTCCTAAAGTGTGTAAGGTGTTCTCCTTTATGATTTCCAATGTTCCTTGCATAATAAAATAGTCTTTAATGTAAATTGATGTATTTTTCACCCAAGAATATTAATACTTTAGTTGTGCATGACACCTTGTATTTGTCACTTATCTTTTATGAACTCCCCAAAACTTTATGGTATATCTCATTCTTTATCCATGGTTTTCCTTATATATGCTCATGTCCCCCTCATGTGCCCTAAGATATTCTCTTATGATAATATATGATGGCTTTTTATTATTATAACCTACGCAATATTCCTCACCCTATAGTACAAAGTATATAGACGAGTTACTCATGCCACTTTATTATGCTTTTTATGAGTTATGCATGTATGATTACCTCAACGTATGATTTACCTTAAGCATTGATCATGCATGGGATATTGGGTTTGAGTTTTTGATTATGCTTATGCATTTCGATTACTATGGATAGCTTCCTTTGTTGCATTAGGATACAATTCAAGTGCTAACGCATAGTCTATGACTATATGATTTTACCATGTAGGTATCATTGCTTCTCGATATCCTCCCTGTGGCTAGCTTGGACGTGTGAAGATTGTGTTTGTGGCGAGTCCTCTAGTTTGGGAACAATGTCCTACTTCTAGCTTACTCATATTGAGACTTTATTCTACTTTACTTTCTAGTTTAAGGGTGAGCATTGAAATTCTCTTCGCCCCCATCCTATTCATGCTTACGGGTGTTGTTGGATACTATGCTATGTACCTATACTTTGATGTTGAGATTTTATGGAGACTTATCTCTTAGACCATATTCCTTATGTTTTGCTATTAGATGCTATTGATTATGGTGGAAGGTGATGAAAGTCTGAAGTTCCTAAACTCCCCCATTTCATGAGTCATACTTACCCTCCCCTTAGAAATTATTTGCTATGTGCTTATTTATCTTTTATTATTTCCGTAAAACCAAGGATGTGCAAATGATATGGTAAGAGGCTTGTTTGGGTTGCCTACGGGCCCCTTTCGCCATGTCACGTCTAGACCCTAGGCTTGGGTCATGACACCATTATTTCCACTCCCTAGTTTCTACTTTTTTCTAGCTCTAGGATCATTCTAAAACAAATGATTTACAAAGCCTCTAGTCATACTCTTTCCTGAGGAAACACCAAGCATTTAAAATTGTGACTTCCCTCTCAAGGATAACATTTGAAGAAAGGTTTAGAGCAGAGAGTCTAGAAGGATGTCTTACTTTAACGCAAATACAGAACTAATATGGACAAGGATGCATTCCATTGAATAAATAGACTTGGGCACACCTGTCGTCCCTCTCAAGCCTTGTGCAATCTCTTTACTTTCTTAAGGATTTATCTAAGAGTAAAGTAACTCATCAACAAGAATATTAACTTTATTGTTTCAACCACCTAGATTATGGGGTAGGAAAATGGATCAGAGAAGTGTATGAATCTCAATAAATTTCTTATGGTACAATATTATTGCATCATATAGAGTATGGAAGAATGAGAGACATCCCCTAAATGCCCCATAGCCTCCTGATTACAAGTGTAGAACACAATATACCCATAAGAAAGACTCTACTAGATATGGTCTCATAGACACCCTAGGACGCTTCAACTCTATGTTCTAATACCAAGTTTTTCATACATTAAGCCTACACCCTGGATGTGGCCAACACTCATAAACTATTTCTGGTCCTACGTGAACCACTTCACTTGGTTAACTTACTCAACGAAAGACACAAACATCATAATACATTAGAATGGGCACAATACTCATAAAAAGCATGTCCTTTAACTAAACCAAGGAACTCAATATACAATAATAAATAAAGCTTGACTCGTGGTTTTCAAACAACTTCAAGGAAATAAACTGAATAATATCTTTCTAGTCTATGAATCCTCTAAATTACTGACTCTGAACTAGTCACTAGGGTAGGCACACCGCTATATCAACTGAAATAAATATAAAAGATATAAATATTTCTGAGCCTTTCTAAATGCAAAAGAGGCCTCATCGACTGCTGATGGAGATTGTCTTACCGAATATCTGCTATCATGGTTACCTGAATTTACATCATAAAATGATGTAGCGCCAAATGTCATTAGAATATAGAATTTATGATAGTTAAGATGGACAAAAAGTACTAAAGACCGGATACTCCATGAAACGCCCAAATTATGCTCTAAAAATGACCATAACCGCAATTTCTATATATCTCAAAATTCATTCGTGATATCAAATATTTGACTTCATATTCTTGATCAATTGGCAAAAATGAGTGGGGAATGGGTATAAAGTGGATATTGGAGGACCTATAGCAAAAAATAAATTTTCTTCTTTTTGATTTCCAGAGAGCATCCGCGCCAAGGGCATGCAGCAGTACAAATTTTGCTTTTGCGTTGGGTCCGCGTCGCAGACCAAACGTGAACCAATGTTGATTTTTCCTTAATTTTCCTATGTCGGCCAAGTAAATTGAGGTCATAGCCCTACGCCCATTTATGCTTGAAAACACTAATATTTAGCCATTTTTCAATTCTTTATCACTCAAAACCCTCGCAAAAAAATCTCCAAGGCTTAACCAAATATCTCATTAAAATTTCTAGAATTTCAAGCTTAACTTTGGAACTCAAGGATTCACTTCAAGCTCTAAGTTTCCTTCAAGATCGTCTCAAGAAAACCCAAGTTTGAGCTTTGTGGGTTTCATCCATTTGGTTCTTTCACCCATGGATCCAAGTCTTCCTTTTATGAAAATTGCATGTTTTCAAGTTATATATCAATGGGTATCTCTTACTATGTATTGCATGATTTTTAACAAGCATTATGAACCCACCAAGTGTTTGGTAAAATATGATGACAAGGATTTTCAAGTTATTGATGATCGATTATAAGTCAAGTGACTATATGATGATTAAAGGCTTGCACATATATATTGAATTCAAGAAAGGTGTTTATGATGCTGCAAGTGCATGATAGCTTGTTGAGAGGGTGAGCTGCCTCAACCACCTTGTTGAGGGGGGTGACATGCCTCAATCACCCTGTTGAGGGGTGACATGCCTCAATCACCTTGTTGAGGGGGTGACATGCCTCAATCACCTTGTTAAGGGGTGACATGCCTCAATTGCCTTGTTGAGGGGGTGACGTGCATCAATCACCTTTTGCAGCATGACATACATCAATCACCTTGTTGGGGGGGTGACATGCATCAATAACCTTACAATATGGTGACATGCCCTGGATTCCAAGTAGTAGCTCACTTGATCTATGTCGGTTATATTCTCTTCCCACACATGTGATATGTACTATGCAGGTTATATGATTTACAAGCATCTTTTACTTCAAACATTGATAATGGATTCCATATTGATATTATACTCATCCATTACATATGATTATGCAGTTCATTTATATTGGCTTATGTCTTGCTGTACTACATATTTAGTAAATTAAAACATACTAACGCATATCCTATGCCAACATGATATTACCATGTAGGGACCGGAACACGTTTCGATCATCCTCCACGTAGCTAGTTTGGTACTTTGGAAGATAAGCTTTGGCGAGTCCTCAATTCCGAAGACACTATCTATTCTACTCTTACTATTTGATATTTCTTTATGTTGAACACTTGATCTTCTGAGGGTGAGCCTAGAAAGTGTCTTGGCCCCCGCTCCATTCCATGTTAAAGGTGTTGTTAGATATTTGATGTACTTATGGTATGAGCTCTACTCTTTTATGATTTTATAAATATCAAGACATCCCTTAGTCCCGTTTCCCTTATTTATAACTCTTGTGTTGTTTATTTTGCTTTTGCAACCAAGGATGTGTGAATGATATGTTAAGAGGCTTGTTTGGGGTCCTCTCAGGTTCCCATTCCCTGTGTCATATCTAGGCCCTAGGCTTGGGTCATAACAAACTTGATATCAGAGCCCTAGGTTATTAATAGTCCTCAGAATCCAACACACCATGTTGATTAGAGTCTTATTCATGGTTGTGAAGTGCATCACCAATATGAATAGGAGGCTTTGAGGCATTTTGGGAAATGTTTCAGTTCTTTAATGGTCTATATCATGCTTTAGATGTGAGTGTAAGATTTTTCCCCTAGAAAATGCTCTTTGCTCTTATAGATTATGCTTATTCTAAAAAGGAGACTAAGGAGAGTTGGTACACCCAAGGAGCAACCGACCCCTCCCACTCCTCAAGCTACTCAATGTGGAGCGATAGCCCAAAATGAATTCCGGATGCTATTACAATGTTGGCTCGTGCTATGACCAACAAAATTCACCGAGGAGTCCAAGCCCCTCACGCTCTTACTACGGCTTCTGGGGTGAGGAATTTTCACTCGAATTAACCCACCAGAGTTCCACGGATCTAAACTGGATAAGGATATGCAAGAGTTCATCGATGCGGTATACAAAGTTCTATCTACTCTAGGGGTCAATTTGGAGGAGAAATCAGAATTAACGGCTTACCAACACAAAGGTGTGGCCCAAATTTTATTTACCCAATAGAAACTGGATAGGAAAGATGATGACACTATTCTTTAGAAGGAGTTCAAATATTCATTCCTCAACTGGTTCTTTCCTATTGAGCTAAGGGAGGCTGAAATGATTGAGTTTATGAACTTTAAGAAAGGTTCCATCAGTGATAGGTTGTATTCCCTCAAGTTCAATAAACTCTCCAAGGATGGTTCATAATTGATTATCGAGCCTATATCAAGGATGAAAAAATTTGTGTCGAGAGTGTCCGACTTGGTTAATGAGGAGTATCGTACTGCCATGCTAGTTAGTGGGTGGTATGGATTTGTCTCATCTCATGAAATATGCTGAGAAACTTGAGGGCGAAAAGCTTAGAAAAATAAGAAGTGGTGAGTCTAAGAGGGCTCATTTTTAAGGTGGATTCCAAAGTTCCAAGGGTGGCTGGTTTTCTCAATGCCAAAACTTCCAAGGCCAAGGGTCTTCCAATACTCCTAATAGGAGATTTGCTAATGAGTATCTAAGATTCCAAGGTGGTTGTGGTGGGGTACCTAATCCTATGTGCCAAAGATGAGGTGGGAACTATAATGGCCCATGTCTGAGGAACTCTAATGCTTGTTATGGTTGTGGTGATGGATCATAAGGTGATTGATTCTCCTCATGCTCAAAATAAAGGTAGAGATGGTCGTCCACAAGGCCAAGGTGCAAATGCAGGTCAAAAGGGAAGAGGAGGCCAACAAGGGGGTGCACCAAGGCAAAATAGATTCTATGCTCTTTAAGAGAGACAAGGGGTGGACGAGGTACCTGATGTCATCACCGGTATGTTAAAGGTTTTTGATCTGGCTGTGTATTTATTGATAGACCCAGGTGCTATTTTTTTTATTACTCCTTTTGTTTCCTAAAATCTTCATGTTAGTCTCGAATTATTATGTGAACGTTATGAAGTGTCAACCCCCGTTGGTGAGTCTATAGTTTCTAAAAGAGTCTATAGAAATTGTCCCATATTCATATTGCATAAAATCTTGCCCTGTGATTTTGTTGAGTCAGAGATGGTGGATTTTGATGTCAATCTTGTGATGGATTAGTTGCATGCATATTATGCTTCTATTTATTATAGAACCCATACGGTTAAATTCCAATTCTCTAATGAGCCCGCCCTTGAGTGGAAAGGTTGTGATGTCGTTTTCAAGGGTAGATTCGTTTCTTGCCATAAAATCCAAAAGTTGATTTCTAAGGGCTGTCTCTATCATCTTGTGTGGGTTAGGGATGTTGCGTCCAAAGTCCTTCCTATTGAGTCAATTCAGGTGGTTAATGAGTTTCTTGATGTCTTTCCCGATGAGCTTCCCGGTGTACCTCCTGAAAGAGAAACGGAATTTGGCATAAACCTCCTTCCTAATTCTCAACCTATTTCTATTCCCCCTTACCCTATGGCCCCAACGGAGTTAAAGGAGTTATTGAGGGATTTGTTAAAGAGGGGTTTCATAAGGCCTAGTAAGTCACCTTGGGTTGCATTGGTGCTATTTGTGAAGAAAAAAGATGGCTCTCTTAGGAGGTGTTGTGATTACTGACAACTTTATAGAGTCACCATAAAGAACAAGTACCCTCTACCAAGGGTTAATGACCTTTTTGATCAACTTCTAGGGGCTAGTCACTTCAAGGGGACTGTGGCCTTCCCAAGATGGCTTTTTGGACTAGGTATGGCTAGTTTGAGTTTGTGGTTATGTCCTTTGGGTTGACTAATGCACGGACTATCTCTATAGATTGAATGAATAGGGTTTTTAAACACAACCTTGACTTGTTTGTGGTAGATTTTACTGATGATATCTTGATTTATTCCTATATTAAGGAGAAACATGTGAATCACTTAAGGGTGGTGTTGTAAATCTTGAGGGAGAAGAGGTTGTATGCTAAATATGAAAAATGTTAGTTTTGGTTGAAAGAGGTTGCTTTTATAGGGCATGTGGTGTCGGGTGATGGCACTAAGGTTGATCCTAAGAAGATGGAGATGATTAGAAATTGGCCTAGACCTTTGACTCCCTCGTAAATTAGAATCTTCTTGGGTTTGGCAGGTTATAACAGAAGGTTTTTGAATGGATTCTCTTTAATTGCTTCTCCTCTAACTACGTTGACACAAAATAAGGAAAAAATCATGTGGACCGATGAATTTGACAAGAGTTTTCAAACCTCGAAAGATAAGCTTGTTTTCGCTCCTATATTAGCTCTACCGAAATGGTTGGAAGGATTTGTTGTATATTGTGATGCCTCAAGAACTAGTTTGGGGTGTGTTTTGATGCAAAATGGTAAGTTGATAGCATATGCCTCTAGGCAACTTAAGGTGCATGAGAAGAATTATCCCACCCACGATCTTGAATTGGCGGCCGTAGTATTTGCTTTGAAAATTTTGTGTCACTACTTGTATGGGGTTTATGTTGATGTGTTTACTGACCACAAGAGTCTCCAATATGTGTTCACCCAAAAAGATCTTAAATTGAGACAAAGAAGATGGTTAGATCTCCTTAAGGATTTTGATATGAGTGTGCATTATCACACTGACAAAGCTAATCTTATAGTTGATGCTCTAAGTATGTTGTCTATGGGTAGTCTAGCTCATGTTGATGATGGTTACAAAGAGGTGGCTAGGGAGGTTCACCAGTTAGCTAGATTGGGGGATCGATTTGATAAAGTTGATGTCACAACGCAAGACTAGGGTTTAGATGTGACACGACGAATAGGAACCCAAAGGGACCCCAAACAAACCTCTTAGCATATCATTTATACAACCTTGGTCGCAGAAGTAAAGTAAAAAAATAAGAGAGTATAAACAAGGATAAAAGGACCAAGGGAAGTTTTTAATAGCATAGATTTTCAAAAGAGTCATAGCTCAAGCATAATTATATAACTTGTCCAACAACACCTCTAGCATAGATTGGGTAGGGGCCAAAACAACTTTCCGGGATCACCTTTTTAGTCTTAAAGTTCAACATAAGGAAATAGCAAAAGTAAGAGTGAAAACTAGTGTTACCGAACTTGAGGATTCACAAATAGGTTATCTTTAAAATGACCAACTAACCACGAGGAGGATGATCGTGAGGGGCTCTAGTTCCTTTATGGTAATATCATGTAGGCATAGAGTATGCATTAGTACATTTGAATGTACTAAGTATGTAGGATGCAATGCAACTAGAGATAGGAAACATAATCAAAACGCACATACATAAACAAGGGATTATATATTAGCAACATGGCATGGATGATTAATGCGTAAAGTAAAACATACTTATATAGAACATAATACATGTGTATGAAGAGACCCTCATCATAGATCAAGCGACTAGTACTTGGAATCCAAGGTATAGCACCCCCTTGGAGGGTGATCGAGGTATATACCCCTCAATCGGTACATGGACATCACACCCTCCATCATAGTGGTCAAGGGATATACTCCTTAACTGGTAGATGGACATCGCACCCTCCATCATAGTGGTCAAGGTATATACCCCTTAACCAGTAGATGAACATTACACCCTCCATCATCGTGGTCAAGGTATATTCCCCTTGATTGGTAGATAGACATCACACCCTCCATCATAGTGGTCAAGGTATATACGCCTTAACTGGTAGATGGATATAGCACCCTCTATCATAGAGGTTGAGGCAAAGCACCCCCTCAACAAGGTGTAGTCAACTTGCAACACTATAGATACTTATGAAGAAAATAAAACATAAATACATTACTTTTATCTTTATAAGTCACTTAAATCATAAATCATGCAATAGACCATCAATAATTAAAGAACCCTAAACAGAAAATTTTATCAAACAGTTGGAGGGAGTCTAATGCTAGTGTAAAATAATGCAATTCAAGAGTGAAATCATGTGAGAAAACATGATGTAAATCAACCCACTGACACTTGATAATACCCTCATGCAATACACATTGAAACTCTTCATCAAATCTCATAATAGAACATAGATTCAAAGCTCAAGACGTGCTCAAACAATCACATTCTATTTTATGAAACCCCAATATAGTTTATATTCATAATTCATAATAGAAGGTACCCATAGATAATGAACTTTAAAACATGAAATTTACAAGGAAAAGAAGGTTAGACATCATGGATGAAAGGACCCAATAGTTGAAACCCACATACCTTAACTTTGGAGATTTCCTTGATGAAGATTTGAGTGAGAACCTGAAGATTGAGTGGATTTTTTAAGATCCGGAAGGGAGTTTGGAACACATGAAATGGGTGAAATATTTGGCTAAGTGTTAGAGTGAGTTTTGGGAATGTCTTGAATGATATGAGGTTGGAATATGACTAAGTATATGTGTTTTTATGCATAGGAAGGCTTAGGGCCAAGACCCCAAGCCCTTACACTGAATTTCAAAAAAACTAGCAACAAAATATACTAGTATGCATCCTGGTCGCGTCGCTCCAGGGGTGCGGACCCTTACTGTTTTTGTAAAAATTAGAAAAACTAAATTTTTATACGTTGCTCTAAATTCAGGTTTAGACCCATTTTCCACTCAATTTTTCCCCCTGATCGTAAATATGAATTTTGACTTTTGATATCGTGCATGGATTTTGAGATATATGGAAGTTACGAATATGGGCATTTCCAAGGCACATTTTTGGACATTTTTTTGAGGCGTTTCAATACCTCCCCCATGGAAACATTCATTCCCGAATGTCAAAGAAGCGTACATAAAAGAATAATCATGAAGGAATTATCCCCAACAATAATGAAATAATTCACTTAAACACCATTTTCAAAAATCCCAAAATTAGTGTCAAAATCACCATAAAAATGTCAACATAAATATGAATGCCTGCAAATTACATAGGGTTGAAAAATAAGACTTGAAATCATAGAAGGGCTTACTTTGCTAGTTTAAGCTTGAGTAGAATGAAAGAGGTACGATTGTCGCTTCTTCATGTCTGTTCCAGCTCCCCATGTGACACTTTCGACTTTATGGATCTTCCAAAGGACCTTGACGAATACCACATCTTTATTTCCCCAACCTTAATCTCAAGATCTCTCCTTCTTACATTAGAATAGGACTTTTTCTTACCTTAAGCCATCTTCACTCTTCCCTTATCGACCTCACCTCCTCCAAGGTGCCCATAACTAAATTTGGTACAATCCAAGTCATTTTACCATTACACCTCTCTCAAATCTTTATCCATCTTTGGGGAGCCGGGGTGAATAGAACATGATGAATTATGGGCCTCAGTTAAAAGTGACTTCCTCAAGTCATCAACACAAGGCACACACAACCTACCTTGGTACCTGATGGCACCATCTCCCCCTTGGGAGAAAACCTCCACATTACCATCTCTCACTAAGGCCTTCAATTCTAACAAGGTGAGGGTCAAGATCTTGCTTTGCCTTTACCACCTCAATCAATGAAGATTTAGAACCATCAACCACCACTACACCAGCATTATCAATCTCTTCCAATATAACCCCCAATCTAGCCAACCGATGGACATCTTTGGCCACCTCTTTGCCACTATCACGAACATGAGCTAAGCTACCCATAGACTCACTACTCAAAGCGTCGGCCACATCATTAGCCTTACCAGGATTATAATGCACACTCATATCATATTCCTTAAGAAGCTCTAACCACCGTCCTTGTCTCAAGTTGAGATCTTTTTGAGTGAATACATAATGGAGACTCTTATGATCGGTGAACACATCAACATGCACCCCATACAAGTAACGACGCCAAATTCCAAAGCCAATACCACCACGGCCAACTCAAAATCATCAGTAGGATAATTCTTTTCTTGAACCTTAAGTTGTCTACTAGCATAAGCTATCACCTCAGCATTTGCATCAAAACACAACCCAAATGAAACAACCCCAAAACGTGCCCAAAAATTTTCCTTGAAAGCGCCCAAAATCATAATTTCCATGTATCTCAAAATCCATGCGTGATATCAAAAATTCGACTTCATATTCTTGATTAGGGGTCAAATTAAGTAGGAAATAGGTCTAACTCTGATTTTAGAGCAAACAAATCGCAATTTCATTAGTCATAGAAAATCAAATCCCTTTTAATTAGCTTTTCGACACACTTGGTTTCACCTTATTTAGAGTTCGAATGAAGAAGTTATACCTATTTTAGTAGAACATGTATGTTTAGGGGTATATACAAATTTTTGCCAAATTTTGCCTCATTAATGGTATTCCGTTAATTTAGACATTTCTATTAGTATTTTGGAAATTCCTATGCAATCTTAACACCTCCTAAAGACCTAACCCTATTCCCAAAGATCAAATTCACTCATCTAAATTGGTATACACTATCAAATTCTCTCAAGAGCCTCCATCAAAACCCCAATAAAAATTCAAGGAAACTCAAGAGCAAGCTTTGAATTCTAAGAGCCACCTACAAACATCATGTCTTTCATGACTCAATTTCAATAAATTTAAGGTCTAAGGTGTGTAGGTTTGATTTATGGGTACCTTTAACCCATGAAGCCCAATCTTTCATTTATATGAGAATTACTTGTTTTCAAGTTGTGTTGCTTATGGGTATTATTGATTAGAGTTTATTATCATATTCTATGTTGGGACTTTATGAAATTTTGGTTGAAAATGCATGATTACTCATTTTTAAGTCTATACCATGAGATGATTTACCTATTATGATTGTGCATGTTTTAAGCTATAGAATTATGATATCTCTTGATATTTGATAAGGGTTTTCAATATATTTTGCAAGATGGTATTACTAAGTATTAATGGGCCATTTTACTTAAAATTTTCTTGCATGATTTTTGTCTTGAATTGCATGATTTTATACTAGCACTACGCTGGCCAAGTATTTGATAAGATGTTCGATTATGATTTCTTGAGGAATTGAAGGTCCAATGCATGTCTTATGAGTTAAATGAATTTATCATGATGAAAGGAATGTATGTATATGATGATAATGAAAGGAATGTATATTTATGATGATGATGAAAGGAATATATGTTTATAATGATGAAAGGTGTGTGTGTGTATATGA
>JAABOM020000007.1:17391519-17414939 GCA_011800125.2 Solanum clarkiae
TATATATATATTATTTTTTTATTTTTTTAGAAATAACAATTTTAAAAAAATACTAAAACAAAAAATAAAACTTGATGATAAATTTGATACCGTGGAGGGTAAAAAATTGGGTGTCAACACCATTGCCGGTAAGGCTCGAGAGAACCAACCTATATCCATGCGCTCTCTATACATATTACAAGGAATTTCTTCATTCAACATGCCTTTAAGAAGGTAAGCAGTAATAACAAGCCAAAAGGAAATGCATATGGCTAGGCTGTTGGGGCCACGTTGTCTAAAGTATGAGATATAGCCACACTTTAATTTACATAGTCTACAAAGCCTCTATATAAGGAAAAGTATTTGATAAGAGTCGGGATAGGCCCCGCCTCAACTAACTATACAATACAAAATTGTAAGCTCTAGAAACACAAGCTCCGAAGCAACCTGGAGCTTGGTAACAACAGCTGGATATCCTGTACTCCTACTGGAGAGATCTAATAGCACCTGTACTTTCAGCATGAAATGCAGGTCCCCCATGAGGGACGTCAGTATGAGATAATGTACTAAATATGTAAGGTAGGAAATACTGTACATGAAGTAACAACTGAAATGAAACAATACACTGGTGTAGGATAAGAAACCACCTTTAGTTATACTGTGAGATCATGTACTTTATGTTCTTTTTATTACTTTATCTTTACTGTATAATTTGTGCACAACATATAATACAATTGACCAGCTGATCAGTGGTAAATCTATATCTAGATTGTCCCTGGCTAAGCTTTTCCTTTCACCCCTTGGGCTACCCCCCATGATAGGATCGACCCTAGCTATGTGATTCTTCCACCCCTCGGGTTACTACCAATCAACAGGCAATATACTTTATCTTTCAATTACTTTTGAGATGATTCTTTTGGTGGTCATAATATTGGAGCTGTAGGACTGTAGATATAGCATGTTACATGTAAATAATCATACAAGATAATATGACAATGAAAAGAGTATGTTACAGAAATAATAAAATACGTATGAGATGAAACAACTCATGAACTTTATTTAGCAACAAGAACCCATGTATCTTGGTATCCACATATGTATGTAGATTTGAAAACCATACTAAACACATAAGTATTCTTACTTACCTTTACCCTCAAGGTGTAAAGCTTCTCCAAAAACCCTAAAAATCTCCTTGTGGCTGCTTTGCAAAGTTAAGAAGGTGTAGAGAGAAAGCTTGTGAAAGTTGATTTTTTTTCCAGGTTAAGAATGAACTAAAGGTGCTATTTGTAAGCCTTTTTAAAGGAGCCTTTGGCCAACTTTATTGTGTGGTTTAAGCCTCATATTATCAAGGTGGTGATACAACAGCTTGGACCTTTCACTTGGGCCTAATTGGGTTTCAAAGTTGATGGGCCTTGACTGCCCATTTTTTTAATTTCTCTTCACTTAGTTTGGGCCCAAATAGTCAAGTGGGTTGTGATATATTTGGCCCTTTTTATATTCTTCTTGGATTGAAAATATAGTCCATTTATGATGCTAAAATACGGGCTAAAGTTACACCCTTAACACGAAATTTATCCATAATTGGACTTGGATGGATTTAACGTTGGGCCTTGTCTCCGTCTAGCTAGCAAGTTTAAGCTAAACAAGTAGGTGATTCACCTACTAGCTTCCTAAGTCTTGTAAGCAACTCACTTCTTTCACCTCATTTAAGGTCGTGATCTCCTCAATTTGACTTAAAACTTATTTACACTCGATCCTCTTCAGCGTTAGACATACATATCGCCCTCTAATTCGAGATTCAAAAACTTTTAAAAATTGGCGCTAATTTGAAAAGTCATATCACGTTTCATTTGCATAATACTAGTATTATAAGATGTGGACTGTTACATCATACCTTATGATACGATCTTTTCAGTAGGAACCATTAGTTATTCTATCTTACGTCATGACCTTTTCGGTAGGAATCATAGGACTAGCTCATCACAACATTACATTTCAAGCATAAGGGAAGACCTTCTTTATTTTCTCAAGAGCACAACAACATGGGAACCAACAATCTACTTACAACACCATAGGTACAATTTCATGAAAATATCATATATAAATATTCCTATCATCATCATAGAGTCATTCAACTCATAATACATGTAGTGGGCCTCCAACAACTCAAGAATTCATAACCGGGCATTTTATCAAACACTTGGTAGGTGTGTAGTGATAGTGTAAAACCATGCAATTCAAGAGTGAAATCATGCAATAAAACTTGAAGTAAAACAACCCACCAACACTTGGTAAGACCATCATACAATATACATTGAAATCCATCATCAAATCTCATAATAGACCATAGTTTAATACCCCAAAACATGCATAGTCACAATAGACAAACCATCTCATAGTATGATATTGAAATAGGTAGACATGTGTTTCCAATCAACATTTCATTAAAAACCCAACATAATTTGTAATCATAATTCATATTAAGTAATACGCATAAGTAATACAACTTGAAAACATGCAATTTTCATAAAAAGGAAGGGTTGTACTCCATGGATGAAAAGTACCCGTGGATGAAACCCACATACTTTATACCTTGAATTTCTTGAAATTGAGTTGAGAAAGACTTAAAGTTTGAAAGTGGGTCATGGAATCCAAAGCTTGCTCTTGAGTTTCCTTGAATTCGTATTGGGGTTTTGATGGAGGCTCTTCAGAGAATTCAAGAGTGTATTCCAATTGGGAGGAGTGTATTTGATTTTTGGGAAAGGATTTAGGTCTTTAGGAAGTGTTTATATAGCATAGAAATCCCCAAAAGGCTAATAGAAATGACTAAATTTATGGAATGCCATTAATGAAACGAAATTTGGATAAAACTCGTATATACCCTTGCAGATACGAGTTCTACAAAAATGGGCATAACTTATTCATCCGAACTCTAAATAAGGTGAAACCAAGTGCGCTAGAAATCTAATTCAAAGAGATTTAATTTGGTAGGTCGTGAGACACCCAGTTATTTGTGTGCTAAGAGATATGCCCCTTTAAAATTGATCCTCCTATTGGTACTTGTGCAAAACTTAGCCAACGGAAATTCCTTTGAACTTGGCTTGATGTAGGGCCCTCACGATGGTCTTAAATGACATAAATAATCTTGACTTAGATTTAATGAGAGCTTAAAACTTGACTGAGTTTCTTGAGATCCGATATGAGTTTGGGACACTTGAATTTGGATGAAGCATTAGTCTAAGTGTTTGAGAAAGTATTGGGGAATGTCTTGTATGATATAAAGGTGAAATATTCCTAAGTATAAGTATTTTCATGTATGGAAAGACTTATGCCCAAGACCCAAAAGACTTGGACCGGGATAAAGTAACTGGGCACAAAATAATGCACTAGCACGTCGCGCCAGTGACGCGAAGTAGCTATTGGAAATTAACACTTTGAAATTTTGAATTTTGCTATGGTTGCTCTAAAATTCGGGTTAGACCCATTTCCCACTCAATCTGACCCGCTGAACAACAATATGAAGTCGAATTTCCAAAATAATGCACATATTTTGAGATACATAAAAATACGAGTCCGGGCACTTTTGAGGCACATTTTTGGGCATTTTTTTGGGGCCGTTATAAAGCACAAACCAAATTCCAAGAAAAGAAAAAAGGTTTTTAAGAAAAGAGACAAGAGCAAGATAAAGTGCTACAATTGCCATATTCCAGGGCATTTCACTCGTAAGTATACCGAGCCAAAAAAGGTAGCATTCTTAAATATATCTCTAATTGTTGTATATGTTACAAGCACTAAGTTGAGATTGAGAAGCTTCTTGTTAAATCTGGATCTAAATAGATTTATGTGGGGAACAATGCATGACTTGAAGTCAAGAGATTGACACTTGCAAAATAGATTTGTGTAGTGGCCTATTCTTGATGTTGCATGATGTTTTGTATGCTCCAAAGATCTGACGAAACTTAGTATCTATCTCAGTGCTTTTAGATGATGGTTTCGATTTTTTTAGTCGAAATGTTATTAGAATAGCACTAGATAGTGTTTTGTATGATTATGGACTTCATTATGATCGTTTCATCATTTTAGATTATAATCTTTCAACTTATGACTATTATGCTGACCGCTGTGTAATGGCATATTCTTCAAGTAATAATGACATTGATGTTGTTACATTGGCATGTAAGATTAGGTCACATAGAGCAAGAACGAATGAAAAGGTTGGCAAAAGAAGGATATTTTTAGGTCCTTTATCCGAAATTGGATTGTCGACTTGTGAAAATTATCTTGCTGGAATGATTATGTGAAAACCATCTGGGAAAGATAAGAGAGTTGAGTTCCCACTTTAATTAATCCATTTTGTTATTTGTTGTCTAATAAATGTGAAGGCAAGATCTAGTGCCACATATTTTATTACATTCATTAATGATTTCACGCACTTTAGTTATGTCTATTGATTTCTCATAAATCTGAAGCACTAGAGTGCTTTAAAGGATATATGAATGAAGTTGAAAATCAATTGGATAAAAGAATAAAGATTCTAAGAACTGACCGAGAACGTGAATATCTATCAAATCAATTTGAAGAGTTATGTAATGAAAAGGGCATAATCAGATAGTTGACTATTCATTATTAGATATGGTAAGGTAAATGATGGCACATGCAAATTTGCCTATCTCATTTTGGGGAGATGCATTATTGACTGCGGCCTACATTTTAAATAAGGTTCCTTCTAAATTAGTAACTTCCACTCCTTTTGAACTTTGAACTGGTCATAAAAAAACCTAGATGATTTACAACCTTATCATTGTGCTGCTTATATTAAAGATCGTCTAGGTGAGTTTGGTAAATTAATTTCAAAAGGAAAGAAATGTATCTTCATTACATACTCAGAATGCTACAAAGGGTTTGTATTCATTGATGAGTTGGAAGATAGAAGTGTGATTGAAATTGAATAATGTCTGATTTTCAGAAAATATTTTTTTTTTCAAAAAGGAATGATAAAATTGAAGGTGAGCGTCTATACGAAATGTTAAATTCAGAAGACCAAAAAATGTCATCAGATGAGGCAAATGATCAAGAGATGATTCCTGGTCCAAGTGGGAGTTTTGAATCCCAAATTTCTATAGAGGAATCTGAATTTATACTACATAAAAGTACAAAAACGAAGTACCTAAACGATCTTATCAAATTGAGAATTATGTTTTCCTAGAATCTCTCACGGAGTTAGATGAACCTAACTCTGTGAGTGAAGCTTTGTCGAGTCTTGAAAATGATAAATGATTGAAAGCGATGAAAGATGAATTAGAGTCCATAAAAAACAATAAAGTTTGTGATTTAGTTGACCTTCCACAAGGATGTAAATCTATTGGCAATAGGTAGATTCTCAAGGTTAAACGTAAATTGGATGCGTCAATAGAAAGACACAATGCTCGACTGGTGACTAAAGGTTTTACTCAAGAAGTTGGGATAGATTATGAGGAAACCTTTTCACCAGTTGTAAAGTTTACCTCTGTTCAACGCTGTAGTTACATGTTTAGATTTAGAATTACATCATATGGATGTGAATACTGCTTTTCTCAATGGAGAATTAAACGAGAAAATTTACAAGGTTCAACCTATAGGCTTTATTGTTAAAGGCCAAGAAAAGATGATTTGTAATTTTTTTCTCTTTATGTAAATGATATACTATTAGCTGGAAATAATTTAGAGTATTTGAAAACTATCAAGTCATGATTTTGAAAGTCATTTGATATGAAAGATATGGGTGGCACAAACTTGGTTGTAAAAATCCAAAGAGATTATTTCAAGAAATCTTTGAATTTGTCTCAAGAAACCTACATAAGGAATATATTAGAACATTTTCAAATGAGTAGTTGCAAACCCATGGATACTTCAATATCTAGAGGTAATCTTTAAGTCTTGAAATGTGTCCCAGAAGTGATAAAGAGAAGGAATTGATGTCGTGAGTTCCATATTCTAGTGCTGTTGGATGTCTGATATACGCATATGCATATTAGTTTAGTTATGTGTTATGCCATAGGTCTGGTAGACAGATACCAATCTAATCCCAGAATAGATCACTGAAAGGCAGTGAAGAGAATGTTCCAACATCTAAGGGGAACTACAGATTATTTATAAGAGGTTATACAGATGGTGATGATCAACATATGGACATCTGTTATGTTCTTACTGAATAGGTGTAAAATGTTTTTGTGAAAAGAGTAAGAAATAACCTAGCATTTTATGGCTAGTGCATCTACAGTACTGGAAACTGTTTGGTTAAAGTGATTATTTAAGCATTTGGGTATTGCAAAGAATCCGAAGGGTTTATGACTTTATATGGTGATAGTCAGGTGGCTTTCACATATACAAAAGGGTCCTAAATATCACAACAAGACCAAACACATTGATATCAAGTATGATTTTGTGAGAGACATAGTAACAAGTGGAGAAGTGAATTTACAATAACATTCCTACTCGTGAAATGGTAGTTGATCTCTTTACAAAGGCAATATCAAGAGACTTGCTTGAGAAGCATGATAAGTCTCTAGACTTATGTAGGATGTGATTTGTACTGTCATATAACTTTGTTATTATAACTTTCTCATCAATATAAGATTGTTTTATATCTTAAAGGTATGTAATGTTTAATGTGTCAAACAAGTCACGAGATTGGTCTGTCACATGAGCAATTGTCTCTTATGTCAGGAAACATGAAGAGATAAATATCACTGTCATATTTAGACTTGTTTTGGAAACCAGATAAAAGTTTTTCTGAGAAATGAGTTTGAGGATAATTGTAGAGAGAAACTTGGGTTAGACATTCAGAATGTCTAGACCAAGATCTGTACGATGTTGGAGTAAGAAACATGCGCCTGTGTAAGGTGAGAACATCGTAGCATATGCTTTATACCATATGTGTTATGCGACAGAAGGTTTAATGAAAGAATGAGACCTGCTTCTTCATTGTGTGAGACCCTGAAAAGTCAAAATTGAACTTTTCAATTGAATACCCTTTGTGTTTTTATGTTTCTTGAAATTTCAATCGATGTTTCTACTTTAAAGTGTTACTTGAAATGACACCAAAAAGTGCCCGAAAATGTGCCTCAGAAGTGCCCGAAATCATAATTTTCATATATCTCAAAATCTGTGCATGATATCAAAAATCCAACTTCATATTCTTATTCAAATTGAGTGGAAAATGGATCTAACTCCGATTTAAGAGCAACCGTATCAAAATTTGAAAATCGGAAAATGTGATTTCCAGGGAGGTTTTCTCTCCCTTGGCGCGTCAAGTGCTTTTTGTGGCCAGTTTTTGACTTGGTCCAAGACTTTTGAGTCTTGGGCCTAAGTGTTCCCATGCATGAAAATACCTATACTTAGCCTTATTTCACCCTTATATCATTCAATATATTCTCTAATACTCATTCAAACACTTAGCCAAATATTTTACTCCCAAGTTCAAGTCTCAAAACTCATCCAGATCATAAGTTTCTTATTCAAGCTTCAAGTCTCCATCTCCAATCTTCGTCAAGTTCATCTCAAAAGCTAAGGTGTGTGGGTTTCTTTCACCCATGATGCCCAATCTTTCTTTTCTTAAAAATTGCATGATTTAAAGTTGATTTACTCATGAGTCTTATTTATTATGAAATTCACTACACACTATGTTGGGGTTTATGAAATTGTGACTGTTTTACTATGTTTTGAGCTATGAATCTAAGATCTATTGTGAGATTTGATGAAAGGATTTTGATGTATATTGCTTGAGGGTGTTACCAAGTATCTATTGCTGGTTTTACATTGGATTTTCTAGCATGATAACATCCTTGAATTGCATGATTTTACACTAGTACTACACACTTGCCAAGTGTTTGATAAAATGTTTGGATTATGATTTATTGAGGAATTGAAGGTCCAATGCATGTCTTATGAGCTTAATGACTATATGATGATAAAATGATGATGACATGAATGTATGTATATGGTATTATCTATATAGTGTTGTGAGTTGACTAAGCCTAGCTCGGGGGATTGTAGGCCCGGGTAACCACATCGAGGGTTTGGTACCTTAGTTGCCTAGTAGGGGCTAATAGGCTCGAATAACCATATTGATGGGTTGGTACCTCATTAACCACATCGAGAGGTTTGTAACTTAGTCCCTAACAAGGGGGTGGTTGGCCCGAGTAACCATATTGAGGGGTTGGTACCTCATTAACCATTTAGAGGGGTTTGTACCTCATTTGCCTCTCCAAACAGGTGGTAGGCCTTCGATATTCTATATTGGTGGTCACTTGCTACACATGTATTATATTCCATATAAGCACGACTTTACTTCAAGCATATTTCATACATACCATCTTGTTATTATGCCATCTATTGAATATTATTATGCATTTTGCCTATGATGTCTATCTATTGTTGTATTGCATCCTACATACTTAGTACATTCAAATGTACTAATGCATACTCTATACCTGTATGATGTCGCCATGTGGGAACCGGAGCACCACTTGATCATCCTTCCCCCTCCACGTGGCTAGTACGACTGACTCTCAAGCTTATTGGTGAGTCCTTCATTCCAGGGATGTTGCTTATGATCTCTTGCTATGTACTAAGACTATATTTCTTTTGTTTACATTTTGACTATGAGGGTGAGCCCGGTTGCTTGTCGTGGCCCTCGCTATTATCTATGTAGTAGAGGTGTTGTTGGGCATATTATGTATCTATACTATGAGCCTTGACTCTATTGTTCTTGATGTCTATGATATGAAAGTGTTCCTTTATCCCTGGTTTCCCGAATTTATTTTCTCTTGATACTTATTTTTATTGCTTTCGTGACCAAGGATATGTAATGATGTTCTAAGAGGCTTGCTTGAGGTCCCTTCGGGTTACACTTGCGCCATGTCAGGTCTAGGCCCAGGCTTGTGTCATGATATTACTAATAGCTATGTATGTTTCGACAATGTGGTGCATGTCTAGGAAAGCAGTTGAACTAAAATAGATAGATTCGAGTAGAAAGGGAAGACTATAAAAACTGAAATTCAATATGAACTCGAGTTCACCTCTTAAAGAGGATGAGGGATAAGATGATTAACTACTAGAGTAATCAAAGTCTAGGGTATTTTAAGTATAGATATCCTCATGTTGATAGTTGATTCTTTCTGTACGTGATTGAATTCCTATAAAGGCTTATAAGACCTTGAAGGCAAGCCTTTATGCTCACAGGTCGCACGAACTATTTGATGTATGAATTGTGCGTTAAATTGATGTAATATTGACTCGAGTCTTATCTGCCATGTGCAAAGTGGGAGATGTAAGATTTTTTGGGATCGTAGGTCACACATTAGGCCGGTCCCATTCAATCTTAACCTGACCCAAGTATCTAGTTTTAATTTATTGTGGTGTAGTTATTTAAATAATTGTCCAATCTTATCCTAAAGGATAAGATTGGATGGTTATCATCCATTGAGGAGGTGGTTGTAACCATGAATCACTTCCCTATTTTTAGGGAAGGTGGATTTTATTCCTAAAAGGGTGGGAAAGGGAAGTTACAGAGAGAAAAATACTGCAGACAAAAGTCAGTTAAAGTTTTGAATAGTACTTGATTTTAGAAACTACTCTAAGATAAGAGTTGCAAAACTAGTAAAGGATAGGAATCCTTGATTGATCAAAACACACAAAAGACACTTAGTTTGTGAACTATACTCCATGTTCCTAGAGAAATGGAGCATGATCTGGGGCTGAATTCGTTGGTGGCGTAACAACGCTTGTGAAATCATCAAAAAGGTACGACACATTGTTCTTACCCCATTAATTTTCTTACACCAGCTAACCATGGGTATCACTATGTCTGTTTATTGTCAAAATTCTATTGATTGAGAGCATTTTTATCATTATATTTAAATAGCCTTACCTTCATTAATCTACGTGGTTTCTTGAAAGCCAACACACAAGTATACGTGGCTTTTATGATAGTGGGATTTGTCCGGTAAAAGCCACCGCCTTCATCAAATTCTTCTATCATCATTTATAGCAGAAATTCCTATCATCATCGTGAGTATATATATGATCTATAGAAATTTATTTCGACAACCTAGTAAATTTTCTCATGCTATAATTTTTATGTATGTGTTTATTGTTATTTCCTCTTCGTCTCTAATTTTTTCTTTCTTAAAAGTATTATTGTTATTTCCTCTTCGTCTCTAATTTTTTCTTTCTTAAAAGTATGACCACAACTAACCAACACTATTCTTACTATACTATAAGACTCTAATCAGTGCAGTGTGTTGGACTCCGAGGGTCTAACAACCTAGTGCTCTAATACCATCTTTGTCATGACCCAAGCCTAGGGCCTAGACATGATCGACAAATGGGGAACCCGAAGGAACCCCAAAAAAGCCTCATAGCATAGCATTACATATCCTTGGTTGCGGGAGCAATTAAAATGATAATAAAAGACAAACATAAACTAGGGAAATTGGTGTTAAGGGAGCAAGAGAGTAAGAGAAATACTTAAATATCATAGATGAGTCAAGCTCAAGTATAATACACAACTTGTACAACAACACCTCTAAATATAGATACTTAATGGGGGCCAAGACAAGCAACCGAGCTTACCCTCATAGTCAAAGTAGCAATAAAGAAGAGAGTATCAATATGTAGCAAAAGAAATACAGACTAACATCCCTGAAATGGAGGAATCACCAACTAGCTTGAGAGGTAGTCGAACTAGCCACGTGGAGGAGGAGGATGGCCAAATAGAGCTCCAGTTCCTACATGGTGACATCATGTAGGCATAGAGTATGCGTTAGTACATTTGAATGTACAAAGTATGTAGGATGCAATGCAACAAGAGATAGGCAACATAGTCAATGCATGATAATAATCAATAGATAGCATAGTAAAAATATGACATGTATGAAGGATGATTGAAGTAAAACATGCTTATATAGAACATATTACGTAGGTAAGAAGAGACCATCATCATAGACCAAACAACTAGTATTCAGAATCCAAGGCTTAGCATCCCCTTGGTATTGATCGACGTACCAATCCCTCAACAAGGTTAATGGACTTAACACCCTCCATCAAAGCGGTCAAAGTACCAACCTCTCAACAAGGTTAATGGACTTAACACTCTCCATCAAAGTGGTCAAGGTACCAACCCCTCAACAAGGTTAATAAACTTAACACCCTCCATTAAACTGGTCAAGGTACAAACCCCCAACAAGGTTAATGGACTTAACACCCTCCATTAAAGTAGTCAAGGTACCAGTCACTGAACAAGGTTAATGGACTTAACTCCCTTCATTAAAGTGGTCAAGGTACCAACCCCTCAACAAGGTTATGGTCAATATGTAACACTATAGAATCTTATCATGAAATTAACATATATACAATATACTTTCATCATCATAACATCATATATCTCATAAGTCAAGCTTTAGGCCTTAAACAACTCAAGGATCATAAACCAGACATTTTATTAAACACTTGACGGGTGTGTAGTGTTAGTATAAAATCATGCAATTCAAGAGTGAAAACATAAAAGTAAATCCAATGTAAAACCATCAATCAATACTTGGTAACACCCTCAAATAATATACATCAAAACCCTTCTTCAAATCTCACAATAGACCTTAGATTCATAGCCCAAAACATAGTAAAACAGTCACAATTTCATAAACCCAAAATAGTGTGCAGTGAATTTCATAATTATTAAGACCCATGAGTAAATGAACTTTAAATCATGCAATTTAGGGTAAAAGGAAGGTTGGTATCATGGGTGAAAGGAACCCATGAAAGAAACTCACATACTTTAGCTTTTCGAGAATCCTTGAAGAAGATTGGAGATGGAGAGTTGAAGCTTGAGAGGAAATCCTTAGATTCAGATGAGTTTGAGACTTGAATTTAAGAGATGAAATATTGTCTAAGTATTTGGAAGAGTATCTAGGAATGTCTTGGATGATATAAGGGTGAAAAAGGGCTAAGTATAGGTATTTTCATGTATGAGAACACTTAGGTCCAAGACTTAAAAGTCTTGGATCGAATTAAAAAAATATGGGCAGATTTTGTATAGTGGCGCGTCGCGCTAGGAACGCATGAACCTTACTAGAATTCGTATTTTGTGAATTCCAAATTTTGAAACGGTTGCTCTAAAATTGGGGTTAGAACCTTTTACCACTCAATTTGACCCCCTGAACAAGAATATAAAGTCGAATTTTTGAAATAATGCACGAATTTTGAGATATATGGAAATTACAATTTCGAGCACTTTTGAGGTATATTTTCAGGCACTTTTTGGGGTTGTTACATGGCTAATCAACCCGACCAAGGAGCTCAAGCCCCTCATGCTCCTACAGCAGCATCTCGAGTGAGAGACTTCGTGAGAATGAATCCCTCGAAATTCTATGGGTCAAAGGTGAGTGAGGACCATCAAGAGTTCATTGATGAGGTCTACAAGATTTTGGCTATAATGGGGGTAAGGTCGGAGGATATGGCAGAGTTGGCGGCCTACCAACTCAAAGGGATAGCAAAAATATAGTACAATCAATGGAAGCAAGAGAAGTGAGTCAACTATGTGGTGCTTTGGGAGGAGTTCGAAGCGACCTTCCTTAATTGGTTCTTCCCCCTTAAACTTAGGAAAGCTAAGTTGGTGGAATTTATGAATTTAATACAAGGGTCTATGAGTGAGAGAGAGTATGCCCTTAATTTTGACCACCTTTCAAAACATGCTCCACATTTGGTGGCAGACTCAAGATTTAGGATGAACAAATTTGTGATGTGTGTTTTTGACTTGGTTAGTGAGGAGTGCCGATCCTCCATGTTGATTAGTGACATGGACTGTCATATTTGATGACCTATGCCGAACAAATGGAAGAGGAGAAATTGAGGAAGAGAAGGGGTCATGAGGCCAAAAGGGCCAATTTTGAGGGTAAGTTCCAAAGCCGAAAGGGTAGCCGATTTCATCAAGGCCAAGGGTCTTCTCATGCTCCCTACAGGAGGTTTTCCAATGACATTCTGAGGCTCCAAGGTGTTGGTGGTATGGGTCCTATTGATGTGTGTACAAAGTGTGGTAAGGGTCATGATGACCCATGATTAAGGAATACCGGTGTTTGTTATGGTTGTGAGGAGATCGGGCATAAGGCAATAGATTGCAAAATTGCGACAAGGGTAAGAAGGTTCGTCCACAAGGTGCTAAGACGGTTCTTTTGGGGAGAGGTGGCCGACAAGATGGTTCTCCAAGGCACAATCGGTTTTATGCTTTGCATGGGAGGCAAGGGGTTTATGAGGTACACGATGTTGTTACCAGTATGTTAAAAATCTTTGATTTTGATGTGTGTACATTAATTGATCTGGCTGCCACTCTTTTTTTTGTTACCCCTTTTGTTGCCAAAAAGGTCCATGTTAACCTCGAGTTGTTGTGTGATCCATACTCCTATCAGTGCATCTATTGTTGCTAGGAAGGTCTATAGAAATTGTCCTATTTGTATCTTGCATAAAATATTGCCTTGTGATCTTATTGAGCTAGATATAGTTGATTTTGATGTTATTCTTAGGATGAATTGGTTGCATGCATAATATGCCTCTATTGATTGTATGACCCATAGTGTCAAGTTTCAATTCCTAAATGAACCTGTCCTTGAGTGGGAGAGTTATGATGTGGTGGTCAAGGGTAAGTTCATCTCTTTTATTAAAACTTGTAAGTTGATCTCTAAGGAGTGTCTTTACCATCTTGTGAGGGTTAGGGATGTGAGTCCAAGGTCCTTCCCATAGAGTCGGTTCCAGTTTTAAATGAGTTTCTTGATGTCTTTCCAAATGACCTTCTCGGTGTTCCTCCCGAAAGGAAAATTGATTTTGGTATAGATCTCCTTCCCGATACTCAACCCATTTCTATTCCCCCTTACCGTATGGCCTCCACAAAGTTGAAGGAACAATTGAGGGACTTATTGGAGAAGGTATTTATTAGACCTAACCAGTCACCTTGGGGTGCACTAGTGTTGTTTGTGAAAAAGAAGGATAGGTCCCTTAGAATGTGTATTGACTACCGACAACTTAATAGGGTCACCATCAAGAATAGGTATCCTCTTCCAAGGATTGATGATTTGTTTGACCAATTTCAAGGGGCTAGCCTTTTCTCTCAGATTAATCTTCGGTCTGGGTATCATCAAGTAAAGGTAAGAGAGTGTGATATTCCCAAGACGACCTTTCGGACTAGGTATGGTCATTATGAGTTTGTCGTGATGTCATTTGGGTTGACCAATGCACCAACAATCTTTATGGACCTAATGAATAAGTTCTTTAAATCCTACCTTGATTCATTTGTTGTGGTATTCATTGATGACATTTTGATCTATTCTCGTAGTGAGGAGGAGCATAGGGCTCATTTAAGGGTTGTGTTATAAAGATTGAGGGAAGAGAAGTTATATGCCAAGTATGAGAAGTGTGAATTTTGGTTGGAGGAGGTTTCCTTCCTAGGACATGTGGTGTTGGGGGATGGTATTAAAGTGGATCCTAAAAAGATAGATGCGATTAGAAATCCACCTAGACCATTGACCCCTCAGATATTAGGAGCTTCTTGGGCTTAGCGGGTTATTATTGGAGATTTGTGAATGGATTCTCCTCTATTGCTTCTCCCATTACTAAATTGACTCAAAATAAGGCCATGTTCTTGTGGTCCAAAGAGTGTGAGAGAAGCTTCCAAACATTGAAAGATAAGCTTGTGTTCGCTCTTATTTTGTCACTACCGGAAGGCCTAGAGGGATTTGTTGTGTATTGTGATGCTTCTAGAGTTGGTTTGGCTTGTGTTCTGATGCAAAATGGTAAGGTGATAGCCTATGCTTCTAGGCAACTCAAGGTGCATGAAAAGAACTATCCTACCCATGATCTTGAATGAGCCGCCGTGGTATTTGCATTAAAGATTTGACGTCATTACTTTTATGGGGCGCATGTTGATATGTTCACTGATCATAAGAGCCTCTAATATGTCTTCACTCAAAACGATCTTAACTTGAGGCAAAGGAGATGGTTAGAACTTCTTAAGGACTATGATATGAGTGTGCATTATCATTCGGGTAAGGCTAATATGGTGGAGGATGCTTTGAGTAGGGTGTCTATGGGTAGCCTAGCTCATGCTGATAGTGGTGATAGGGAGGTGGCTAGGGAGGTCCATTGTTTGGCTAGATTGGGAGTTAGGTTGGAAGAGGGGGACAATGGTGGAGTTATTGTTATTGATGGTTCTAAATCTTCATTGATGGAGGAGGTGAAAGCTACGCAAGTTCTTGATCCCTCCTTATTAGAATTGAAAGCGTTGGTTAGTGATGGGAAGGTGGAGGTTTTCTCCCAAGGGAGATGGTGCACTTAGATACTAAGGGAGGTTGTGTGTGCCTTATGTTGATGGCTTGAGAGAGAGAATTCTTGATGAGGCTCATGGTTCTTCCTATTCTATTCACCCCAGGTCTACTAAACTGTATAGAGATTTGAGAGAGGCATATTGGTCGGGAGGCATGTAGAAAGATATTGCAAAATTTGTGTTTAGTTTCCATAGATGTCGACAAGTAAAGACGAACATCAAAAGCCGGGTGTCCTAACCCAAGACATAGAGGTTCCTACTTGGAAGTGGAAAGAGACTAATATGGACTTTGTAGTTGGGTAGCCCAATACTAGGAAGGGTTTTGATTCCATTCATGTTGTGGTTGATAGGATGACAAAACTGGCTCATTTTATACTAGTTAAGACCACATATGGGGCTGAGCATTATGCTAGGTTGTACATCCATGACTTGGTGAGATTGTATGGGGTTCCTTTATCTATCATAGAGGATCGTAGAGCTCAATTTACTTCACATTTTTGAGATCTTTCCAAAGGGTCTTGGTACAAAGGCTAAACTTAGTATGACCTTCCACCCTCAAACGGATGGCCTAGCCGAAAGGACCATCCAAACCCTTGAGGACATGCTTAGGGCTTGTGTATTGGAGCTTAAAAGTATTTTTGGATGATCATCTTCCGTTGATCTAGTTTACCTACAACAATAACTATCATTCTAGCATCGGTATGGCTACTTTTAAGGCCCTTTATGTAGATGTTGTAGATCAGTGGTTGGATGGTTTGAAATTGGTGAGGTGGCTTTGTTAGGATCAGATCTGGTTATGGAGGCTCTTGAGAAGTTTAGGATAATTAGGGAGAGGTTGAAGACGACTCAAAGTCGCCTAAAATCATATGCCGATGTGAGGAGAAGGAATCTTCAATTTAAGGTTGGTGATTGGGAGAATTTGAAGGTGTCACCCATGAAGGTTGTGGTCCATTTTGGTAAGAAGGGTAAGTTGACCCCTAGATATGTGGGCCCTTATAGGTTAATGAGGAGAACTGACAAGGTAGCTTATGAGTTGGAATTGCCTAGTGAGATGGAATTGGTTCATCCGGTCTTTGATGTATCCATGTTGAGGAATTGTGTGGGTGATCCTAATGCTATTGTGCCTCTTGATGTTGTGGGAGTAGTTGAAGATAATTTGACTTATGAAGAAGTTCCGATTCAAATTTTGGATAGACAAGTGAAGAGGTTGAAGAACAAGGTGTGACTTCCGTTAAGGTCCTTTGGAGGAATCAACATGTTGAAAGTGCTACTTGGGAGGCCGAAGCGGACATGCAAAAGTGATATCCTTATCTTTTCCACTCTACTCAAGCCTAAGTTATCAATCTAATTCCCCTATGTAATTTCAAGTCTAAGTTCAGCCCATGAGACATGCACACATTCATGTTTAAATTAACAAGTTCATGATGATTTTACACTTATGATGAGATTTATGAAATGATGTTTAAGTGCATTGTTGTATCCTTATATAGGCTGAAACTGTCATGTTTGCATCTCTCATATATGTTTCTTTTCCATTCAGGTATGAATGTTCCCAAGGGGGAGATATTGAAACGACCCCAAAAAGTGCCTGAAAATGTGTCTAGGAAGTGCCCGCAATCGTAATTTTCATATATCTCAAAATTCATGCATGATATCAAAAATCCGAACCCATATTCTTTTTCAGGGGGTAAATTGAGTGGAAAATTGGTCTAGCTATGATTTAAGAACAACTGTATCAAAATTTGGATATCACAAAATGCGATTTCCAGAGAGGTTTTTGTGTCCCTGGCGAGACGCACCAAGGGCGCGCCTCAATGCTTTTTGTTGCCAGTTTTTGACTTCAGTCCAAGACTTTTGAGTCTTGGGCTTAAGTTTTCCTATGCGTGAAAATACCTATACTTAGCTTTATTTCACACTCATATCATTCAAGACATTCCCCAATACTCATTCAAATACTTAGTCAAATATTTTACTCCTAAATTCAAGTCTCAAAACTCATCCGGATCTTAAGGTTCTCATTCAAGCTTCAAGTCTCCATCTCCTATCTTCATCAAGTTCATCTCAAAAGCTAAGGTATGTTGGTTTCTTTCATGGGTTCCTTTCACCCATGATGCCCAAGCTTCTTTTTTTTAAAAAAAAAAATTGCATGATTTAAAGTTGATTTACTCATGGGTATTATTTATTATGAAATTCACTGCACACTATATTGGGGTTTATGAAATTGTGACTGTTTTACTATTTTTGGGCTATAAATCTAAGATATATTATGAGATTTGATGAAAGGTTTTGATGTATATTGCTTGAGGGTTTTACCAAGTATCTATTGTTGGTTTTACACTGGATTTTCTATCATGATAACATTCTTGAATTGCATGGTTTACACTAGTACTACACACCCGCCAAGTGTTAGATAAGATGTCCGAATTATGATTTCTTGAGGAATTGAAGGCCCAATGCATGCCTTATGAGTTGAATGACTACATAATGATAAAATAATGGTGAAATGAATGTATGGATATGGTATTATCTATATAGTGTTGTGAATTAACTAAGCCTAGCTCAAGGGTTGTAGGCCTGGGTAACCACATCGAGGGGTTGGTACCTTGGTTGCCTAGTACGGGGGGTAGTAGGCCCCTATAACTATATTTAGGGGTTAGTATCTCATTAAGCACATCGAGGGATTTGTACCTTGGTCCCTATCTTGGGGGGTGGTAGGCCTGGGTAACCATATTGAGGGATTGGTACCTCATTAACCATTTAGAGGGGTTTGTACCTCATTCACCTCTCCAAGGAGGTGGTAGACCTTGAATATTCTATATTAATGGTCACTTTCTACACATGTATTATGTTCCATATAAGCATGATTTTACTTCAAGCATCTTTCATACATGCCATCTTGCTATTATCCCATCTATTGAGTATTATTATGCATTTTGCCTATGATGTCTATCTATTGTTGCATTGCATCTTACATACTTAGTAAATTCAAATGTAGTAACGCATACTCTATACCTACATGATGTCACTATGTAGGAACTGGAGCACCACTTGATCATACTTCCCCCTCCAAGCGGCTAGTACAATTGTCTCTCAAGCTTGTTGGTAAGTACTCCATTCCGAGGAGGTTGCTGATCATTTCTTGCTATGTACTAAGATTATCTTTCTTTTGTTTATGTATTGACTATGAGGGTGAGCCCGATTGCTTGTCATGGCCCCCACTTTTATCTATATAGTAGAGGTGTTATTGGACATGTTATGTATCTATAATATGAGTCTTAGCTCTATTGTTCTTGATGTCTATGATATGTAAGTGTTCCCTTAGACCCAGTTGTCCCAATTTATTTTCTCTTGATACTTGTTTTTATTGCTTCCGCGACCAAGGATGTGTAATGATGTTCTAAGAGGCTTGTTTGGGGTCCCTACGGGTTCCCTTTATGCCGTGTCACGTCTAGCCCCTAGGCTTGGGTCGTGACATTACTGATAGCCATGTATGATTCGACAATGCGGTGCATATCTTGAAAGCAGTTGAATTGAAATAGATAGATTCGAGTAGAAAGGGAAGACTATAAAAACTGAAATTCAATATGAAATCAAGTTCACCTTTTAAAGAGGATGAGGGATAAGATGATTAACTACTGGAGTAGTGAAAGTCTGGGGTATTGTGAGTATAGATATCCTCATGTTGATAGTGGATTCTTTCAGTATGTGATTGAATTCCTATAAAGGCTTATAAGACCTTGAAAGCTAGCCTTTATGCTCACAGGTCGCATGAACCATTTGCTGTATGAATTATGTGTTAAATTGATGTAATATTGACTCGAGTCTTGTCCGCCATGTGCGAAGAGGGAGATGTAAGATTTTTTTGGATAGTGGGTCGCATATGTGGGCCGATCCAATCCAATCTTAACCTGACCCAAGTATCTAGTTTTAATTTATAGTTGTGCAGTTATTTAAATAACTGTCCAATCTTATTGACGGTTATCATCTATTGAGGAGTGGTTGTAACCCCCAACCACTTCCCTATTTTTAGGGAAGGTGGTTTTGATACCTAAAATGGTGGGAAAAGGAAGTTACAGAGAGAAAAATACTGCAAACAAAAGTCAGTTAAAGTTTTGAATAGTACTTGACTTTAGAAACTACTCTAAGATAAGAGTTGCAAAACCAGTGAAGGATAGGAATCCCTGATTGATCAAAAACACACAAAACACACTTAGTTTGTGAACTATAATCCATGTTCCTATAGCAACGGAGTGTGATCTGGGTTTGAATTCGTTGGTGGTATAACGATGCTTGTGAAATCATCAACCAAGTACGACTCTTTGTTCTTACCCAATTAATTTGCTTACACCAGTTAACCATGATTATCAACATGTCTGCTTATTTTCAAAATTCTATCGATTGAGGGCACTTTTATCATTACACTTAAATAGCTTACCTTCAGCAATCTAAATGGTTTCTCAAAAGCCAACACTTAAGTATACATGGCTATTCTGATAATAGGATTTGTCCAGTAAAAGCCACCGCCTTCATCAAATTCTTCTGTCATCATTTATTGTAGGAATTTCGATCATCATCGTGAGTATATATGGTCCATAGAAATTTATTTCGAAAGCCTACAAAATTTCTCATGCTATTATTTTTATGTATATGTTTATTGTTATTTCCTCTTCGTCTCCAATTTTTTCTTTCTCAAAAGTATGACCACAACTAACCCAACTCTATTCTTACTATACTCCTCTACATCTTACTTTAATATAAGCAATTCATTATTTCTAATAGAGGTGGGAAAAAAATTAAAAAATCAAACCGAACTGAACTAATTTGATTTTTCGGTGTTGGTTTTTCAGTTCTTCAGTTTATTTCGATTCTTTTTTTTTGGAAGCTTCACTTCTTCGGCTCGGTTCACGGTGTAAGAGTCTTGAAACTGTGGTGCACCAAAAGACTGAAGTTTTATTATATTAATATATACTTCTAAATTTTTATTTTTCAATATTTATCCAAGCCCAACCCAATTTTAAACCCAAGCCCAACGCAATTTTAGCCCAAGCCCTTTTTGAGTTTTTTCACTTTCTCCCGCTTTGCATTTCACAATTCTGTGATCAAATCAGAAGTTTTCTTTCCCCCGCTCTGAAAAGTGAAAACTGCAAATGAAACTAGAATTGAAACTGCAGTGAAAAATTAAAAATAGTGAGCTGCTATAGTGCTGTTGGAGCCTGAAAAATTAGAAAATAGCGAGCTACTGCTGCCTAATGCCTACTAGAAAATGACAATTAACTACAAACGGTTACTTGTGGACTGCAAAGTGCAAATTGAAAAGTGCAAAATTGCAAATGCAAACTGAAAACTGAAAAGTGCACTGGAAAGTGAAAATTGCAAATTGAAATCGCTTTTATTTTATTTTTACTTACACCAAAAAAGTCATTTTAAATACACCGAAATAAACCAAACCAAAGTTGAAAAAATCGAACCTAATTGATCTAGTTTGATGCGGAGTATGATGCTCATTTTAAGAATTCGAATATCAAAAAATCAAATCGAATTCGACAATACCAAACCGAAGAACCGAACGCCCACCCCTAATTTATATCCTTTGCAGGTGTCTTGTATTGCCAATCACAGGTCATACAACTACCAAGATAAATGCAAAGAACCAAAGGACCATCGACCAACATAATACTGTAGTTAGCTAACAACATTAATATTTTACCTTTGTCGATATCAACTTTTGTGAATATGAAAATATACACAGACAGTACAACAATAATTCAAACAATATGCTTGCTTGGGCAATACTTATATTATGTGTATATAAACAGTTCAACGACATGCAAAGAGTCTTCGCAACTTCTAAATTTGCAAACCATCAAAGTAGCACAAATAAATATGTTGGACCGTTGCATGCATGGGTAATGATCGTCTAGTTTTCCAAGAACAACTGCCATCCACCCAACCAGCTACTAGCCACCAGTGAATGCCATAACACTGCTTCATAACTTTGGCTCCCATTTGTCATCTCCAGTTGAAAAAAAAATTCAAAACTCCACTATTGCAACCAGTGACCTTCCATCATCCACACCTAACTGCCATCAACAATTTTCACATTCGTTCTCCTTTCCAATAGTAGAAACACCATCAAAACCCACCAGAAACAACACCAAAACGACCTCTTGACCAGCCCACTACCACACCTCAATAATGTCACCTAAACCCTGCCTGAAAACTGTCCTTACACTTCTAGTAACTAACCACTAAAACCCCCTAGATGCCACCACTAAATGGGTGCAAATCAGTAACACCAACCTCCAAAATCAACCAAAGGAACCCACCTACAATAGTCGAAATAAACACCCACGAGCTAGCATCTCAACTCCAGCCTCACCCCTCGCTAAAAACTCCATTGTCTAACCACCAACCCACCAAACCAAACCCCAAAATGACCAACTGAAGCAACCATTGATGTCGCGCTCCATTACTATCGGAACTTAAACCCAGCCACAACCTCTCTGTATTCAACTCGAAATTGTGAGCTCCTATACCACAGTATCACAATTAGAGCTCTGTCACACATGAAGTAAGAAACAACCATCTCCACCACCACAACAGAGTAGTAATTTCGACCACAAATACCAACACTGGAGTAGCCACCAAACGCACCAAAACTCCGTAGGAATTGCAACCAACAAACAATCAGTCTCTTGTAATTTTCTCAGTATTAAAAGAACAGATCTCCGTTTAGATTATATCTTTGGACGTTACTATCCTCGATTTTTTGTTATTTTATTTTAGTTGTTTATTATCACTAGTGGTGTTATTATCTAGATGAAGAAGTTTGATTTCGGTAAAGTTCTGACAATAATATTTTGTTCTCTATTTGCCTATGATTTAATGGTCATGTTAATTTTTTTGGTTCACTGGTTTGTTAAAGTTGGTATTTCTGGACTTCTAAATACACAAGTATATGTGGGTTTTTTTGTGTACATATATACTAGTTTAACGTACGTACTTTGCACGTGTGTATCGCATCAATCAATATAAAATGAATGAAGAAAAACATGTCTAAAAAATATTAACCTTATACTACAATATTTGATAAATAATGATAATGAATGTGATTATATTGAATTGCAATGATTAAATTTCAATTTTTTTAAAATGCATAAATATGATTAATTTAGTAGATTTTGTTATAGTATATTTATAATAATTGATATTTTATTGTATAAACATACAAATATATTAGGTAGAACACCACAAATTGACTTCAACCACTAATTAATATACTGATATCTTTCTCTTCAAACATCTTCCTATTATAATAAATAAATAAATTTAGCTCGATCAAATAATCTCAAATATAAGAGGAAGAACATGACCGTTACATATAATTTACAAACTCAAGTAGAGTTGCATTTCATTTAGCGTCTTTTACAATTCAATTCTTAAATCAACACCACTCACTTTCAACTTCCAAACATATCCCTATATACATACAAAATAAATCAATAAAGAATAAATAAAGTTATTAACTAACATATATATAATTAAAGCAAAATTTGATATTAACCCTAATCAGATGTATATGTTAACCCTAATTATATGTATATGATATATACGACAGGGGTGCGGTGAAATAAATGGAGTGTTGGGATTGACCAATTTGAATCTTATGGTTACACCTTGAGAACATATATTTTGTAGGTCTAGAAATCTACTTGCAAGTTTAGAAGTTTTTTCTACGTTATGAATAAAATTTAATAAATATATTTATAATTCTATTGTTTTAATTTTAAAAAGAAGAAAGAGAAGAAATTGGAAACTAAAAAAAATTAGCAATTGAAAGAAAAAAAGGTAAATTTTTAATAAATTTTAAACTCCAATATATTAGATTTCATGTATACTTTAAATAAAAAATGATCCAATAAGTAAATTTTTAGATGGTTTCTTTTTATTTTTTTTAAAAGAAGGAACATGCTACTACACAAATCATCTCTGGGAAGCAGAATATTTTGATCAAAACTGTCACGACCCAAACCCCGGGCCATGACTAGTGCCGATTAGGCACTTAGACGACTATTAAATCCCAATACAACAT
>JAABOM020000007.1:17421878-17466020 GCA_011800125.2 Solanum clarkiae
AGGTCCATGCCCAGGCCGTGTTGCACCACGGGCGTGGATCGACACTAGATATGGAATTTTCGGGAAAATGAAATTTTGATACGGTTGCTCTAAAATCGGGTTTAGACCTATATCCCACTCAATTTTCCCCTTGATCACGAATATAAAGTCGTATTGTCGATATCATGCACCGATATTGAGATATATAGAAATTACCAATATAGGCATTTTCAAAGCACATTTTCCCGGCACTTTTTGGTGCGTTTCAGTCGTTTCCTACATGGTTAAATCATGTAGGCATAGATATATACGTTAGTATGTTGAATTTACTAGTATGTAGGTATGCATTGCATGACATGGAAGTAATGATAGGATGGTGCCTTCCAAATCACACGTTAAAATCATACATTTACGCATTTGTATGTCATAATTAAGCCAATATCATTTAAAATGCAAAGGCAAAGTTAGAAGGAACTTAGTAGGATGCATTGCTGAACCCAGTCGTGAATAAGGAAATCATATAAACTTGGGACATACATGAAATATAGGGATTCAAATCATATACCATAGAAGAAACATCTTTGAAGTATGAAGAGGACATGCTTACCGTTAATCTTTTAATGCATTACTTTAACCATAGAACATGAGATAATGCATTAGAGAAATAGCGCACTTATCCTCACATGGATGCATGATAAAGTACATATACTTAACTTAGTATGAAAACACATGTTATTATCAACAATTAAATTATTTAGTATCCTTAGGTGAACAATGTGCCACTTTACATAGAATGTTATTTAATTATAAAAGAAACATCAGCAATCATAATGGACACCACTTTACATACATAATATAATTATATACCTTTACTAATAGTCTATCACAGTCTCATGATCATGGCTAGGTAGGGACTCATTTTTCTTTTATTCATTCATCCTTGACACCAATGTGTCTAGTCCCAAATACTATATAAACAAGAGTATAGTTGTAACACGCATAGACATGTACACAATAACATCATAAAGAAGACCTTTCAACAATGTATAACTTTCATATAACTATGATATGTTTCATAGTATTTTCATGAACCAATAACATAAGTAATGAGTCTAAACATTTAGAACCATCATGTTCTTATATAGCAAGGATTGGAACTTCCTTCTTTATGAAGCATCCTCTTCATATAGTATAGGTCCAAAACATGGGAATTGTATGCTTAAACACTAAAAAACATCTAAAAAATCTCCATAAAATGTGCCTCAGAATGCCTGGAATTTTAATTTTCATATATCTCAAAACCCATTTGTTGTTTTAAAAATCTGACTTCATATTCTTGTTCAGGGGAACCAAATTAGGAGGAGAAGGGTCTAACACCGATTTAGGAGCAAAGATTTAGCAATGACAAAACCTCAAGAACGCAACTTCCAGAGAGGAATCCGCATTGCTTCCGCGACGCGCCTCTGTGTTAAAACGGTGCCTGTTTTTTTTAGTTCATCCAAAATATTATAAGTGCTGGATCCAAGTGTTCCCAAACGTATTTTTATCTATATATAGCCAATTTTCACCCTTATATCATCCTAATCATTTCCCAATACTCCCCAAAACACTTAGCCATATTTCACTCCAAAATTCAAGTTTCAAAACCCTCATCCGGAACTAAGGATTTTCTTCAAGCTTCAAGCTTCCATTTTCAATATTCACCAAAAGCTTTTACAAATCTATGGTATATAGGTTTTAGCCATTGGGTTCTTCCACCCTTGGTGCCTTAATTTTCTTTTTACTCAATTTGCATGATTTTAAAGTTGATTTTACATGTGGATCTTGTATATTAAGAAATTTACTGCACAGTGATTTGAATTCATGAAAGTATGGTTTTTTAGCATGTTTTGAGCTCTAAATCTTGGATCTAATGTTGGATTTTATGAGATGTTTTGATTTGGATATCTTGGGGGTGTTGCAAGGTGTTGATTTATGGTTTTATAATAAATTTTCTTGTATGATTTCATCTCTAAATTACATGGTCTTTTACCCTCATTACACCCCCAAGTATTTGATAAAATGTGCGGCTAGAATTTCTTGTGGAATTGAAAGTCCAAAGCATGATATATGATATGATTGATTTTATGATGATGAAATAAGCTTATGTACATGATAAATTCTATATAAATTGTTGCATTATACCATGCCCAATCCCGAAGGGGGGGGCTAAGAACCTAAATAACTGAGATGGGGGTTTGTACTCATCAACTGAGGAGAATGCGCACAAGATATTACCATGTAGGGACTGGAGCTCCTATTGATTATCCTTGTCCACATGGATAGTTTGGTTCTTTGAAGAAAGCTTTGGAGAGTCATCAACTCCGAGGATAATATCTATTTCATTCATGCTATGTTGAGACTTGTTCCTTATATTGAATACTTATTATCATAAGGTTGAGCTCGGGAAGTATCTTAGCCCCTGCTCCATTTTAAAGTAGAGGTGTTGTTGGGTACTATGTTTGTATATGCTTATGAGCTCGACTCTTCTTATGTTTTATGATTATGAAAGACTTCCATTAGACTCATTTCCTTTTTGAATAATTGACTCTTGTTATTGTCTCATTTTTCTTCCACAACCAAGGATGTGTACATGATATGCTAAGAGGCTTTTTTGGGTTGTCTCCAGACATCCCATTTTCCGTGTCATGTCTAAGGCCAAGGGTTGGGTCGTGACACATGCCCCCCATCCAAAGCATGATCAGATAGAGGCTATGCAGAATAGACTCCACAACAAGGCTACAGACTTCGAGGCCAGTGGCTCTATTGAGGAGACCAATGTCCATCTACATGAGGGAATTGAGCTATGATGTACTAGGTGAAACGACCCCAAAAAATGCCCAAAAATGTGCCTTGAAAATGCCCAGAATTGTAAATTTTCATATATCTCAAAATTTATGTGTGATATCAAAAATCTAACTTCATATTCTTGTTCAGAGGATCAAACTGAGGGGGAAGGAATAGGGTCTAACCCCAATTTAAGAGCAAAAGATTAGCAATTAAGAAATTTCAAGAATGCGATTTCCAGAGAGCAAAGCGCGCCGCTTCTGTGATGCGCAAAGGTGTTATTTGTGACTATTTTTTTAACCTAGTCCAAGACTTTTAAGTTTGAAGCAGCGCGTAGAGGGTGTTATTTCTGATTATTTTTTCAGCTTGGTCCAAGACTTTTAAGTCTTGGGCCTAAGTGTTCCCAAACTTGTATTTATCCATATTTAACCATATTTCACCCTCATATCATCCAAACATTTTACAATTCTCACTCAAACACTTAGCCATACTTTTTACTCCTAAATTCAAGTTTTAAAATCTCTTTTGGATCTAAGGATTTCCATCAAGGTTCTTCTTCAAGCTTCAAGTCTCCACCTCCAATCTTCACAAAGTTTATCTCCAAGCTAAGGTATGTGGGTTTCTTTCACGAGTTCCGTTCATCCATGATGACAAAGCTTCCTTTTCTTATAAATTTCATGATTTAAAGGTGATTTATTCATGGGTCTTAATTATTATGAAAATCACTGCACACTATTTTTGAGCATATGAAATTATGACTGTTTTACTATGTTTTGAGCTATGACTCTAAGATTAATTAAAAGGATTGGTGAAGGGTTTTGTTGTTTATTACTTGAGTGTGTTACAAAGTATCTATTGAAGCTTTTACATTAAATTTACTAGCATAATTTCACTCTTGAGTACATGGTTTTACACTAGCACTACACACCCTCTAAGTGTTTGATAAAATGACCGGATGTCATCTCTTGAGGAATTGAAGGTTCATAGCATGAGATATGATATGAATGACTATATGACAATGAAATGAGCTTGTGTATATGATACATTATATATAAAGTGTTGCATTAGACTATGCTGGATATGGGGGGACTAAGAGCCCGGATAACCTAGATGAGGGTTTGTACTCATAAACCATATGAGAGGTTTATACTTCGCCAATAGGGTGATAGGGTAAGATTATCGTTAGCCATGTGAGGGTTTTATTCTTCGCCACCAGGGTGATGGGGTAAGATCATCATCAACCTACCAAGGGGTTTGTACTTTGAAAATCTTGCTTGGTCTCTTCCACACATATGATATCCTATATGAGCATGAGTTACTTTAGCATGTTTTACTTGAGCATTGGTCAAATATGCCATATTGTTATACGATGTCTATTGCCTATTGTTATGCACTTTGACTATGATGCCTATTTCTTATTGCATAGCATTCTACATACTTAGTACATTCAAACGTACTAACGCATACTCTTGCCTACATGATATTACCATGTAGGAACTGGTGCCCAAGTTGATCCTCCTCCTCCTCCACGTGGCTAGTTCAATACAACTCAAGCTAGTTGGTGAGTCCTCTATTCCGGGGACATTTATCTATGTTTCTCTTATTATGTATTGGCACACTCTTCTTTATCTTCTATTTTGACTATGAGGGTGAGCCCAGTTGTTTTGTATTAGCCCCCGCTCTTATCTATGTAGTAGAGGTGTTTGTTGGACATGCTATGTATCCATGATATGAGATTTGACTCTTTGTTTCTTCACTATGATGTTATGCAAGCTTTCCCCTTAGCCCCTTAACACATATTGTTATTTTTTATGGCTTTTATATGTTTTCGCAATCAGTGATGTGTAATAATAAGTTAAGAGGCTTGTTTGGGGTTCCATCGGGTTCCCCATTCGCCGTGTCACATCTAGGCCCTAGGCTTGGGTCGTGACAAACTTGGTATCAAAGCACTAGGTTCTTAGATCATTGGATTCCAACACGCCTCATTGATTAGAGTCCTATTCATGGTTGTGAAGCGCACCATGACTATGAATAGAAGGAGGATATGAAGTATTTTAGGAAATGCTTCCCTTCTTCATATTCTATGTCGTTCTATAGAGTTGTTCCCCGTAACAATTGTTCTTTGTATGGTTAATCATGCCTAACACTCGAGGAAGAAGGGCCCGAACTCCCGAGGAGTGACTACGAATGGTGAGCTCCGGGATGCTCTCATTATGCTTTCCCAAGTTGTGGCCAATTAAGTCAACCGAGGGGCCCAAGCCCCTCATACTATTACCTCGGGAGCTAGGGTAAGAGATATCATGAGGATGAATCCTACGGTGTTCTACGGGTCAAAGGTGGATAAAGATCCACAAGAGTTTATTGATGAGGTCCACAAGATTTTGACTATCATTGGTGTTGGGTCGAATGAAAAAGTGGAGTTGGCGGCGTACCAACTCAAATAGGTAGCCCAAATATGGTGTGATCAATGGAAGTGGGAGAAGGGAATTGGTGTTGGTTCGAATGAAAAAGTGGAGTTGGCAGCGTACCAACTCAAACGAGTAGCCCAAATCTGGTGTGATCAATGGAAGTGGGAGAAGGGAATTGGTAATGTGGTACTTCGGGAGGATTTCAAATTGGCTTTTCTTAATAGGTTCTTCCCTCTTGATCTTAGGGAAGCTAAGTTGGTAGAGTTTATGAATTTAAAGCAAGGTTTCATGAGTGTGAGGGAATATGCCCCCAAGTTCAATCAACTTTCAATGTATGCTTCTCATTAGGTGGTCGATCCTAGTTTTGGGATGAATAAGTTTGTGATGGGGGTCTCCGACTTAGTGAGTGAAGAATGCTGGTCTGCCATGCTAAATAGTGACATGGACTTATCCTGATTGATAACATATGTCGACAAATGGAAGGGGAAAATTTGAGGAAGAGAAGGGGTCATGAGGCCAAGTGGGCCCGTTTTGATGGTAAGTTCCACAAGGGTGCTAGATTTCACCAAGGCCAAGGGTCTTCCCATACTACTAATAGGAGGTTTTACAATGACTTCCCTAAGCCTCAAGGTGTTAGTGGTATGGCTCCTATTGATGTGTGTCCTAAATGTTGAAGGAATCATAGAGGCCCATGTTTGAAAGATTCTAATACATGCTTTGAATGTGGGGAGCTTGGTCACAAAAAGGTGGATTGTCCAAGAAACCATGGCAAGACCGTGGTCCAAATGTGGTTCCATTGGTTAGAGGTGGTCCTCATGGTTGAGCCCCATGGCATAATCAGTTTTATAGTCTACATGCGAGGCAAGGGGTTGGTGAGGTTCCCAACTTTGTTACCAGTATGTTGAAAATCTTTGACTTTGATGTATATGCTTTGACTGAACTGGGTGCCGCTCTTTCTTTTATTACCCCTTTAGTTGCTAAAAAGTTCCATGTTGATCCCGAGTTGTTGCATGAGTTATGTGAAGTGTCTACTCCAATTAGGGCATTTGTTATTGCCAGGAAAGTTTGTAGAAGTTGTCCTATTTACGTCTTACATAAAGAGTTTCCTTGTGATCTTATTGAGTTAGACATGGTTAATTTTGATGTCATTTTTGGGATGGACTAGTTGCGTGCCAACTTTGCTTCTATTAATTGTAGAACCAGTAAGATCAAATTCCAATTTACAAATGAACCCTTCCTTGAGTGGGAAAGTCAATATGTGGTGGTCAAAGGTAGATCCATCTCTTACATTAAAACCCGTAAGTTGATCTCTAAGGGGTTTCTTTACCATCTTGTGAAGGTTAAGGATGTGGAGTCTAAAGTCTTCCCATGGAGTCGGTCTTGGTTGAAAGTGAGTTTCTTGATGTCTTTCCAAATGACCTTCCTGGTGTTCCTCCCGAAAGGGAAATAGACTTTGGCATAAACCTCCTTCCCGATACTCAACCTATTTTTATTCCCCCTTACCTGTTTGGCCCTCACTGAGTTGAAGGAGTTGAAGGAACAATTGAGGGAATTGTTCAAGAAGGGATTTTTTAGACCTAGATAATCACCTTGGGGTGTTATGGTGTTGTTTGTGAAAAAAAAAGGATGGGTCCCTTATGATATATATTGACTATAGAAAACTCAATTGGGTCACTATCAAGAATAGGTATCCTCTTCCAAGGATTGATGACTTGTTTGACCAAAATTGCAAGGGGATAGCCATTTCTCTAAGATTGATCTTCGGTTCGAATAATATCAAATGAAGGTAAGGGAGTGTGATATTCCCAAGATGGCCTTCTTAAATAAATATGGGCATTTTGAGTTTGTTGTGATGTTTTTGGGTTGACTAATGCACCGGACATCATTATAGACCTAATGAATAGGGTCTTCAATACCTACCTCAATTCCTTTGTTTTGGTCTTCATTGATGATATTTTGATCTATTCTTATAGTAGGGAAGAGCATATGAGTCATTTGAGGGCTGCGTTGCAAAGATTGAGGGGGAAGAAATTGTACGCCAAGTATGAAAATTGTGAATTTTTGTTAAAAGAGGTTGCCTTCCTAGGATATGTGGTGTTGGGGGATGGTATTAAGGTGGATCCTAGGAAGACCGATGTAATTAGGATTGGCATAGACCGTTGAGCCCATCGAATATTAGGAGCTTCTTGGGTTTAACGGGTTATTATAGAAGGTTTGTGAATAGGTTCTCCTCCATTGCTTCCCCTATCACAAAATTGACTCAAAAGAAAGTTAAGTTTGTGTGGACCGATGAGTTTGAGAGGAGCTTCCAAACATTAAAAGACAAGCTTGTGTCCACTCATATATTATCACTACCGAATGGGCTTGAGTGATTTGTGGTGTATTGTGATGCTTCTTGGATTGGTTTGGGTTGTGTGTTGATGTAAAATGTTAAGGTCATATCTTATGCTTCTAGACAACTCAAGGTATATGAAAGGAACTACCCTACCCCTATTCTAGAGTTAGCCGCCATTGTGTTTGCATTAAAGATTTGGCGTCATTATTTGTATGGGGTGCATGTTGATGTGTTCACTAATCATAAGAGCCTCTTATATGTTTTCACTCAAAAAGATCTCAACTTGAGGCAAAAGAGATGGTTAGAACTTCTAAAAGACTATGATATGATCATGAATTATCATCCGGGTAAGGCAAATGTTTTGGCGGATGCATTAAGCAGGGTGTCTATGGGTAGGCTAGCTCATGTTGATAGTGGTGATAAGGAAATGGCTAAGTAGGTGCATCAATTTGCTAGATTGGGAGATTGGAAGAGGTTGGTGATGATGGTGTTGTTGTTGTTGATAGGTATAAATCTTCATTGGTTGATGAGATGATAGAAAAAAAAGACCTTGATTCCTCCTTGCTTGAATTAAAGGCCTTAGTGAAAGAGGGCAAAGTGGACGTTTTCTCCCAAGAGGGAGATGGTGCCCATAGGTACCATGGTAGGTTGCGTGTGCTTTGTGTTGATGGTTTGAAGGAGAAAATCCTTGATAAGGCCCATAATGCTTCTTATTCTATCTACCCCGGTTCCACCAAAATGCATAGAGATTTGAGGGATATGTATTGGTGGGGAGGCATGAAGAGGGACATTGCCAAATTTGTTTCCGGTTGTCATAGTTGTCAATAAGTCAAAGCCGAACATCAAAGGTCGGGTGGCCTAACCCAAGACATAGAGATCCCTACTTGGATATAGGAAGTGATTAATATGGATTTTGTAGTTGGATTGCCAAAAACTAGAAAGGGTTTTGATTCCATTTGGGTTGTGGTTGATAGGATGACAAAATCAGCTCATTTTCTATCGGTTAAGACCACATATGGGGCTGAAGATTATGCAAGGTTATACATTCATGACTTCGTAAGATGTTATGGGGTTCCTTTGACCATCATATCAGATCTTGGGGCATAATTTACTTTACATTTTTGGAGATCTTTCCAAAGGGGTCTTGGTATTAGAGTTAAGCTTTCTATGACCTTCCACCCTCACATGGATGGCCAAGCTAAGAGGACCTTCCAAACCTTTGAGGATATTCTTAGACATATATGTTGGAGCTTAAAGGTAGTTGGGATGATCATCTTCCGTTGATTGAGTTTGCCTACACCAATAGCTATCATTCTAGCATAGAATATGGTTCCAATTGAGGCTCTTTATGGTAGGCATTCTAGATCACCAATTGGGTAGTCTAAGGTTGGTAAGATAGCTTTGTTGGGACCAGATCTTGTTATTGAGGCTCTTGAGAAAGTTAGGATGATTAGAGAAAAGTTAAAGGCAGCCCAAAGTCGTCAAAATGCCTATGCTGACTTTAGAAGAAGAGACCTTAAATTCCAAGTTGGTGATTAGGTTTATTTGAAGGTGTCACCCATGAAGGGTGTGGTCCGTTTTGGTAAGAAGGGCATGTTGAGCCCAAGGTATGGTACTCCTTATGAGGTCATAAGAAGGGTTGGCAAGGTAGCTTATGAGTTGAAGTAACCTAGTGAAATGGATTTGGTTCACCCGGTGTTCCATGTCTCTATGTTGAGGAAATGTGTGGGTCATCCTAATGCTATTGTGCCTCTTGAGGTTGTGGGAGTTGTTGAGGATAACTAGGCTTATGAGGAGGTTCCAGTTTAGATTTTTGATAGGAAAGTGTAGAGATTGAGGAACAAGGAAGTGGCATCTATTAAGGTCCTTTGGAGGAACCAACAAGTTGAAAGTACTACATGGGAGGTCGAAGCGGACATGCAAAAGTGTTATCCTTATCTTTTCCACTCCACTCAAGCCTAAGGTACTAATTCTAAGTCCCATATGTTATTTCAAGTCTTATATTTCTGCCCCTATATCATTCATATGCATTTATGTTTAAGTTGGCAAGTTTATGATGATTTTACACTTATGTTGAGATTTTAAAAATGGTGTTTTAAATGTAATGTTGCATTCTTGTTGGGGTAGATTTTTTTTTGACTGCTCTTTTCTTGTAAATTGCTTTTACATTCGGGGACGAATGTTCCCAAGGGGGAGATATTGAAATGACCCCACAAAAGTGCCCGAAAATATGCCTCGGAAGTGCCTGGAATCGTAATTCCCATATATCTCAAAATCCATATGTGATATCAAAAATACGACTTCATATTATTGTTTTGGGGGTAAAACATAGGGGTAAAAGGGTTTAAACCTAGTTTAAGAGTGAAAGATTAGCGATTATGAAGTTTCAAGAATGCGATTTCTAGAGAGCAAAGAGCGTCACGGAAGGTTTTATTTGTGATTGTTTTTATTAAACTCGGTCCAAGACTTTTATATCTTGGGCCTAAGTGTTCCCAAACATCTATTTACCCATACTTAGCCATATTTCACCCTCATATCACCCTAAATATTTCCCACTACTCACTCAAACACATAGCCATATTTTTCACTCCTAAATTCATGTTTCAAAACCTCTTTCGGATTTAAGGATTTTCTTTAATGTTTTTCTTCAAGCTTCAAGTCTCCTCCTGCAATCTTCACCAAGTTCATCTTCAAGCTAAGGTATGTGGGTTTCTTTCATGGGTTTTTTTCATCCATCATGTCAAGCTTCCTTTTCTTACAAATTGCATGATTTAATGGTGATTTATTTGTGGGTCTTGATTATTATAAAAATAACTGCACAATATTTTTGAGCATATGAAATTGTGACTGTTTTACTATGTTTTGAGCTATGAATCTAAGATCTATTGAAATAATTGGTGAAGGGTTTTGATGTTTGTTGCTCGAGGGTGTTACTAAGTATCTATTGAAGCTTTTACATTAAATTTACTAGTATAATTCCACTCTTGGATTACATGGTTTTGCACTAGCACTACACACCATCTAAGTGTTTGATTGAATGTTTGGATGTGGTTTCTTGAGGTATTGAAGGTCCAAAGCATGAGATATGATATAAATGACTATATGTTGATGAAAAGATCTTGTGTGTATGATATATTCTATATAAAGTGTTGTATTAGACCATGCCCAACTGGGGGGGGGGATAAGAGCTCGGATAACCTAGATGCGGGTTTCTACTCATCAACCATATTAGGGGTTTGTACTTCTTCACCACGGTGATAGGGTGAGATTATCATCAACCATTTGAGGGGTTCATACTTTGCCACCATGGTGATGAGGTGAGATCATCATCAACCTGCCAAGGGGTTTGTACTTTGGAAATCTTGCTTGGTCACTTCTAGACATATGATACCCTTTATAAGCATGAGTTACTTAAGAATGTTTTACTTGAGCATTGGTCATACATGCCATATTATTATATGATGTCTATTGCCTATTGTTATGCACTTTGACTATGATGCCTATTTCTTGTTGCATTGCATCCAACATACTTAGTACATTCAAACATACTAACGCATACTCTTGCCTACATGATATTACTATGTAGGAACCGGTACCCAAGTTGATCATCATCCTTCTCCACGTGGCTAGTTCGGTACTACTCAAGCTAGTTAGTGAGTCCTCCTTTCTGGGGATGTTTATCTATGTTTCTCTTATTATGTACTGAGATACTTTTCTTTATGTTCTATTTTGACTATAAGGGTGAGACCGATTGTTTTGTCTTAGCCCCCACTCTTATCTATGTAGTAGAGGTGTTTGTTGGACATGCTATGTATCCATGATATTAGCTTTGACTCTTTGTTTCTTGACTATGATGTTATGCAAGTTTTTCCCTTAGCCACTTAACCACTATTCTTATTCTTTATGGTTTTTACATGCTTCTACCACCAATGATGTGTAATAATAAGTTAAGAGGCTTGTTTGGGTTTCCTTTGGGTTCCCCATTCGCCGTTTCACATCTAGGCCCTAGGATTGGGTTGTGATACTAGTGCAGCATCCAGAAAGTTAGTGTCGGCTCAGACACCTGCTACTAAACCATAACCCCCCACAGTCTAAGAAGGAGGTTCACAGAGAAGCAGTTCGATCCAGATGACAGACTTTGGAGATGGATCTAGGTCATGCTCCTGAGACAGAGACAACTCTAGTTATGATAAGGAGTAAGGGTCAGAGTCTGCAGATTCGGGCATGTTTACCCAACACCAGTCCCTACAGTGGGATTGATGAGACATTAGTGCGTCAAGGGCATGTAGGATATATATACAAAGAGGACACCTTGCACGATGACTGGGGATGATAGACCTAGACGATATTTTAGTTGCCATGAATAGTGACTTCCAGGTTTAATAGTGCACTATGCTCTGTGACATCACAGCTTGATACAACTTAGATTGGTTAGAAGTTTCACGGGGGAAGTAATCCCAGTACTAGTTCAAAATATTTATTTCTCCTATACTACTACTATCATCAAGGCAACCCTAAAGAAAGAGAAGCCCATTTTGCAGCCCAGACTGACATAGGTGATGGTGCACGACGTCCTAGCAGATATATTAGAGGCTACCATCTATAGGTTCTTGTTTGGTCCCGAGTACTAAGACCCCATGATGATAGCAGAGTTTGAGTATAGGTTAGAGTAGTCCTAGGACAGAGTTTTGATACAAGATGCAGTCAAAAGATACATTGACAAGATAGATTAACCGTTACATAGTTGAGCAGGCTAGGACGCTGACAGGGTATCCAGTTCCATGTCTATCATTAAGGCCTCACTCAAATTTGCTGGAAAGTTTTGGTGAAATAGGCATAATATTGCAATATGACGTGTATGATTAATTCATAAGTAAAACATGCTTAAGTAATCCATACTCCGATAGAATGTCATATGTGTAGAAGAGACCAAGCTAGCTATTCAAGGTATAAATCCCTTGGTGGTTGTGTAGTATAAACCCCTCATATGGTTGATAGAAATCACACATTACCAACATGGTGATGAAGTATAAACTCCTTGCATGGTTGATGAGTATAAACCCCTAACATGGTTACCCGAGCTCTAGTCCCCCCGGATCGGGCATAGTATAATGCAACACTTTGTATAGGATTCATCATAGGATCTAGTGAAACTTTTCATATAGGAATAATAATATACATAAGCTCATTTCATCATCATAATGTCTTTCATATCACATCTCATGCATTAGACCTTCATTTCCTCATGAAACCACAACCGGACATTTTATCAAACACCTTGAGGGTGTGTAGTGTGGGTAAAAGACCATGCAATTTAAAGATGAAATCATGCAAGAAAATCCATTGTAAAATCATCAATCAACATATTGCAACACTCCAAGACATTAACATCAAAACCCCTCATCAAATCCAACATTAGATCCAAGATTCGAAGCTCAAAACATGCTAAAACAACCATATTTTCATGAACTAAAAAACACTGTACAATAAATTTCTCAATATATAAGACCCCCATGTAAAATCAACTTTAAATCATGCAATTTTAGTAAAAAGGAGACCTAGGCACCACGGGTAGAAGGACCCAATGGTTCAACACCACATACCTTAGCTTTGGCGAAGTTCTTGATGAAGTTTTAAAATGGAGGCTTGAAGCTTGAAGAGAATCCTTAGCTTTGGATGAGGGTTTTGGGTCTTAAATTTGGGAGTGAAAATATGTCTAAGTGTTTGAGCGAGTGTTGGGAAATATTTTGGGGGATATGAGGGTGAAATGATTCTAAGTATAGGTAAAAAAACGTTTGGGAAACTTAGGCCCAACACTTAGAAAAATCTTGACGGACTAAGAAAACTGTGCAGAAACGGAGGCTCTTTGGAAATCGCACCAAGTGAAATTTCATAATTTGATTCCTATGCTTTAAACTCGAGGATAGACCCTTGAAACCCTAATTTGGATCCCATGAACAAGAATATGAAGTCGGATTTTTGAAATAATGAACAAACCTTTACATATATGTAAAACAAGATTCCGGGCACTTCTGAGGTATGTTTTTGGACACTTTTTAGGGTCATTTTAATATTTCCCCCTTGGGAACATTCGTCCGCAAATGTAAAAGAGACGTACAAAACAAGAGATTTCGGGAAAAAATCAGCCCCAACAAGAATGTAATATAACATGTAAAACAACATTTTCAATATCTCAATATAAGTGTAAAATCATCATAAGTTTACCAACTTAAACATGAATGTATATGAATGACATAGGGGCTGAAATGTAAGACTTGAAGTCACATACGGAACTTAGGTTTAGTACCTTAGTATTGAGTGGAATGGAAAATAGATGGATACTTCTTTTACATGTTCGCTTCGGCCTCCTAAGTAGCACTTTCGAATTGTTGGTTCCTCCAAAGGACCTTAGCGGATGCCACCTCTTTGTTCCTCAATCTCTTTACTTGCCTGTCGAATATCTGAACCGGGATCTCCTTATAAGTTAAGTTAATCTCCACATCACTCACAACATTAAGAGGTACAATGGCACTAGGATCACCAACGCATTTTCTCAACATAGAGACATGTATCACCGAATGAACCAAATTCATTTCACTATGCAACTTCAACTCATAAGCTACCTTACCAACCCTCTTAATCAACTCCTAAGGACAAACATACCTTGGAATCAACTTCCCCTTTTTACCAAAATGGACTACACCTCTCATTGGAGAAACCTTCAAATAAACCCAATCACCCACTTGGAATTCTAGGTCTCTTCTTCTCACATTGGCATAGGATTTTCGATGACATTGGGCTGTCCTCAACCTTTCCCTAATCATTTTAACCTTCTCATGTGATTCCATAACTAGATCCGACCCCAACAAATCCACCTCTCCAACCTTAAACCAACCCACCGGTGATCTACAATGTCTCCCATAAAGAGCCTCAAATGAAGCCATACCAATGCTAGAGTGATAGCTATTGTTGTAGGCAAACTCGATCAATGGAAGATGGTCATCCTAAGTTCCTTTAATATCTATGAAACAAGACCTATATCCTCAAGTGTTTTTATTGTCCTTTCGGCTTGGCCAGCCGTTTGAGGGTAAAAGGCCGTACTATGGTGAACTTTTGTTCCAAAACCCCTTTGAAAAGATCTCCAAAAGTGTGAAGTAAATTGTGCACCACGATCTGATATAATGTATAAGGGAACCCCATGCAACCTCACTAACTCATGGATGTACAACCTTGCATACTCTTCAGCCCCATATGTAGTCTTGATTGGTAGAAAGTGAGCCGATTTTGTCAACCTCTCAACCACAACTCGTATGGAATCAAAACCTTTTCTAGTCTTGGGCAACCCTACCATGAAATCCATATTAACTACCTTCCACTTTCAAGTAGGAATCTCTATGTCTTGGGTTAGGCCACCTGGCCTTTGATGTTTGGCTTTGACTTGCCTATAGCAACCAGAAACAAATTTAGCAATGTCCCTCTTCATGCCTCCCCAAAAATAGACATCCCTCAAGTATGTATACATTTTGGTGGAACCTGGGTGGATAGAATAAGAGGAATTATGGGCTTCATCAGGAATTCTCTTCCTCAAACCATCAACACATGGAACACACAACCTACCTTGGTATCTAAGGGCCCCATCTCCCCCTTAGGAGAAAATCTCTATCTTGCCCTATTTCACCAAGGCCTTCAATTCAAGCAAGGAGTAGTCTAGGTCTTGTTTTTCTATCACCTCATCAATCAAAGAAGATTTAGAACCATTAACAACAACCAAACCATTACCCACATCTTCTAACCTCACCCCCAATCTAGCCAATCTATGTATCTCTCTAGCCATCTCCTTATCACCAACATGCACATGAGCTAGGCTACCCACAGACACCTGATTCAAAGCATCCGCAACAATATTTGCCTTACCCGGATGGTAATACACACTCATGTCATAGTCCTTAAGGAGTTCTCGCCACCTTCTTTGTTGCAAGTTGAGATCTTTCTGTGTGAAGGCATATTGAAGACTCTTATGATCGGTGAAGACATAAACATGCACCCCATACAAATAATGATGCTAAATCTTTAATGCAAACACCATGGCGGCTAATTCAAGATCATGGGTAGAGTAGTTCTTTTTATGCACTTTGAGTTTCCTAGAAGCATAGGCCATGACCTTACTAGTTTGCATTAGCACACAACCCAAACAAACTCTAGATGCATCACAATACACAACAAAACCCTCAAGCCCATCTGGTGGTGACAATATAGGAGTGGACACATGTCTATCTTTCAATGTTTGGAAGCTTTTCTCACATTCATCGGTCCACACAAAATTCACCTTCTTTTGAGTCAATTTTGTCACAGGGGAAGCAATGGAGGAGAACCCATCCACAAACCTTCTATAGTAACCCGCAAGGCCCAAGAAACTCCGAATATCCGATAGGGTCAATGGTCTAGGCCAATTTCTAATCACATCGGTCTTCTTAGGATCCATTTTTATACCATCCCCCGACACCACATGACCTAAGAATGTAACCTCCTTCAACCAAAATTCACACTTGTCATATTTATCATACAATCTCTCCTCCCTCAATTTTTGCAACACGACCCTCAAATGGCCATATGCTCTTCCCCATTACGGGAATAGATCAAAATATTATCAATGAAGACCACAATAAAGGATTCAAGGTAGGGTTTGAAGACCCTATTCATTAGGTCCATGAAGATGGCAGTTGCATTAGTCAATCCAAAGGACATCACCACAAATTCATAATGCCCATATCTAGTCTGAAAGGCCGTCTTGGCAACATCACACTCCCTCACCCTCACTTTATGTTACTCGAACCTAAGATCAATCTTAGAGAAAAAGCTAGCCTCTAGCAATTGGTCAAACAAATTATTCTTTATAGTGACCCTATTGAGTTGCTGGTATTCAATGAACATCCTAAGTGAACCATCGTTCTTCTTTACAAACAACACTGGTGCACCCCAAGGTGATTGGCTAGGTCTAATAAATTCCTTTTCCAACAAATCTTTCAATTGCTCCTTTAACTCTTTCAACTCAGCCGGGGCCATATGATAATGGGGAATGGAGATAGGTTGAGTCTCAGGAAGGAGATCTATACCAAAATCTATCTCCCTTTCGAGAGGGACACTGGGAAGGTCATTTGGAAAGACATCAAGAAACTCATTTGCAATCGGGACCGACTCAATGGAAGGGACTTCGGACTCCACATCTTTGAGCCTCACAAGATGATACAAACACCCCTTGGAAATCAAACTATAGGCTTTAATGCATAAGATGAACTTACCCCTCATTACCATATCATGACTTTCCTATTCAAGAATGGGTTCATTTGGGAATCGAAATTTGACCCTAAGGGTCCTACAATCAATAGAAGTGTAGTAGACATGCAACCAATCCATCCCAAGAATGACATCAAAATCAATAATATCTAATTCAACAAGATCACAAGGTAAGATTTTATGCAAGATGCAAATCGAAAAATTTCTATACACACTCCTAATAATAATAGATGCACCAATAGGAGTAGACACCTCATATGACTCATGCAAAATCTCTGACTCAACATGAAACTTTATAGCAACAAAGGGGGTAATAAAGGAAAGAGTGGCACCCGGATCAATTAAAGCATATACATCATGATCAAAGATTTTCAACATACTGGTAACAACATCGGTGACTTGACCAACCCCTTGCCTCCCATGTAGAGCATAGAATCGATTGTGCCTTGGGGCACCACCTTGAGGACCACCTCTACCTAATGGGACCACATAGCATCCCGGACCTTGCCATGGTTTCTTGGACAATATACTTTCTTATGACCAAGCTCCTTACATTAATGGCATACATTAGAACCCTTCAAACATGGGCCTCCATGGCTTCTTCCACATTTTGGGCACACATTGTTAGGAACCACTACACCGATACCATGTGGCCTAGGGAGGTCATTGGCAAACCCCTAATTAGTAGCATGAGGAGGGCCTTGGCCTTGATGAAATCTAGAACCCTTGTGGAACTTCCCTGAAATCGGGGTCTCTTGGGCTCATGGCCCCTTCTCTTTCTCAATTTCTCCTCTTCCATTTGCTCTGCATACGTCATCAACAGAGATAATTACATATCTCTAATAAGCAAGGCGGACCGACATTCTTGACTTACCAAGTTGGAAACCCCCATAACAAACTTATTCATCCTTGACCTAGGATCAGTCACCAAGTGAAGAACATACTTGAAAGTTGATTAAATTTGAGGGCATACTCCCTCACACTCATAGCACCTTATTTCAAATTCATAAACTCAACCAACTTTTCTTCCCTAAACTCAAGAGGGAAGAATCGATTAAGGAAGGCCAATTTGAATTCCTCCCAAAGCACCACATAGCCATTAGCCTTATCACCCTTCCATTGATCGAACCAAATTTTGGCCACACCTTTGAGTTGGTACGCCGCCAATTATTCCTTCTCATTTGACCCAACACCTGTGATAGAAAAGATTTTGTAGACCTCATCAATAAACTCTTGTGGATCTTCATCCACCTTTGACCCATGGAAAACTGGAGGTTTCATCCTCATTAAGTCTCTTAACCTAGCTCCTGGGGTATTAGAATTAGGGGCTTGGGCCCCTTGTTGGACTTGGTTGGCCGCTACTTGGGCAAGCCTAGTAAAAGCATCCTGAAGCTCACCATTGGTAGGTTGATCCTCGGGAGTTTGGGCCTGTCTTCCTCTAATATTCGGCATGATCTAGCATGGCTAAGAACAATCATTTTAGGGGGTAGAAAACTTATCACAACTCTATAGCACGACTCAAAACATGAAGAAGGGAAACATTTCCTAAAACGTCTCAAAGCCTCCTATTCGTAGACATGGCGTGCTTCACAACTATGAATAGGACTCTAATCAACGCGGTGTGTTAGACTCCAAGAATGTAACAACCTGGTGCTCTGATAGCAAGTTTGTCATGACCCAAGCCTAGGGCCTAGACGTGACATGGCGAATGGGGAACCTGAAGGAACCCCAAACAAGCCTCTCAATTTATCATTGCACATCCTTGGTCATGGAAGTACGTAAAAGAAATAAGACAAGCATAAGGCAAAAATGGGCTAAGAGATAGCTTCCCAAAATATCAACATCACAGACAAGGAGTCATAGCTAATATCATGCATATATAACTTGTCCAACAAAAACCTCTACATACATAGATAGAGCAGGGACCAAGATAAAGTAACCGAGCTCACCCTCATAATCAAGTAGAACATAAGATAGTGTCTTAATACATAGATAAGAGGAAAACCATAAACCAAAGTCCCCAAAATGGAGGAATCATCAAGAAGCTTGGAATAGCACTATCTAGCCATGTGGAGGAGGAGGATGATCAACTTGGTGACCGATTCCTACATGATGATATCATGTAGGCAAGCGTATGCGTTAGTACATTTGAATGTACTAAGTATGTGGGATGCAATGCAACAAGAGATAAGCTTCACAGTCAACATGCACAACAATAGGTAATAGGTATAATATAGCAATATGACATGTATGATCAATGCATAAGTAAAACCTACTTAAGTAATCCATACTCATATAGAATATCATATGTGTAGAAGAGACCAAGCTAGCTATTCAAGGTGTAAACCCCTTGGTGATTGTGTGGTATAAAACCTTCATATGGTTGATGGTAATCACACCTTACCAACACAGAGACAAAGTATAAACCCCTCGCATGGTTGATGCGTATAAACCCCCAACATGGTTACCCGGGCTCTTGTCTCCCTAGATCGGGTATGGTCTAATACAACACTTTATATAGGATTTATCATAGGCTCTACTGCAACAATTTATATAGGAATAATCATATACATAAGCTCATTTAATGATCATAACATCATTCATATAATATCTCATGCTTTGGACCTTCATTTCTTCATGAAACCATAACCGGACATTTTATCAAACATCTTGGGAGTGTATAATGGGGGTAAAAAGACAATGCAATTTAAACATGAAATCATGCAAGAAAATCCATTGTAAAACCATCAATCAACACCTTGCAACACCCCCAAGACATTCACATCAAAATCCCTCATCAAATCTAACATTAGATCCAAGATTTGAAGCTCAAAACATGCTAAAACAACAATACTTTAATAAATGAAAAATCACGGTGCAATAAATTTCTCAATATATAAGACCTACATGTAAAATAAACTTTAAATATATAATATTAGTAAAAAGAAAATCTAGGCACATGGGTGGAAGGACCCAATGGTTCAACACCACATACCATAGCTTTGGGGAAGTTCTTGATAAAGTTTGAAAATGGAGGCCTGAATCTTGAAGAGAATCCATGGCATTTGATGAGGGTTTTGGGTCTTGAATTTAAGAGTTAAAATATGGTTGTGTTTGAGTGAGTGTTGGAAAATATTTTGGGGGATATGAGGGTGAAATTTGGCTAAGTATAGGTAACAACATGTTTGGGAAACGTAGGCCCAACACTTAGAAAAATCTAGATGGACTAAGAAAACTGTGCAGAAAATGCATGTCTCCGCATCGTAGAGAGGACATAGAGGCTCTCTAGAAATTGCACCAAGTGAAATTTCATAATTCAATTCCTTTTCTTTAAACTCGATGTTAGACCCCTGTCACCCTAATTTGGACCCCCTAAACAAGAATATGAAGTAGGATTTTTGAAATAACCAACAGGTTTTTAGATATATAAAAAACAAGATTCCGGGCACTTCCGAGGCAGGTTTTTGGGCACTTCTTGGGGTCATTTCAGTACTATAGCCTCCAGTTAGATTATTATATATATTCACTAAAGCACCATAGCTTAAGCCCTATACCACCACTGCTGCTACTACTGAGACCGAGAGGCCCCCACAGAGTGATATTGAGATGGAGAAGGGGGCCACTACTACTTTGGCAATTGTACTAGAGGCCGTAACCACATGTCCTCACACCATAGGCATAATCTACGTGTCCACGGAGTATATACAGGCTCAAGTGAAGAGACAGGTTAACACTGTGTCTAAATTAACTCAGTTATTACAATAGATTTGGCCTTAAGATTGCAAGGCTGCTACAGAGTCTAAGGAGCACATACAAGACCATTTCATGACCACTATTGAAATGAGATTAGCATCATATCATTGCTACGTATATATAATTGGAAGGCGCATGGAGGAGCACCTCGGATCGACTCATACTCCAGACCTTATAGCCATCTGCATGGAGATCCGACAACTTTGCAAGGATATGAGGGTAGTGACTTCAGCAACATTGGTGATTCATATGTCTGATATTATTAAAGAGATGATGCAATTATTCGCTGATGACTTTCCAACCGCACCTTTAGGAAGTGACCCGGTACTAATGATTGACCCTCATGCTGCTAGGTGAGAGGCTGCGAGGTTGGAGGGTGAGCATATAGAGTTTGATAGATGATCCTCTATTAAGGATGAGACAGTTAGGCATGTATGCACATAGAAGCTAGTGATGGGCGTTAGACCCTCCGGACATGCTGCCACTATAGTAGAGACCACCAAGCAGGTTGAGGGTGGTAAGACATAGACTAACATTGGCATCTAGGCATACAAGTATGTTCCTTTTTGACCCCAATGTTATATTTTTTTTATTTGGTTGGTGTCTGTTTAGTTATATGCCTCAGCTAAGTCTGAGTAACTAAGGCCTATATCTATCCTAATTTTTGAGTCCACGGGGTTTTGTTGCTTGTGTTCTTTCTGTAAGGACATTTAATTTCTATTGAACCAACATGTTTAGGATATGTAAGTATTACTAGTAGCATATTGTACTGATATCTATGGAATATCTCAGTTTATGTTGAAAATTGATACCCACCTATTTCTTAGATTAATGATGTGTTGTCAGGTAATTTTGATGACAACCAAGTTAAATCGGTGTTTGACACTGTTTGTTCTAACAAGATAGGGATTAATTGTGATAAAAAGGCATGCTCTAAGAGTCTATATTGAATAGTATTCAACACCAAGTGTGTGTGAACATTATTGTTCATGTTAGTCAACCTAGCCAAAAATGACCAACCAAATACATTATGTATCCTGTGATACTACTATTTGAGCCTTATATGTACCTTTTCTTTGTAGATACTTGAGTGACCTAACCTTTTTGTCTATGTAATCTTTGAAATAGGACCTGGTCCCTCCTTGAATATTGTCCACCTCAACTCAGGCTAAAAGACTAAGTTGAGGGTGGATACCAAAAGTTGCCTTGGTTCATATATTAGATATGGTGCACCTTAACTTAGGCCAAAAGCCTAAGTTGAGGGCAGTTATTGCAAGGTACTCACAATAAGGTGGGGACGAAAGCATACTAAAACAATGAAAAGGGGATAAATATGAAATAGGTGCAAGAAAAACAAAATAGATGCCAAAAATGTGCGTTGAAACAAAAAAAAAAGAGAAAAATAAAAGGCAACGAACTGAAAATTAAAATAAGTGCACCCAAAAGTGTTTGAAATAGGAAAATGGGATCAATGAGCAAAAAATATGAGTGTTGTTAGGGTGAAGTGTAAAATAGCACAGTGTCAAAGAGGGCAATTGTTCAAAAAATACCACACCAAGGCCCCCGAGCCTACGTTACAATCTAAAAAAGTCAGATGCTGATCCTTGTTCAACTAGTCAAAGGTCATGGTCATGAATATAGGGGTAAGCTTATGGTTTTGAACACAGTGTTTGTATATTTAATGTGAGCGTGATTGTTTTTGTCTATGCTAAGAATTGAATCTAAACATATCAGTTTGAGTGAGATATGGGACTTCTTTTTGTGAGGGCACTTGAATTACATTATTAATTATAGGCTATCTCAGTGATTGTTGCTTATCTATGTTTCCTTTCTTGTCATAGTTGCTCTTGAAACGACTCCAGAAAGTTCCCAAAAATGTGCCTCAAAAGTGCCTGGAATCATAATTTTCATATATCTCAAAATTCGTGTTTGATATCGAAAATTCGACTTCATATTCATGATTGAGGGAAAATATTGAGTGGGAAATGGGTTTAATCTTGATTTTAGAGCAAACGAATTACAATTTCAATTTTTGAAAATTTCCTTATCTAGTGTTGATCCGCGCCCTTGGCGCGATGTGGCTGGGGCGCGAACTAGTGTTAAAAAGTTTCTAGTTTTATTGTTTGGTCCAAGGATAGGTTTTAGGCCTAAGTCCTACCATACGTGAAAATACCAATACTTTTTCATATTTCACCTTTATATCATACAAGACATTCCCTATTACTCTTTCAAACATTTAGACAAATATTTCACCCCAAATTTCAAATCACAAAACTCATCTGGATTATAAGGATTTCACTTGAGCTTCCAGTTTCCATTTCCAATCTTCATCACGAATTCTCCAAAATCAAGGTGTGTGGATTTCTATGATTGGGTCCTCTCACCTATGGTTCCCAAGATTCCTTTTTACATAAATTGCATGTTTCTAAGTTGATTTACTTTTGGTTCTTACTTATTAAAATTTTTTTTATGAGCTATGTTGGGGTTTCATAAAAGTGTTACTATTTAAGCATGTTTTGAGCTTTGAATCTTGAAACAATCTAGAGATTTGATGAAGGGTTTTGATCTATATTGCATCATGGTATTACCGAGTATTGGTGGGTAGTTTTACATTGGATTTTCTTGTATGATTTCATTGTTTAATTGCATGGTTTCACTGTAGTATTACAGACCCTCCAAGTGTTTGGTAAAATATCCAGTTAATGTATCTTGAGTTGATGAAGTCCTAATGTTTGGTATATGAGTTAATTGACTTTATGATGATGAAAGGATGTTATGTATGCATTGATTTCATGAAAAATGTCTATTGTGTTGTGAGTTGATTCCATGAGAAGCGTTTATTATGTTGTGAGTTGACCATAGCCAATTGAGGGGTGATGCCTCAATCATCTCGGATGGGGTGGTAAGCCATTAACCAATTGAGGGGTTGATACCTCAATCATTTCGGATGGAGGTGGTAGGCCATCAACCATTTTAGGGGTTTATACTTTAATTATCTCAGATGAGGGTGGTAGGCCATCAAGTAATTGAGGGGTTGATACCTCAATCATCTCGGATGAGGGTGGTAGGCCATCAACCAATTGAGGGGTTGATACCTCAATCATCTCGGATGGAGGGGGGGTAAGCCATCAATCAATTGAGGGGTTGATTCCTCAATTACTACTACAGGGTGGTCTACCTTAGATTCCAAGGTCTATGTTTCTTAGTCTTTTTTGATGGTCTATTCCTAATAATGTAATATGTTCCATATAAAGCATATTTACTTCAAGTATCATCCATGCATGTCATATTGTATATGTTCACCTATTGCCTAATTATACATTTTGATTATGATGCCTATTTATTGTCGCATTGCATCCTACATGCTTAGTACATTGTACTAACACATACTACATGCCTACATGATGTTTATTATGTAGGAACGAGAGCCCCACTTGATCATCCTCCTCCTCCATATGGCTAGTGAGATATCTCTCAAAGCAAGTTCATGAGTCCTCAACTTCGAGGATATACTTCTCTTGATTTATGCTATGTATAGACTCTCTTTTCTTTAGGATATGCTTCACTATGAGGGTCAACTCATTTTCTTGTCTTGGTCCCCGCTAAACTTCTATATTTAGAGGTGTTGTTGGACAAGTTATGTAATGATACTTTGAGCCTTGACTCTCTTTGAATCATGATGTTTTATGATGTGCAAGATGTCCCTTAGGCCCGTATTCCCTTATTTCTACTTTCTTATTGCTACTTAATTGCTTCCATAACCATGGATGAGTAATGATATGTTAAGAGGGTTGATTAAGGTCCCTTCAGGTTCCCTATTTTCCATGTCACATCTAGGCCCTAGGATTGGGTCATGAAAAAGTTGGTATCAAAGCAATAGGTTGTTAATTTTTCTCCGCATCAAACACACCATATTGATTAGAGTCTTATTCATGGTTGTGTTATGCATCACAATTATGAGTAAGAGGCTATGAGACGTTTTAGGAAATGTTTCCCTTCTTTTTACTCTATGTCGTGCTATAGAAGTTAAGGTAAAGTTTTCCCCCTAATGATTTTTCTTTGCTATGCTAGATCATTCCTAACACAAGAGGAAGAAGAGGTCGCACACCTGATGAACAACCAGCTCTTGATGAGCTCTGAAATGATCTCACTTTGCTCGCTCAACTTGTGGCTATTTCAGACAACCAAGGGGCCCAATCCCCTCATGCTCATACTTTGGCATCCGGGTGAGGGACTTCATGAGGATGAACCCACAGTAGTTTAGTAGGTCTAAGGTGGATAAGGGCCCTCAAGAATTTATTGTTGAGGTATACAAAGTGTCAGCTATAATGAATGTGAGGTCAGAAGAGAAGGTGAAGTTAGGGGCTTACCAACTCAAGGGCATGGCCCAAATATGGTACACTCAATGAAAAGAGGAAAAGGGGAACAACAATGTTGTTATATGGGAGGAGTTTAAGGTGGCTTTCCTTAACTGGTTCTTTCCATTTGAGCTTAGAGAGGTAAAATGGTGGATTTCAAGAATTTGAAGCAGGGATCCATAAGTGTGAGGGAGTATGCCCACAAATTCAACCAACTCTCAAAATATGCTCCACACTTGGTTGCCGGCCCAAGGTCTAGAATGAACAAGTTCGTGAGTGGTGTATCCAACTTAATGAGTGAGGAGTGCCGGTCCACTATGTTGATTAGTGACATGGATTTGTCCCGCTTGATAACTTATAACAAATGGAGGGGGAGAAATTGAGGAAGAAAAGGGGTCATGAGGCCAAGAGAGCTAATTTTGATGGTAAGTTCCAAAGTCCCAAGGGTGGCCGATTTCACCAAAGGCCCATGAGATTTAGGGTGTGATTCTTAGACTCATATGTCCAAAGTGTAGTAGGGGTCATAGTAGCCCATGATTGAGGGATACCAATGCTTATTTTAGTTGTGGAGAAGTAGGCCATAAGGTGATGGATTGCCCTCGAAATCACAACAAGGGTAAGGATGTTCTTCCTCAAGGCTGGGGTACTAATACAGTGATTTGGGTAAAGGAGGACAACAAGCTGGTGCCCCAAGGAACAATCGGTTTTATGCTCTTCCTGGGGGCAAGAGGTTGATGAGGTTCCCGATGTCATCACTGGTATGTTAAAAGTTTTTGATTTTGATGTGTATACATTAACAGACTTGGGTGCCACTCTTTCATTTGTTACTTCTCTTGTTGCAAAAATGTTTCATGTTGAGCCCGAAGTGTTGTGTGAGTCTAATGAGGTTCTACTCCTATTGGTACATCTATTATTTCTAGAAAGGTCTATAGAAATTGTGTCATTTGCATCTTGCATAGAGTATTTCCTTGTGACCTTGTTGAGTTGGATATGATTGATTTTGATGTCATTCTTGGGATGGATTGGTTGCATGCATATTATACCTCTATTGATTGTAGAACCCGTAGAGTCAAATTCCAATTCCCAAATGAACCCGTCCTTGAGTGGGAGAGTCATGATCTAGTGGTCAAGGGTAGATTTATCTCTTGCATTAAAGCCTAAAAGATGATCTCTAAGGGGTGTCTCTGTTATCTTGTGAGGGTTAGGGTTGTTGAGTCCAAAGTCCTTCCTATAGATTCAGTTTCGGTGGTAAATGAGTTCCTTGATGTTTTTCTAAGTGACCTTCCTGGTGTTCCTCCTGAAAGGGAAATAGACTTTGGTATAGACCACCTTCCCAACACTCAATCCATTTCTATTCCCCCATAACATATGGCACCAATGACGCTAAAAGAGTTGAAGGAGGAATTGAGGGATTCGTTGGAGAAGGATTTTATCAGCCTAGCCAATCATCTTGGGGTGTACCGGTGTTGTTGGTGAAGAAGAAAGATAGGTCCTTAAGGATATGTATGAAATACCAACAACTTAATATGGTTAACATCAGGAATAAGTATCCTCCACCAAGGATTGATGATTTTTTTGACCAACTTCAAGGGAATAGTCACTTCTCTAAGATTGATCTTCGGTCCGGGTATCATCAAGTGAAGGTGAGGGAGTGTGTCATTCCCAAGATGGCCTTCCGGACTAGATATGGGCATTATGAATTTATGGTTATGTCTTTTGGGTTGACCAGTGCATCGACTATATTCATAGATCTTATGAATAAGGTCTCTAAACCCTACCTTGATTTGTTTGTGGTGGTTCTAATTGATGATATTTTGATCTATTCACATGGTGAGGAGGAGCATGTGGATCATTTGAGGGTAGTGCTACAATGATTGAGGGAAGAGAAGTTGTATGCTAAACATGAGAAGTGTGAATTTTTGTTGAAAGAGGTTGTTTTTCTAGGTCATATGGTGTCGGGAGATGGTATTAAGGAGGACCCTAAATAGATAGATGTGATTAGAAATTGGCCTAGACCATTGACTCCATCGGATATTACAAGCTTCTTGGGCTTAGTGGGTTACAACCAGAGCTTTGTGAATGGTTTCTCTTCTATTTCCTCTCCCGTGACTAAGTTAACGCAAAAGAAGGCAAAGTTTGTGTGAATTGATGAGTGTGGAAAGAGTTTCCAAACCTTGAAGAATAATCTTGACTCCGCTCCAATTTTGTCTCTACCAAAAGGGTTGGAAGGGTTTGTTGTGTATTGTGATGCCTCCCGGATTTGTTTGGGTTGTGTTTTGATACAAAATGGTAAGGTGATAGCCTATGCCTCTGGGAAACTCAAAGTACATGAAAAGAATTATCCTTCTCATGATCTTGAATTGGCCGCCATGGTATTTGCCTTGAAAATTTGGCGTCATTATTTTTATGTGGTCCATGTTGATGTTTGTCGATCATAAGAGTCTCCAATATGTGTTACTAAAAAAGATCTCAACTTGATACAAAGAAGGTGGTCAGAACTACTTAAGGATTATTATATAATATTTTGGCAGATGCTTTGAGTAGGGTTTCCATAGGTAGCTTAGCTCATGTTGAAGATAGGGGCACAGAGGTTGCTAGAGAGGTTCATTGGTCGGTTAGATTGGGGGTTAGGTTGGAAGAGGTTGATAATGGTGGCATTATGATTATTGATAGATCAAAATCTTCCTTGGTTGATGAGGTAAAAACAAAGTAAGATCTTGACCCCTCCTTATTAGAATTGAAGGCCTTAGTGAAAGAGGCAAGGTGGAGGTTTTCTCCCAAGGGGGGATAGTGCCCTTAGGTACTAAGGTAGGTTGTGTGTGCCTAGTGTTGATGTCTTGAGAGAGAAGGTTCTTGATGAGGCTCATAGTTCTTCCTATTCTATTCACCCCAGTTCTACCAAGATTTATAGGGATTTAAGGGATGTGTTTTGGTGGGCAGGTAAGAAGAAAGACATCGCCAAATTTTTATCCAGTTGTCATAGTTGCCAACAAGTCAAAGACGAACACCAAAGGCAAGGTGTCCTAAACCAAGACATAGAGATTTCTACTTGGAAGTGGGAGGAAATTAACATGTACTTTGTGGTTGGGTTTCCTAAGACTAGAAAAGTTTTTGATTCTATTTGGGTTGTGATTGATAGGATGATGAAATCATCTCATTTCCTACCGGTTAAGACTACTTGTGAGGCTGAAAACTATGCTTAAATTGTACATTCATGAGTTGGTAAGATTGTGTGGGGTTCCCTTGTCTATCATATCGGATTGTGATGCTCAACTCACTTCACACATTTGGTGGTCCTTCCAAAGAGGACTTGCAACCAAGTTAAAGCTTAGTACAATCTTTAATCCTCAAACAGATGGCCAAGCCAAAACAACTATCCAAACTCTTGAGGATATGCTTAGACTTGTATTTTAGAGTTTAAGGTAGTTGGCATGATCATTTCCATTGCTTGAGTTTGTGTATAACAATAACTATCATTCTAGCATTACTATGACACCTTTTAAGACCCTCTATGGTAGACGTTGTAATCACCGGTTGGATGGTTTGAAGTGGGAGAAATGGCTTTTGTTGATTCGAATCTGTTTATGGAGGCTATGGAGAAGGTGAGGGTGATTAGAGAAAGGTTGAAAACTACCCAAAGTCATCAAAAGTCCTATGTCGATGTGAGGAGAAGGGAGCTTGAACTTAAAGTCGGGGATTAGGTCTATTTGAAGGTAGCACCCATAAAAGGTGTGGTTTGTTTTGGTAAGAAGGGTAAATTAAGTCCAAGATTTGCATATCTTTTTAGGGTGATGAGTAGGATTGGTCATGTGGCCTATGAGTTAGAGTTTCCTAATGGAATGGACTTGGTTCATTCGGTGTTTGATGTATTCATGTTGAGGAAATGCGTGGCTAATCTGAATGTTGTTGTCCTGTTGGATGTTGTGGGTGTTGTTGATGACAACATGAATAATGAAGAAGTTCTAGTAGAGATCTTTGATGGACAAGTGTAGAGGTTGAGGAACAAGGATGTTGTTTCTGTTAAGGTCCTTTGCAGAAATCAACAAGTTGAAAGTGCTATATGGGAGGCCGAAGTGGACATACAAAAGCGATATCCCTATCTATTCCGTTATACTCAAGCATAAGATACTCATTCTAAGTTTTCTATGTGATTTCATGCCTTATACTTCATCCCCTATATCATTGCATGCATTCATGTTTATATTGACAAAGTTCAAGGTGATTTCAACACTTATGTTAAGACTTCTGAAAAGATATTTAAGTGTATTGATGCATTTAGGTTGGGGCTAATTTCATCATGGTTACTCTTCTCATATACATTCCTTTAACATTCAGGGAAGAATGTTCCCAAAGGGGGAGGTATTAAAATGACCCCAAAAAGCACCTGAAATATACCTCAGAACTGCCCGAAATTGTAATTTTCATATATCTTAAAATTCGTGCGTGATATCAAAAATCTGACATCATATTCTTGATCGGAGGGCAAAATTGAATGGGAAATAGGTCTAACCCTACTTTTAGAGAAAATGTATCACAATTTCAATTTTCTAAAATTTCTTATCTGGTGTTGATCCACGCCCCTAGTGTGACGCAACTAGGGTGCGTACCATTGTTTCCCTGTTTTGTTGTTCGGTCCAAGGCTTATAGGTCTTGGGCCTAAGTCCTCCTAGGTGTGAAAATATCTATACTTAGCCGTATTTCACCTTCATATCATACAAGACATTCCCCTATACTCTTTCAAACACTTAGACAAATATTTCACCCCAAATTTCAAGTCCCAAAACTCATCCAGATCTTAAGGATTTCACTTAAGCTTCAATTATCCATTTCCAATCTTCATCAAGAATTCTCCATGATCAAGATATGTGGGTTTCAACCATTGGGTCATTCCATCCATGGTGCCCAAGCTTCCTTTCTACATAAATTGCATGTTTCTAAGTTGATTTACTTATGGTCTTACTAATTATGAATTTAACTATGAACTACGTTGGGGTTTCATAAAAGTATGACTGTTTAAGTATGTTTTGACCTATGAATCTTGGATCTATCTTAGGATTTGATGAAGGCTTTTGATGTATATTGCATGATAGAATTACCGAGTATTGGTGGGTGGTTTTACATTGGAGTTTCTTGCATGATTTTACTCTTGATTTTCATAGTTATACACTTGCACTACATACCCACCAAGTATTTGATAAAATTTCTGGTTAATGTATCTTGAGTTGATGAAGGCCTAATGCTTGGTATATGAGTTAAATGACTTTATGATGATCAAATGATGTTATGTATATGTTGCTTTCATGAGAAGTGTCTATTGTGTTGTGAGTTTATTCCATGAGAAGTGCCTATTATGTTGCCAGTTGACCATAGCCAATTAAGTGATGATGACTCAATCATCTCAGATGGGGGTGGTAAGCCATCAACAAACTAAGAGATTTATACCTCAATCATCTCGGATGGGGGTAGTAGGACATCATCCAATTGAGGGGTTGATACCTCAATCATCTCAGATGGGGGTGGTAGGCCATTAACTAATTGAGGGATTGATACCTCAATCATCTCGGATGAGGGTAGTAGGCCATCAACCAATTGAGCGGTTGTTACCTCAATCATCTCGGATGGAGGTGGTAATCCATCAACCAATTGAGGGGTTGATTCCTCAATCACTTCTAATTAGTGGTCTACCATAGATTAGTACTAAGTTGCTTGGTCTATGATGATGGTCTATTCCTACTAACGTTATATGTTTCAGATAAAGAATGTTTACTTCAAGTATCATTCACACATACCATATTATATACGTTCACCCATTGCCTAATTAAGCATTTTTATTATGATGCCTATCTATTATTCCTTTGCATGCTACATACTTAGTACATTCAAATGTACTAACACATACTCTATGCCTATAAGATATTACCATGTAGAATCCTCCTCTTCCACGTGGCTAGTACGATATCTCTCAAATCAAGTTGGTGAGACCTCAACTTCGGGGACATACTTCTCTTGATTTATGCTATGTATAAAATCTCTTTTCTTTAGGGTATGCTTGACTATGAGGATGAGCCCAGTTGCTTGTCTTGGCCCTCGCTAAAGTTTTATGTTTAGATATGTTATTAGACAAGTTATGTTATGATTCTTTGAGCCTTGACTCTTTTTGACTCATGATGTTTGATGATGTGCAAGATGTACCTTAGCCCCGTATTCCCTTATTTATACTCTCTTATTGTTACTTAATTTCTTCTGCGATCAAGGATGTATAATGATATATTAAGAGGCTTGATTTGGGTCGCTTCAGGTTTCCCATTTGCCGTGTCACGCCTAGGCCCTAGGCTTAGGTTGTGACAGCTTTATCGTGTATTGATCTATTTGAGTTTGTTTGATAACTTTCTTGCATATGCATTGATGACTTAATTGGGTATCTGTGATTGATTAAGAGATGAGGTATGCCATGAGATTGAGGTTTGTTGTTGTTGGATCGCTTATGTTATATTAAGTCTATCACTTGAGGACAACTAACAATTTTAAGTACAGGGTATTGATGTACCACAAAAATATGACACTTCTGATACTTTAAACTTATAATTTTATATGTTCTCAAAGTGATATTAGTAGGTTCGATATGTTTTTATGTTGATTTTGCAGAATTTTAGGAATACCAAAGTTTTTGGGCTAAAATTGATAGGTTATAGCTTTTTGGGTTTTACGAGGCCCTCTACGGTCCTTGGTTCATTCCATAAGCCATGGATAGGTTTCGTTGATATGATCCAGTGAAGGGCTGATTTTCAGAAGTTGAAACTACGTGCTGCTACATTTGACTGCCCGAACATCAATTCCAGCCTTAAGGACCAGAGATTATGTAGAGTTGTTGAAGAGTTACCAGATGAAACCTTTTATGAGTCGTACGTTTGATGGTGATCCATAGAAGGGGTTCGTACATTGAAGACAGTTGATGAAGAATGCAATCTACGAAGCTAGTGTACCGACCATGAAAGTAACTACGACCCGTAACTATATTCGTCAGAGGCCTTGATTCTAGTTTTTCTATTTTGTTTAGGATTCAGTTTTATTTTATTATAAATATGTTTTTTGGTTTTTTTTAGATAGAGAGAGAAGATAGTACATCAAAAACTTGAGATTGGAGATGACTAATTCGTTCTTGAATATTTCTTGTGGATTACTTTTGACTTGATCTTCGAATTATAATTTTATGATTTTCGTGACGATTTCAGATTTTGTGTTCTTTAATTCTTCATTGTAAGTGTTTAATTTTTGAAATTCATAACATGATTCTCTCATCTACAATGGACATGAGCACCTAAATCCATAACTAGGATTGTAAAAACCATGAAGATCTATCAAAGTAAGACCAAAAAATTTGTAATCCTTATAAAGTGTGCATGCACGTATTACTAATCTCTTTGTTTTAAATATGTTTTTTATGGTTGCAAACATTAGAATCCACTTTATTCTTACTTATTGGACGAAGAGGTTAACGAATGAGAAAAGAGATAAAATAACAGGATTTAATGTGAGTACACTCATCTAATCATCCTAAATGGATCAAAGGATGGTTGTACTGGGACAAGGTAAGGATTAGTAATATGACACCCATAGATAGATGAAATCACATGGTTAAATTTACCTAATAGTTGGATCAAGCGATTAGGTAACCATAACTAACCAATTTTGCATGCTACACACTAGAAAAGGTTGCAATTATGAGGTTATACTGCGTTAGGAGTTCATGGGGAACACAATACCTAGTTACTTTGCTCATTGAATTCACAATATTTACATCAATTGTGCAATCATAGTTTAGGTTTAATTACTACTTTTACATTAAAACTGCCCTCTTTGGGAAGTAAATCGGTTAACTAATCTAAATTATTTTAATTACTCCATGTCTACACAATATTCCTCGCGGGATTGACCCTAACCATTGTTAAGCTCTATATTTGAAATGTGGATTGACCCTAACCATTTTTAGGTTTCGAAATTTGAACTGTGGTTGCTTACACCTTAATTTAGAGGTGTAATTTTGGTGTGATAAACTTCCTCTCAGATTCTCTTAAGACTCAATCAAAAATAAGACTGATACATCAATCAAAATTGGCCTCACACCCTACACACAAATGTAAAAGCAAGGGTGAGTATGAAAAAATGTGGTGCCCAACATGAATACCTAAATTCAAATAGATAATAAAGAACATAAGTACTTCTCCCACTCGAACCGAACCTCTAAAACTACAACCTTCACTTAGCAAAGCCACCATACACAATATATACATATACATATATATATATATGTGTGTGTGTGTGTGTGTGTGTATGTTTGCGCGCGCGCACGTGCGTACGTGTGTGTGTATATATATATGTATATATCCACAGTACAAGTATACAACATGAAAATAGATTATTTTAGATAATTTATAAGTACAGAATTAATCATCATATCACACTTCACACAAGTATCCACATTAATAAATGAAATGGAATAAGATATAATGAAGTACAAATGATACAACACAATGTCATGTAATCATGATGTATATATATACTATGATATACATCAACTAATATAATTAGGCTAGAGCCTATAGAGGACTCACACGGATCATGTATTCACTTGAACTATTTTTCTTCAGCATAATCATCCCTAGCAGAAACTATTTCCCTTTGACTTTTTATTTCACTTTGTCGGAACCATTTTTCTTTTGCATTTATCTAGTCGGGTCAAAACCATTTTACTTTGGTTTTTCATCAATAATGGGACTTCATCAATGTCTAATTTCAGCACAATAATCAATTTCAACTAGCATGAGAATATGCGAAGAGTCCATACAATTCGTATATTCAATGATCAAATCAGTCAATCTTATTATTCTTTCAATAATAAAATCATCATCAAGTGAGTCATTTAATAGTAGTATCATATCGCTTCATAAGTCCTCAATAGCGACATTATCATCATCATTCAAGACTACTTGTCAATTTCATATTTATAATGTCTCAATAATCACTTCAACAAATAACATTAATCATTACTCAATATTGAATCATATAAGCAAATTCACAATTTTCATCAATGAGCATCACGCGGTAAATCAATTATCTCAATATAATGATCAACTTCATAATAGTCTCATAGTCTTATGATTTTAAAATGCCATGTATAGGAGTAGATCATTTCATTGAAGGTCCTAGGTCGCCTTTCAAAATCTTGAATTTTCCCATGGGGACTCCTAGTCAACTTCAAGGTCCTAAATCCCCAATCCGTAGCATACTAGGGTCCTAGGTGGCCTATCAAAATCCTGAATCTCTCCATTGAGACCTCAAGTCAACCTTAAGGTCCTAAATTACCTATTCATAATCATAAGCTTGTTTGAAAACCATATTCATACATGATCATGTGATGAGAGATGGGAGTATAGCATGGGTCTATAGGCATCAATTTCAAAATCATGATAATTAGATAAATACATGAGTAATTATGAATTAAAGAACGTTTAAATCATAATTAGAGTTACTCATGCATGATTTTCATAACTATCATAGCATATTTGAAGAGATCAAATGTAAACCATATAATTCAAGTTAACTTGAAGCAATTCATGCATATTTCAATGTATAATTGTAACCCATATCATAATAGTATCATTTGATAACAAAAACATGAAAACCCTAATTTGATCATGCTTGCATTTAGATAAAATAGTGAGATGATAGGTTGGGCTCCATGGATGGAAGGTAACCATGGAAGATTTCCATATACCTTAAGGTGAATTGAAGAATTAAAGATGAATTTGACTTGAAACTTGAAGATCCTTTGAAGATTTCTTCATTTCCCTTCATAAATGTGACTTGAAACTTGATGATACTTGAATATTTCTTCGTTTAAAGTAGATTTGAGAGTGTTTTAGAAGAGTGATTCAAGCATCTAAGTGTGAGGAGTGTTAGAAAGTCATTAGGATAGTTTGATATCTAATTAGGAGGGTAATTTAGTCTAAAAATATTTAATAGAAGCTTAGGATTTATGGAAAGTACCTAAATACCTCTACAAAAAGAAGTCTAAAAATTCGGGCAAGGTACACTACATGGCCACCACCATAGTCTGTGGTGGGAACCATGACCCGTGGTATGATCAATGGTCTGTGTCCTTGGAAAAAATAAGGAGGCGAAGTGGAGGGTGCATTCCATGAGACACCGGCACGGTCCTTGGTGTGCACCATGAGCTCTAGTGGGCTTCGTAGTGTGTCACCTACTATGGAAACCTAGGAAATAGCTAAGGGACCCCCTACAATGCCCTTTCACGGAAAATGGTGAGAACCATGATCTGTGGAGGATTCATTGTTGGGTATCATGGGCCAAATTATTCAAAAAAATAGCACATTTTAAGCCTCGATCCGATCTTACGATGTTTGGATCATTGTATTATCTCCCCTCTTGTGCATATTCATCTTTTAATAGGGTAATAGTTATCTTGAATAGAGCAAAACAAATACCAATAGCCCAGTACTTGTCCTTTTAGTCTTTCGTCTTAAGGATGAGAATTAGTACACAACTTCACCTTAGTGCCAAGGTCTTTTTGAATGATATTAAAAAATGCGAAGTAAATTGGGTACCACAGTCCGATATGCTAGACAATGACACACCATGTAACCTCACCAACTCCCTAATGTACAACTTAGCGTAATCCTCGGTGCTAAAAGTAGCCGTGACCGGTAGAAAATGAGATAATTTGGTCATCCTGTCTTAATCATCCAAATAGAGTCATGTTGCTTTGATTAGGAGGAAAACGTGTCCCAAAGTCCATATTCACATCTTTTGACTTCCAAGTGAGGATTTCTATGTCTTAGTCCAAACCACTGGGTCGTTGATGCTCAACCTTGACTTGTTCACGATTTGGGCATTCGGCCAAAAACATTTCAATGTTTTCTTCATACCACCCCACCAATTCGCATCCTTCAACAATCTATCATCTTTATAGAACTGTGGTGAATAGAATAAGATGAATTATGATCTTATTTCAAAATGAAACTTCTTTATCCATGAACATCTGGCACATATAATCTACCTTGATATCTAATCACACCATCTGCCTATAGGGAAAAAACCTCCACATTGCCTTCCTTCACCAATATCTCAATTCAACTAAAGTGGGATCAAGGTATTTCTTGGACTTGACATCCACAAACAACGAAGATTTAGAACTATTTAGCACCATCATACAACCATTTTTGGTGTCACTCAATCTAACCCCAACATGGACAACCTAAGAAGTTCACTTGTCAACTCTTTTTTCCCTTAATAAATGTGAACCATACTCCCCATGTACATCTAACTAAGTATGTTGGCCATAATATATCCTTTGTCTGGATGATAATGCACACTTATATCGTAGTCTTAAGGAGTTCTAACCATCTTCTTTGCCGCAAGTTAAGATCCTTTGAGTAAACACATATTAGAGGCTTATATGATGGTGAAGACATCTACATGAAATGCATATATGAGAATTTTGTGATAGTGAAGACATCTACATGTACCCTATACATGTAGTGATGCCAAAACTTCAATGAAAATACTATGATCGCCAATGCAAGATCACGCGCAGGGTAACTATGCCCATGCTCCCTTAGTTGCCTTGTAGTATATGTTATGACCTTTTCATTTTTCCTTAGGACACAACCTAAACAGACATAGGAAGCATCAGAAGACACCACAAACCAATCCAAACCTTTTAGTAGTGTTAAAATAGGAGCCAATGTAAGATGTTCCTTCAATGTATGGAAAATCTCCTCGTATTCATTCGACCATTGAAAGTTTTCCTTCTTTTAGGTTAACTTGGTTAACAGTGAAGCAATAGATGAAAATCCTTCAACAATGAAACGACCCCAAAAAGTACCCGAAATTGTGCCTCGGAAGTGCTCGGAATTGTAATTTTCATATATCTAAAACTCCATTCATTATTCCAAAAATCTGACTTCTTATTAAGGGGGTCATATTGAGTAGGAAATAGGTCTAACCCAAGTTTTAGAGTAACCATATCAAAATTCAAAAATTGCCAAAACGCGAGTTAAGAGGGTCAATTTTAAAGGGACATATCTCTTATCACACAAAGTATTGAGTGGCTCATAACATACCAAATTAAATCTCTTTGAATTTTCTTTCCAATGCACTTGGTTTCACCTTATTCAAAGTTTGGATGATGAATTTATGCCCGTTTTCGTGGAACACATTTGTGTAGAGATGTAAATTCCAGTGAGTAATCTGTGTCGCTTCTGGGATGCAAAGCAGTGTTAAGAAGCGAAGCAGTGTTATTTTGGTCCTGTTTTTATTTTTACTTTGGTTCAAGACTTTCAAAGCTTGGGACTAAGGGTTCCCATACTTGAAAATACCTATGCTTAGCCTTATTTCACCCTCACATCATCCTAAACATTTCCCAATACTCACTCAAACACATTGACTTATATTTCACCCTAAATTCAAGTCCCAAAACTCAAGACCAATATTAAGGATATCTTCAAGGATTTCATTCAAACTTCAAGTCTCCATCTCTAATTTCTTTCAAGGGATCTCCAAAGCTAAGGTATGTGGGTTTCTTTTGTGGGATCCTTTCACCTATGATACCCAAGCCTCCCTTTACTCAAATTGCATGATTTAAAATTAATTTATAAATGGATCTTACTTATTATGAAATTCACTGCACACTATGTTAAAGCTATGTAAGGTTGTGACTATTTTGCCATGTTTTGAGCTATAAATCATTGATCGACTGTAAGATTTGAGAAGGGGTTTTGATGTATATTGCTTGAGGGTGTTACAAGGTGTTGATTGATGGTTTTATAATGGATTTTTTTGCATGATTTCATCTTTTTGTGTCATGGTTCTATATTACCAAATCACAACCTCTAAGTGTTTGATAAAATGTCCGGACATGGTTTCTTGAGGAGTTGATGGTCCAAACCATAAGATATGATATGATTGACTATATGATGATGAAATGAGCTTATGTATATAATAAATTCTATATAATGTGTTGTATTAGACCATGCCCAATCCAGGGGAACTAAGAACTTGGATAACCTAGATAGGGATTTGTACTCACCAACTTAGGAAAGGGCTTGTACTTTTCCACCTGGTGATGGGGTGGCATCATCACAAACCTAGATGGGGCTTTGTACTCTTAAATCTAGGGAAGGGTTTGTACTTCTCACACATGTTGATGGGGCGGCATTATCACCAACCTAGATGGCGATTCGTACTCATCCACCTAGGTGATGGGGCGACATCATCACTAACCTACCAAAGGATTGTACATTTAGAAATATAGCTTGGTCTATTCTACACATACGATATCCTATATGAGCATGAGTTACTTAAGCGTGTTTTACTTATGCATTGATCATACATGCCATATTACAATATTATGCCTATTGCCTATTGTTATGCATTTTGATTATGATGCTTAATTCTTGTTTGCATGCAATCCTATATACTTAGTACACTCAAATGTACTAATGCATACTCTATGCCTACATGATGTCACCGTGTAGGAACCAGAGCTCCTATTGATTCTTCTCGTGTCTAGGCAGATTGTTCAAGTTAGCGTTTGGTGAGTCCTCTATTCTGGGGACAATGACTATTCTCTTATGTTATGTACTAAGAATCTCTTTCATTTACTGTATACTTTTGACCATGAGGGTGAGTTGGTTGCTTTGTCTTGGCTCCGCTAAGTATCTATATTTAGAGGTGTTATTGGACAAGTTATGTATTATGTTTGAGCTTTGACTCATCTATGTTATTTAAGTATCAAACTCTCCCTCTCTCCCTTAGTCCCAATTCCCCTTGTTCATGCTTCTTATGTTATTTTATGTTGCTTTCATGACCAAGGATGTGTAATGATATTCTATGAGGCTTGTTTGGATTCCTTCGGGATCCCCATTCGCTGGCCACGTCTAGGCCTGAGGCTTGGGCTGTGATAAAGATTGTATCCGAGAACTAGGTTGATAGATCCTCATAGTCCAACACACCGCATCAATCAGAGTCTTATTCATGGTTGTGTTGTGCACCACGACATGAGTAGGAGGTTATAAGACGTTTCAGGAAATGTTTCACTTCTTCATGATCCATGTCATGCGATAAAGTTAGGTCCCCTAGGGTTTATTGCTAGGTCCCCTAGGGTTTATTTCTAACCCCTAACCACTACATTTTAGGATATGTCTTAAGTTACTCAGAACAGTGCTATGATGAATGCGGAGACTTTGTAATGCTCTATGGGAAGTGACCAAAGCGGCCGCAAAATTTGCAACTCACCTCGATCAACATGTGGGTGCTCCCAAGACTTCTAGTGGTGATAGGAGAGATAGTGAGGCCAAGAGGGCTCGTAATATGGGTAAGTTCCAAAGTCTAAAGTGTAGAGGTGGTGGTGGTGTGGTACCTTATGCTAGATGCCTCAAATGTGGTAGATGACATGGTAGCCCATGCTTGAGAGGTACTAATGCTTTCCATGGTTGTGGGGAGATGGGTCACAAGGTTACGTATTTCCCTTGTAAATGCAATAAGAGTAACAAAGGTGATGAGGGGGTGGTAAGGAAGACCAATGCTTGTTATGGATATATTGAAGTAGGCCACACGCTAGTGTCCATATATTTGAGGAAAGTGAAGGGTGGTCGACCTTTGGATCGAGGTGGTCATGTTGATCAAGTGGATCAAGGAGGGGATGAAGTGCCCGATGCCGATAAGTTGAAGTTTTCTTGGCTTTGTTGTGCACGCATTGTTAGGCCCGGTGTGGTACTACTTCTTCTCTATTTTCTTTAGTTGCTAGTGGGGCTTATTGTGTGCCCAATTTGTTGTGTGGATCTTTGGTGTTTATCTTTTTATTGGGTATACTATTGCTAGAAGGTTTATAGGTGTTGATCCAGGGTTGTATGTCATTAAGTCTTTCTTTGTGGCTTGTTGGAGTAGGTATGGTGAATTATGATGTCATTATAGGGATGGAATGCTTACATACATGTTGTGTCTTCATGAGTGGTAAAACTAGTAAAGCTAGATCTTGAATCTCTAATGAGCCCATCCTTGAGTGGGAGGTTGTCAAATGGTAGCAAGGGAGGTAGGTCCATTATATTTCTTGTCAGAAGGTACATGGTCTCTAAGGGGTTGCATTTATTTTCATGTACAAACTGGAGGTGTTGAATCTAAGTTATTATAGAATTGTTGTTGGTGGTAAATGAGGCCTTGAATGTCGCTTTTTGATATTTCAAATTTGGGGTGGTGTTCTTTGGTTGGACTAGTGCACCGGCTATGCCTATAAGTCTCATGAATAAGATCTTTTTGTTCCTACTCTAATAGGCTTATAATGGTTATGGTGATGATATTATGTTTATGTTCCCTAATCAGGTAGTGCATGTTAGTCTTTAGAGGGCAGAATTCCAAAGTTTAAGGAAAAAGGTTGGATGCTAAATAGGAGAAATGGGGATTTTGGTTATAATGGGTTGCCTTCCTAGGTCGTGTGATGCCGGGTGATGGTAAGGTGGACCCTAATAAGACAAAGATGATTAGAGATTGGCCTAGACCTTTGAACCCATCAAAAGTTAGGAGCTTCTTGGGCTTAGCGGGCTAATACTGGAGATTAGGAATAGGTTATCTTCTATACTTCTCCTATGACATAGTTGACCCTAAGTAAGGCCAATGTTGTGACCGGGGTTTTGAGTAGGATGATTAGATAGATTAGAAGTTAGGTTGAGGGAAGTTCAGCATGGTGGTGTAGCATTCTTGATGGTTCTAAATCTTCTTCGGTTAAGAGGTCTAGATTAGTCAAGGCCTTGATTCCCCTTTATCGGAGTTGGATGTTTTGGGTGAGAGAATGAAAGAATGGAGGTTGTCTCCCAAGGGGGACATGGTGGTTATGGTACCAAGTAGGTTAGATGCATTTAAGGTTGACAATTGAGTTGAAGATTGTGAGTCCTTATAGAGTGTAGAGGGAGGTTGATAAGGTTGCATATGTTTGCGAATTTCCTATAGTAGGGGTATGGTTTATCCAGTTTGTCAAGCTTCTAGGTTGATGGGATGTGTTGGTAACTCTCGTGCTATAGAACTCTTTGAAGTTATGGGTGAGGTAGGGATAAGTTGGCTTAGGAGAAGGTCCTAGTGGAGGTGTTGGATAGATGAGTGGAGAAGTCGATTGATAATCATGTGGTGTTCGTCAAGTCCCTTAGGAAGAGTAGTCTATCATATGTGTCTCTCGAGAAGCCATGCGGGCATGGAGAAGCAATATCCGTATCTCTTTCATTCTATTCAAGTTTATGATGACATGTCAAGTCTTTTCTATGATTCCAAGTCTTATGTTTTAGTCTCCATGTCATTCATATGCATTCATGTTTAAGTTAGCAAGTTTAAGATGATTTTACCCTTATGCTGAGATTTTGAAAATGGTGTTTTAAATGTAATATTACATTCTTGTTGGGACTGATTTGTTCATGCTCACTCTTCTCATGTATGTTTCTTTGACATTCGGGAATGAATATTCCCAAGGGGGAGATATTGAAACGACCCCAAAAAGTGCCTGAAATTATGCCTTAAAAGTGCTCGAAATTGTAATTACCATATATCTGAAACTCCATTCTTTATATTGAAATTCTGACTTTATATTCTTGTTTAGGGGGTCAAATTGAGTGGAGAATAGGTCTAACTTGAATTTTAGAGCAACCGTATCAAAATCCGAAAATTGCAAAAACATGAGTTAGGAGGGTTAAATTTAAAGGGACATATCTCTTAGCATATAAAGAACTGCATGGCCTATGACCTACCAAACTAAAGCCTTTTGAATTGGATTTCCAACGCACTTGGTTTCACCTCATTCGGAGTTCGGATGAAGAATTTATGCCCGTTTTTGTGGAACTCGTTTGTGCTGAGATGCAAATTCTAGTGAGTAATCCGTGTCGTTCCGCGATGCAGTCCAGTGTTATTTTTGTCCTATTTTTTTAACTTCGGTCCAAGACTTTCAAGTCTCGGGCCTAAGGGTTCCCATACATGAAAATACCTATACTTAGCCTTATTTCACCCTCATATCATCCTAAACATTTCCCAATACTCAAACTTTTAGACTCATATTTCACCCTAAATTCAAGTCCAAAAACTCAAGGCCAATATTAAGGATTTCTTCAGATATTTCATTAAAGCTTCAAGTTTGAATCTCTAATATCTTTCAAGATGTAATACCCCATATCTTACAATACTAGTATTATGCAAATGAAACATGATATAGTTTGGTCAAATTAGCGCTAATTTTTAAAAATGCTTGAATTTCGTGTTAATGGACTACATGTGCGTCTAACGCTTAAGAGGAGAGTGCATACATATTTTGTGTCAAATTGAGGAAATCATGAACCTAAACAAGGTGAGAGAATTAAGGTGCTTGTAGGACTTAAGAAGCTAGCAGGTGAATCACCTACTTGTGTAGCTTAATTTTGCTAATTAAACGGAGATGAGGCCCGACATCGAATTTGTCCAAGTCCGATTATGAATAAATTCCACGTTAAGGATGTAACTTTAGCCCAAGATTTCGCATCATAAATTAAACTTATTTTCAGTCCAAGAAGAATGTAAAAAGGTCCCAAGTACATCGCAACCCAATTGACTATTTGGGCCCAAAACTAACTAAGAGGAATTTGGAAAATGGGCAGCCAAGGCCCATCAACTTTGAGACCCATTTAGGCCCAAGTGTGAGGGCCAAGATGCTTCCTCACCAGCTTAATAATATGTGGTATTAGGTGGTCAAGAGTTCAAAAGAAAGTCGGCCAAATTAGGCCTTTAAAAAGGAGTTACAAGCAGCAAATTTCATTCACTCTTAGACTTGGACAATTTCAGCTTTCACAAAACTTTATTGTTCTCCTTTCTTGACTTTGTGAAGCAGTTAAAGGAATATTTTAGGGTTCTTAAGGAGGATCTCAATATTTCAGGTAAAGGTAAGTGATTATAGTTGTGTGTTTAGTAAGGTTTCTTCATGAAAATCAAGAAGTATATGCTAGTATGTTTTTACTGAAAGATTTGGACAACATGTGTTTAGAAAGTTGTTGTACACTTGCATTTTGTTTTAGTGACTTCTCTATGGTTTGCGGGATGTATTATGAAGATAAGTTGATGTTCTTAACATGGTTTGAGTTATAGATATTACCCTAAGGTTTCTGCCCTAATTTTGGTTTCATTCAACAAATGAGTTTTTTTGTGCTATCTTAAGTGTAATGTTGATCAGAACTTATGGGCTGTTGGATGGAAGGCCATCGTCTCATGTCCTTCATGACTTCTTGGGTGCTATTGTAAGACTATTTTAGGACTATTTGTATGTATAAATGTTATTGGAACAGTTTGGTTAGAGTTGGAACAGGTTTGAAATTATCGACGTCTAAATATAGCGAAGAGAGGTAACGTTATGCTGTCCATTTGTAGATTGTGTAGAATTGTTATATGTTGTGCTTTGTAGGCTGTTGCAAGACTATTATGTCACTAAAATAGGCTTCACATGACGTGTACATGTGAATGTGTATTAGAAAGTACGATTAGGGGCAGAAAGGTTGAAAGAATACGCTGGGGTTTATAAATACCCGCTTGCTGCCTGTGTGTTGTTTTTTAATGTGATTGATCTTCCAAGATGTATCTATTGGCTGAAAATTCTAGTTATATCACCTACTATGCTGTAGATAAATATTTGGAGGAAGGCAAGGTTATCTCGAGGTAGTAACGTGGTCATATAATGAGGTATGTAAGGCTACTTGATTTCGTATTGTTTGGCATGAAACATAGATCCTTCCTTGGCACATAAAAGCGCTTACCAACTCCAACACAACTATTAGCTGTGTCTACACTCTTGCACATGTTCATATGCTCCCATACATAGTCTCCTTCAAATCTTCATACATGCTTGGATACCAAGTTACATGGGTAGTTGTTGCTAAATAAAGTTCACGAGTTGTTCCATTTCATACGCATTTCATTATTTGTGTAACATAATCTTTTCATTATCATATTGTCTTGTATGATTATCTACATGTCACATGCTACATATACAGCCCTACATCTCCAATGTTGTGACCACCAAAAGAACCATCTCAAATGTAATTGAAAGGTAAAGTATATTGTTTATTGATGGGTGGTAGCCCGAGGGGTGGAAGAATCACCTAGCCAGGGACGA
>JAABOM020000007.1:17466120-17552640 GCA_011800125.2 Solanum clarkiae
AATTTTATAAAAATAAATTTTTAATTTTTTTGGGGGAGAGATGGGGGGGGGGGAGATTAATTGGGTGAGTTGGAATAGGAATAGGTAAAAAAAAATATTCAAAATGTGAAATCTTTTTCAAAAATAAAATTTTAATGTTATTTTATTTTAAAAAAATTCGGGAAGGGGTTCGGAATATGGATGAGATAAAAAAAAATTAATTTGAAATTGGGTAAGAGTTTTGGAAAATGTTTTCCTTAACTTTTGGAAGGAAGTTATTTTCCTTAAATTTGAGGAAAATGAGTTGATTTGAAAAATATTTTGCCAAAACATTTAAGCCAACTAAACATAAGAAAATGAAAAAATATTTTTCGAAAAATATTTTCCTCCATAACACATCCCTAGTTGTTAAAAAATAAAATTTAAAGATCAAACTACTTTTAAGGAAATTTGTGCAATAAAAAAATACATATCTCTTAAAAAATATAACTTCAATTTATGAACATATAATAAATAATTTTAATTTTGGTGCACTGTCAGTGTACCTAATTTTTACACTATCAGATAATATTGACCTGTTATTGCAGGTCATCAAAAAGTATTTATTTATAATATTTATTTACTTATATTTTTTAAAAATAAAACACAATTATTATTTTTCTCTTTTTTTTTCTATTTCTCTCCGTATTGCTCTCTTTCTTCCTCTTTGGCAAATAGTTTAGTTTTTTTTATTGACTTCTTCACTACAATCTAACTATCTTTTTTCTTAATTGTTCTACAAGCATATACATCCATTTCTTTCTCCTTCACTATGCAGTCTTTTGTATATTATTTTTTCAATACATAAAAATTGCATTTTTATATCTACAATCAAAGCTAGCCCAATTGATTTGCCTCAAAAAATCTTGAAGTTCCTCTCTAAAACGAAGTTTGGAATATCAAAAATGGAGGAAATGAATTAAGATCCATCATTAAAAGAGTTCACTGGTTCAGGGAAAACTTATGCTTCATGAGTGCGAAACCTAAGGAGAAACAACCCTCCAAGAATGCGGCAGCCACCCCACGAATGTGGAGGTCAGGGGTGATTAGTCTTCACGAACTCGAAAATCTACACTTTTTGATCTCCACAAATGCGAAGTGTTGCCACCAAGTTCACAGGAAACAGTTCAACCAGAAAAACATAGCTAAGGAAATTTCTCAACATGGACCATCGAGATTCGTTCGGAACCCTGTGAACTCAAACCTAACATGGAACACGACTAAAAACGAAGTTTCAAACTCAATAGAACCATCAAAATTCGAATTTAAGACCTTCTAGGCCCAGAAGAGCTCGAGAAATATCGTTTAAACCAATTTCAGACTCAAAAACTTAGAATATTCTTGGAAGCTATAAGAGTTACAAACAAGCCATTTCTAGCATTAGTTTCACTATCCGGAACCATTGAAATTAACAAAATTTCAATCTGAGTCTCCGAACTTCGAATGTTGAACAAAGTCAAATTTATGATTCAAAATGAACTAAAAATGCAACTTTTGGCCTAAAATCTCCATTTTAACTCCAAATTTAGTTATGCAAGTTCTCCTAGAGTAGATTCGGCGCTCCAGAACTGATGGAATCAACAAAATCATAATCTGACACTCGAAAAAAATAACCCGAAAACTCAAAATTTCCAACAAGCCTTTAAAAACTCATTATTTAGCAAAATTTCAACCTTTTACAAGATTTTCAAAATTCGACTTTTAGACTCAATAAAAAATGATCCAAGACAACTTTCAAGATGGGTAAAATAGTAATTTAGTTAAAAATACAAAAAATGATCTTCAAGATCATTACATCATTCACCACTAAAAATCATGTTCATCCTCGAATATAAAACAAAAGGAGGAGCCTTATTAGAAGTAACGAAGAATGTGAAATACCATTCTCAAAGTCATTAATTGTTTCCAAATAACCTCATTTCCAAGAGCTATAACATCAGAATGTACCATCAAAATAAGACTTATGAGCTAACATAAAATTCTATCCTCCAAGAGTAACTACCAAGTCAGAGACTAGCCAATGAACCAAACTTGAACCAATCATAGCCAACTGCAATATACAAACTATCGCAAACCTCATCCTAGTTTGGTGCCTTTTCACGAGTTGGAATTATTTTATTAGAAATCAACCTCAAGCACATGTAACCGTTCAAGGAGAAAAATACCTCAACATCTACTTAAACACTCGTTCGTTCATGCCAAACTTTAGAAATTCTTGATCACCTCATGAATTTTGTGTAGCATTATCACATAACCTTAATTTACCTCTAAGTATCAACAGAAGCCATCATGATAGTTTACGTTAATTTTCATCAACGAAGCAATATCCATATCCAATCCAACATCATCAATGACACATATAAAATCATAAGTCCCTTCTGTAATGCTCACATGAGTCATCTATTATGATTGAATAATCCAACCTAACATGAAACACAAAATTTCTCACGTATCACTGTTGTCATTCAACCCATACCAAATTTTCTAAATGTAGGTGATAATCTTTCATAATTTGATAGTGAGTCAGCCCACCTCACATTATCACACAAACTCAAAGTGAAAATCCATACAATTTACAACTCTGAACCATGGATCTATATATAATGTCCAATCTCTTTCACTTTTCTTAACTTGTATCTATCATCATTGATGCAAGAATGTTTGAATGCTTACCCATAATCATGGCCCAATCCTAGATGCTCAAACTCTTTAATGCCCAAGGTTCATGTATTCGCTCCTAACCCCTGTGTTGTCATTATTCCTTAGAAAAACTTCACAGCAGATTGCCTTTTTGCTTCACACTGGCTACTCAAGTACAACTTCATTAAGTTCTTTCACCAACAAAAGTAATAAAATCCATAATCAAAGCCATGCTCAACCCTCTTCGAAAAGATAAGTAACCAACATAATCAGTCATCTCATTACTTGACTAATCCATACCTTGACAAAGTCAACTATAATGAATGCAAACATCCTATAAAATCCTAGATCCTGGTTCATAAGTTGCAACCATTTCCTTCTCAAACATGATTTAATACATATCTTGAGGATCTCTAGAGATTGCATACCCCACTTCATCATCAATCAATTACTCATATATTTTATCGTGCTCATCATCAGCAACTCAAGTCGTACTAGTCACTGAATCTGAAGCCATAAAGAAATCTATTCTCACACTTGAGCTAACCTCTGTAGACTTCTCTCACATCTTACCCAAAACAGTCTCTTAATCCCAATGATGCAAGTGTGACCATATTACCATATATCGAGCAAGGTAAACAAAAGCCATGCCTTACTACAAAAGATGAACTTACAATTGAGATGACAACCCAATCCCAAGTCATACCAACCAAATTTAATGACCCAACCGATTATCCACATGCACTTTCTTACTAACCTTCCGAATTACATCCTTATTGGTGCACTTGTCGAAACCTCATTAGTCTATATGCTTGTGATCTCAATATCAATGCACTCCTTTTGGCTTACAATGAATTCATCAGTCCTCATATTGATCGGTGAGCTAAAATCTACACTTAAACATATTAATACCCATTCCAAGATTCACCACTATGACTTTCCTTTTGATCAACCCTAACTCAAGCATCCATAGTAATAATCAACTGATTCAAAGCAAATGTGACGGTGATGTCAAAATTCAATACCTAAGTAAATGTAACAATTGATAACTCCATAGCAACTAGTGTTCACACTCGAAGACCAATACCTCCACCCTTGTGTATTACCAGTACCACATCAGAAGACCCAGTAAATTCACCACTAGAATGCACCATACCCTCCAAGAAGTTGAATAGTTTTCATACATAATTAAATTGGTTTTATCTCTCACTAAGCAGTATACCTTCTTCCACATGTTAGATGGGTAGTGAAAATAGCACAGCCCATAGCCGTAGCCAGATAGACATAGACACCGCCATAGCAGTTGTATCATAATCATTCGTGCTACATATCCACTCCAAGAAGACTTAGTAAAGGTTCTGATTTCAATGAACACAATGTTATCCTCTGTCCATACTAAGAAACCCTCATTTGACAAACATAACAATTGAAATCCCATGATTATTGCATCGGTAATATAGTCATTCCTCTAACCACACTATACCACATTTACGAATCACCTCAAGTATCTAGTAGACTAGGAAAGTACCACCTTCGACACTGAAATCTGTAATCTTGCCAACCTATTGGCCAATTTCTGAATATCTTCTAGCCAAGGGTTGCTCTCAACCCGAATAGCTATAAGACTCCCTATACTAGGAGTCTTTCTACTCAAAGCATCTACCACCACATTGGCCTCCCCAGGTAATATAAAATAGTTACATCATGATCCTTTAGAAGCTCAATCCACCTCCTCCGTCTCAAGTTGAGAGACTTTTGACTGAATATGCACTGTAGGCTACGATGATCGATGAAGATGTCACAATGAACCCCAAAAAGATAATGTCTCCATAGATTCAGTACAAACACAAGCGTCGGCAACTCTAACTCATAGGTAGGATAGTTCTTTTCATGAGCCTTTAACTAATAGAAGTATAAGCTATCACCTTTCCCTTTTGCATCAAGACTACCAACCCATATGCATCACAATAGAAATCAATACCTTCCTCCGGTGATGTCAAAATAAGAGTTGTAAACAAACAAATATTTGAGCTCTTGGAAGCTCTCCTCATGCTCATCCGACCAAAAGAATGGAGCACTCTCCTGAGTGAGCCTAGTCAAAAGGGCTGTTATAGAAGAAAAGCCTTGAACAAATCACCTGTAGTAACCTGCTAGGCCCACAAAACTACCAATCTCAGAGGCTGAAGTAGGTCCAGTACAACCCTGAACTTCCTCAAGCTTTGCTAGATCAATCTGAATACCCTCTCTAGATACGTCATGACCTAGAAACGCCACCAAACTTAGCCAAAACTCAAATTTGGAAACTTAGCATAAATCCTTTCCTCTCTAAGCCGCTGAAGTACAATCCTCAAGTGCTGCTCATGATCCTCTTTGGTATTGGAATAGACCAATGTATTATCGATGAAAACAACATTAAGAAATCCAAATATGGTCAAAATACACCATCTATCAACTCCATAAATACGACCGGGGCATTGGTCATCCCAAAGAACATCATAAGGAACTCATAATGCCCATATCTTGTCTGAAAAGTTGTCTTAGGAATGTTAGAAGCTCTGATCCTCAGCTGATGATATCCAGATCCCAAATCAATCTTGGAAAATATGGTTGCACCCCGAAGCTGGTGGAGTAGGTCATTATTCCTAGGGAGGGGATATTTGTTCTTGACTTTCACTTTGTTCGATTGTTTGTAGTCAACACACATCCTCATAGAGCCATCCTTCTTATATATGAAGAAATAGGGGCACCCAACGGAGATACACTAGCCATGTGAACCCTTACTCAAGAGATCTTGGAGCTGCTCATTTAGCTCCTCTCAAGAGATCTTGGAGCTGCTCCTTTAGATCCTTCAATTTAGTTTCACCTTCCGATACCTTACCTTTGACATATCTCATCGGACCTCAACCACATTAAAATATTTTTGAATTGTAGGAAAAAATCCAAGGCTTACCACACATTTACCCCTTAAGTCCATTACCACTTAGCTAGATCGAATTTCAAACCACGCAATATATAAAAGCTCAACAACAACCACACATAATAGGAATCAAAAGAATAAGAGGAAATTTCATAATAGTCTTGGTAGCCTCTCAAGGATAAGTAACAAATGTCTCTGTGTCGATCCTTAAGACTCTACTCGACTGGGCTTATATACATGTGAGATCTATGAACCTGGGGCTCTAATACCAAATTGTCATGACCCAAAATCTGGATGTGATGACACTCACCTAACCCACCAAGAAGAATCAACCCAAAACCCATAACAACTCAACTTAATGATAAAAACAAAAGAGAAACAGTCTAATAAGATAGATAGGCATAGGAAATCAAACCTATAACCTTCGCACAATTGGTGTCACATGTAAAAGCCTCTAAATACATAATACTTAAACGAAATACATATCTCAACATCTAGTTCTCAAATAGAACAAAACATAAAAGTTAAAGATCTCTTAAAGGTTACCGAAAGGACAAGTAGCTACCTCTTAATAGATTCAAAGCTCAATCCTGTAAATCAAAAAGCTAGCCAAGAGGATCGAGTTTACAACCTACAAAAATGTTGTAAGGGATGAGCACCAAACCACAAAATACACATAAAATGAAAACTAACCTAAGGAAAACAATTAAGCACGCAAGTATCTCCTTAACTCTCAACCACACACCACTGAACTACAAAGCAACACTTAGAAAAGTCCTAGCACAATATATATAAGATATAAGAGAATCAACAGTATATAATATTGTCTCATCATCTAGCATCGTATCTTAGAATATCCAATTGATACACAAGTCACAAGGTACAATAGACATCCAGTCACATAAGCCATCATATAATGATATCAAATGGGTATGATATGAGATGGAGTGAATTTTGTGAGATGTAACAATGCGATGTAATATCAAATAACCATGATGCATGTCTATCCTATGATATGCATCCGGTAATAACCTCAGAATGGAACCCATGGGGGCTACACATGGACCATGTGTCTGTCGTAACCATTTCCCTTTGACTTTTCATTTCTTTTCTTTCTTTTCTTTTTCTCTAGCCAAAATCATTTTCCTTCGGCTTTTCATCATCAATGGACCATCAAAAAGCACATAATAATGGAAAACTAGTCATGTCCATGGAAATAGAATATGCAAGATGTCCATATGCATCATATATTTCAACAATAGAAATTGAGTAAATCTCAACTGCACAAGTATTCACAATATACAACCAACCTCATCAAAACCTTAAGATTAACAATAATTAGTGTACAATTCCCAAAATAAAAGTACAAGTATAACAAATCACAAGACCTAAAAATGCTCAACCCAAAATTCAACAATCAGAGCCTACAATAATACAGATCTAACCCTAATTTGTCTTTAAATTACTCAATTGCATAAATATAGAAGTATTCAATGTTCAATCATACTTAACAATAGGTTAGAAGTTCGCTTGCCTTACATAAAGTGAAACGACCCCAAAAAGTGTCCAAAAACGTGCCTCGAAATATCCAAAATTTTAAATCCATATATTGCAGAATTCATTTGTTATTTCAAAAATTCGACTTTATATTCTCGCTCAAGGGTCAAAATTAGGTGAAAAAGGGTCTAACCCCGATTTAAGAGCGAAAGATTAGCAATTATGAAATTCCAAAGTGCAATTTCCAGTGGGGTTCTCAAGTCGCATCTGCGACGCGCCCTTGTTCATTTTAGGGACCTTTTTTTTAGTTCGGTCTAAGAATTCTAAAAAATGGGCCCAAGTGTTCTCGAATGTGTTTTTACTCATACTTAGCCTAATTTCACCCTTATATCATCCTAAAGATTTCCCAATACTTACTCAAACAGTTATTCATATTTTCACTCCCCAAACTCAAGTCCCAAACCCTCATCCCAAGCTAAGGTTCTCCTTTAAGGTTCTTCTTCAAGTTTCAAGTCTCCATCTCCAATCTTCACCAAGTTCATCTCTAAACTAAGGTATGTGAGTTTCTTTCATCGGTTCCTTTGACCCATGATACCCAAGCCTCCTTTTACTCAAATTGTATTATTCAAAGTTGATTTACAAATGGGACTTGCATATTATGAAATTCACTGCATACTATGTTAAAGCTGTGTAAAGTTGCGACAGTTTTGTCAGTTTTGAGTTATAAATCTTTGATCTATTATAAGATTGAGAAGGAGTTTTGATGTATATTGCTTGAGGGTGTTGTAAAGTGTTGATTATTGATTTTATAATGGATTTTATTGCATGATTTTATCTCTATATTTCATGATTTTATATTAGCATTATACAACCTCTAAGTGTTTGATAAATGTCCAGATGTGGTTTCTTAAGGAGTTGAAGGTTCAAAGCATGAGATATGACACAAATGACTATATGATAATAAAATAAGATTAAGTATATGATAACTTCTATATAAGTGTTGCATTAGACCATGCTCAATTCGAGGGGACTAAGAAGCCGGATAACCTAGATGGGGGTCTGTGCTCATCAACCTAGGGAAGGGTTTGTACTTCTCCACCTAGTGATAGGGTGATATCATTACTAACTTAGAAGGAGGTTTGTACTCATCAACCTAGGAAAAAGTTTGTACTTCTCCACCATGGTGATGAGGCGGCATTATCACTAACCTAGATGGGGATTTGTACTCATCCACCTGAGTTATGTGGTGACATTATCACTAACTTACCAAAGGGTTGTATATTTAGAAATATAGCTTGGTCCCTTCTACACATATGATATTCTATATGATCATGAGTTACTTAAATATGTTTTACATTAGCATTGATCATACATGCCATATTGTTATATGATGCTTATTTCCTATTGCTATGCATTTTGGTTTTGGCGTCTATCTCATGTTGCATTACATCCTAAATAATTAGTACATTCAAACGTATTAATACATACTTTATTCCTACATGATATCACCATGTAGGAACTGCAGCCCAAGTTGTTCATCCTTCTCCACGTGGCTAGTTTAGTGCTATTCAAGCTAGTTGGTGAGTCCTCCACTTTGGGGACCTTAGTCTATGTTTCTCCTATTATGTATTGATATATTCTTCTTGATTGTGTATTTTGACTATGAGGGTGAGCCATATTAATTTGCCTTGGCCCCGTTCTTATCTATGTATTGGAGGTGTTTGTTGGACACATTGTGTATCTATGATATGCTCTTGACTCTTGTCTCTTGACTATGATAATATGGAAGTGTTTTACCTTAGCCCTGATTTCATCATTCTTTTATCTCTTGATGCTTGATTTATTGCTTCCATGACAAAGGATGTGTAATAATGCTCTAAGAGGCTTTCTTGGGGTCCATTCGGGTTTCGCTTCCTTTGTATCAAATCTTGGCCCTAGGCTTGGGTTGTGACAAACTTGGTATCAGAGCAGTAGGTTGATAGATCCTCGGAGTCCAACACACTTCATCGATTAAAATCCTATTCATGGTTATGAAGCGCGCTATGACTATGAATAGGAGGCTATGAGGCGTTTTAGGAAATGTTTCCCTTCCTCCTAACGATTGTTCTTTTCTGTGCTAGATCATGCCAAACACTCGAGGACAAAAGGACCAAACTCCCGAGGAGCAACCTAACAATGGTGAGCTCCAGATGCTCTCACTATTCTTGCTCAAGTTGTGGCCAACCAAGTCAATCAAGGGGCCCAAGCCCCTCATGCTACTACCTTAGGAGTTAGGATAAGGGACTTCATGAGGATGAATCCTCCGGTATTCTATGGGTCAAAGGTTGATGAAGTTTCACAAGAGTTCATTGATGAGGTCTATAAGATCTTGAATATCACGGGTGTTGGGCCAAATGAAAAGGCAGAGTTGGCGGTGTACCAACTAAAGGGGTAGTTCAATATGGTATGATCAATGGAAGGGTGATAAGGGGGGTTGGTAATGTGGTGCTTTGGAAGGAGTTCAAATTGGCTATCCTTAACCAGTTTTTCCCTCTTGAGCTTAGAGAAGCTAAGTTGGTGGAGTTTATGAACTTGAACTATAAGTGTGAGAAAGTATGTCCTCAAGTTTAATCAACTTTCAAAGTACGCTCCTCATTTGGTGGATGATCCTAAATCTAGGATGCACAAGTTTGTGATAGGAGTCTCCGACTTGGTAAGTGAAGAATATCGGTCCGCCATGCTAATTAGTGATATGGGCTTGTCTCGGTTGATGACCTATGCTGAGCAAATGGAGGAGGAGAAATTAACGAAGAGAAGAGAGCATGAGGCCATGAGGGCTCGTCTTGGGTGTAAGTTCCAAAGGGGTGGCCGGTTCCATCAAGGCCAAGGGTCTCACCATACTACGATTGGGGGGTTTGCCAATGACCTCCTTAGGTCTCAAGGTGTTTGTGTTGTGGCTCCCATTGATATGTGTGCTAAATGTGGAAAGGGATATAAAGACCCGTGTTTGAAAGATTCTAATGCAAGTTTTGGTTGTGAGAGATTGGGCACAAGAAGGTAGATTGTTCAAGAAACCGTGACAAAGTCCGGGGTGCTAATGCAGTCCCATTTGGGAGAGGTGGTCCTCAAAGTGGTTCCCCAGGGCACAATCGATGCTATGCTCTACATAGGAGGCGAGGGGTCGGTGAGGTCCCCGATATTGTTACCAGTATGTTGAAAATCTTTGACTTAGATGTATATGCTTTGGTTGATCCAGATGACACTCTTTCCTTTGTTACACTTTTTATTGCTAAAAAGTTCCATGTTGTCCCTGAGTTGTTGCATGAGTCATATGAAGTTTCTACTCCTATTGGTGCCTCTATTGTTGCTAGTAAAATTTATAGGAGTTGTCCTATTTGCATTTTGCATAAGTTGTTGCCTTGTGATCTTATTGAATTAGACATGGTTGATTTTGATGTCATTCATGAGATGGATTGATTGCATGCCTAGTATGCTTTTATTGATTGTAGAACCCATAGGGTCAAGTTTCAATTTCCTAATGAACCTGTCCTTGAGTGGGAAAGCAAAGATGTGGTGGTCAAGGGTAGATTCATTTCATGCATTAAAGCCCATAGGTTGATCTCTTAGGGGTGTCTTTACCATCTTGTGAGGGTTAAAGATGTGGAGTCCAAAGTCTCTTCCATAGAGTCAGTTCCAGTTGTAAATAAGTTTCTCGATGTCTTCCCAAATGACCTTCTCAGTGTCCCTCCTGAAAGGGAGATAGATTTTGGCATAAATATCCTTCTCAATAGTCAACCTATCTCCGTTCCTCCTTACCATATGGCCCCGACAGAGTTGAAGGAGTTAAAAGAACAATTGAAAGATTTGCTGGAGAAGGGATTTATTAGACCTAGTCAATCACCTTGGGGTGCCCCAGTGTTGTTTGTGAAAAAGAAGGATGGGTCACTTAGAATGTTATTTACTACTGGCAACTCAATAGGGTCACTATAAAGAATAGATATCCTCTTCCAAGAATTAATGACTTATTTGACCAATTGCAAGGGGCTAGCTTCTTTTCTAAGATTGATCTTCGGTCTGGGTATCATCAAGTGAGGGTGAGGGAGTGTGATATTTCCAAGACAACTTTCGAGACTAAATATGGGCATTATAAGTTTGTTGTGATATGGGTTGGCTAATGCACCGACCAAATCTTCATTGACCTAATGAATATGGTTTTTAAACCTTACCTTGATTCCTTTGTTGTGGTCTTCATTGATGATATTTTGATCTACTCACATAGTAGGGAGGAGCATGTGGTTCATTTGAGGGTTGTGTTGCAAAGATTGAAAGAGGAGAAATTGTATGCCAACTATGATAAGTGTGAATTTTGGTTGGAGGAGGTTGCATTCTTAGGTCATGTGGTGTCGGGGGATGGTATAAAAGTGGATCCTAAGAAGACCAATGTGATTAGGAATTGGCCTAGACCATTGACCCGTCGGATATTTGGAGCTTCTTGGGCCTTGCAGGTTACTATAGAAGATTTGTGAATGGGTTCTCCTCCGTTGCTTCCCCTATGACAAAATGGACTTAAAAGAAGGTTAAGTTTATGTGGACCAATGATTGTGAGAGAATATTCCAAACATTGAAGGATAGGCTTGTGTCCGCTTCTATATTGTCACAACCAGATGGGCTTGAGGGTTTTGTTGTATATTGTGATGCATCTAGAGTTGGTTTGGGTTGTGTGCTAATGCAAAATGGTAAGGTCATAGCCTATGCTTCTAGGCAACTCAAAGTGCATGAAAGGAATTACCCTACCCATGGCCTTGAATTGGCCACCGTAGTGTTTACATTAAAGATTTGGCTTCATTATTTGTATGGGCTGCATGTTGATGTCTTCACCAATCACAAGAGCCTCTAATATATCTTCACTCAAAAAGATCTCAACTTGAGACAAAGAAGATGGATAGATTTTCTCAAATATTATGACATGAGTGTGCATTATAATCCGGGTAAGACAAATATGGTGGTGGATGCTTTGAGTCGAGTGTCTATGGGTACCTTAGCTCATTTTGATGGTGGTGAAAGGAAAATGGCTCGGGAAATGCATAATTGGCTAGATCGGGGTTTAGGTTGGAAAAGGTTGGTGATGATGGTGTAGTGGTTATTGATGGGGCTAAGTCTTCTTTGGTTGATGAGGTGATAGCAAAACAAGATCTTGACTCCTCCTTGCTTGAATTGAAGGCTTCGTGAAAGAGGTCAAAGTACAGGTTTTTTCCTAAAGGGGAGATGGTGCCCTTAGGTACCAAGGTAGGTTGTGTATGCCTTATGTTGATGGTTTGAAGGAGAAGATCCTTGATGAGTCCCATAATTCTTCTTATTATATTCACTCCGGTTCTATAAAAATATATAGAGACTTGAGGGATGTGTATTGGTGGGGAGGCATGAAGAAGGACATTGCCAAATTCGTTTCTAGTTGCCATAGTTGTCCACAAGTCAAAGCCGAACATTAAAGGCCGGCTGGTCTGACCCAAGACATAGGGATTCCCACTTGGAAGTGGGAGGTGATTAATATGGATTTTGTGATTGGGTTGCCCAAGACAAGAAAAGGTTTTGATTCCATTTAGGTGGTAGTTGATAGGATGACAAAATTGGCTCACTTTCTACAGGGTAAGACCACATATGGGGCTGAAGAGTATGCAAGGTTTTACATCCATGAGATAGTGAGGTTGCATGAGGTTCCTTTTTCCATCATATCGGATCATGGTGCACAATTCACTTCACACTTTTAGAGGTCTTTTCAAAGGGGTCTTGGTACAATAGTTCATCTTAGTATGACCTTCCACCCTCAAGCAGATGGCCAAGCCAAAAGAACAATTCAAACCCTTAAAGATATGCTTAGGGCATGTGTATTAGAGTTGAGGGGTAGTAGGGATGACCATATCCCTTTGATTGAGTTTTCCTACAATAATAGCTATCACTCTAGTATCAGTATGGCTCCTTTTGAGGCTATTTATGGGAGGCATTGTAGATCACCAGTTGGTTGGTTTGAAGTTGGAGAGATGGCTTTATTGGGACCGAATATGGTTATGGAGGCTTCTGAGAAGGTTAGGATGATTAGGGAAAGGTTGAGAACAACCCAAAATTGTCAAAAATCTTATGCCGATGTGAGAAGAAGAGACCTTGAATTTAAAGTGAGTGATTGGGTTTATTTGAAACTTTCTTCAATGAAAGATGTAGTACCTTTTGATACAAAGGGGAAGCTAAGTCCAAGATGTGTTAGTCCTTATGAGGTCTTGAAGAGGGTTGGCAAGGTAGCTTCTGAGTTGAAGTTGCCTAGTGAAATGAATTTGGTTCATCCGGTGTTGCATGTCTCAATGTTGAGAAAATGTGTTGGTAGTACTAATGCTATTGTGCATCTTGATATTGTGGGTGTTGTTGAGGATAACTTGAATTATGAGGAGGTTACAGTTCAGATCTTAGATAGGCAAGTCAAGAGATTGAGGAACAAGGAGGTAGCATCCATTAAGGTCCTTTGGAAGAACCAACAAATCGAAAGTGTTACTTGGAGGCCGAATCAGACATGCAAAAGCAGTATCGTTATCCTTTCTACTCCACTCAAGCATAAAGTACTAGTTCTAAGTCCCCTATGCGATTTCACGTCTAATGTTTCAGCCCCTATGTCATTCATATGCATTCATGTTTAAGTTGGCAAGTTATGATGATTTTACACTTATGTTGACATTTTGAAAATGGTGTTTTAAATGTAATGTTGCATTTTAATTGGGGCTGGTTTGTTATGATCATTCTTGTTTTGTATGTCTCATTTACATTTAGGGAGGAATGTTTTGCAAGTGGGAGATATTGAAACGACCCCAAAAAGTGTTCGAAAACGTACCTCGAAATACCCAAAATTTTAAAATCCATTCGTCTCAAAATCTGTTTGTTATTTCGAATATCCGACTTCATATTCTTGCTCAAGGGGTCAAAATTAGGTTTAAAAGAGTCTAACCTCGATCTAAGAGTGATGATTAGCAATTATGAAATTCCAAAGTGCAATTTCCAGCGGGGTTTTCGCGTCGCCTCCACGACACGCCCCTGTTCATTTTGGGGACTTTTTTTTTAGTTCAGTCCAAGACTTAGAATTCTTGGACCTAAGTGTTCCCAAATATCTTTTTACCTATACTTAGCTTAATTTCACCCTCATATTATCCTAAATATTTTTGTACTCATTCAAACACTTAGTCATGTTTTCACTCCCCAAATTCAAGTCCCAAACTCTCATCCCAAGCTAAGGATTCAAGGTTCTTCTTCAAGCTTCAAGTCTCCATCTTCAATATTCATCAAGTTCATCTCTAAGCTAAGGTAAGTGAGTTTCATTCATAGGTCCCTTTCACCCATGATACCTAAGCCTTCTTTAACTCAAATTGCATGATTTAAAGTTGATTTACAAATGGGTCTTGCATATTATGTAATTCACTACACACTATGTTAAAGCTATGTAAAGTTGTGACTGTTTTGCCATGCTTTGAGCTATAAATCTTTGACCTTTGTAAGATTTGAGAAGGGATTTTGATGTATATTGTTTGAGGGTGTTGCAAGGTGTTGATTCATGGTTTTATAATGGGTTTTATTGCATTATTTCATCTCCATATTTCATGATTTTATACTAGCATTACACACCCTCTAAGTGTTTGATAAAATGTCTGGATGTGGTTTCTTGAGGAGTTGAAGGTCCAAAGCATGAGATATGATATAAATGACTATATGATGATGAAATGAGGCTTATGTATATGATAAATTCTATATAAAGTGTTGCATTATACCATGCCCAATTCGGGGAGGGGGGGAGGGGAGGGGACTAAGAACCCGGATAACCTAGATGTGGGTTTGTACACATCAACCTAGGAAAGGGTTTGTACTTCTCTACCATGGTGATGGGGAGACATTATCACCAACCTAGATGGGGATTTGTACTCATCCATCTAAGTGATGGGGCGGCTTCATCACTAACCTACCAAAGGGTTGTACATTTGGAAATCTAGCTTGGTCTCTTCTAGACATATGATATTCTATATGAGCATGAGTTACTTAAGTATGTTTTATGTTAACATTGATCATACATGACATATTGTTATATGATGCCTATTGCCTATTGCTATGCATTTTAATTATGACGTCTATCTCTTATCGCATTGCATCCTACATACTTAGCACATTTAAATGTACTAACGCATACTCTATGCCTCATGATATCACCATATAGGAACTGGAGTCCAAGTTGATCATCCTGCCCCACATGGCTAGTTGGGTGCTATTCAAGCTAGTTGGTGAGTCCTCCACTTCGAGGACCTTAGTATATGTTTCTCCTATTATGTATTGAGACATTCTTTTTTACTGTCTATTTTGACTATAAGGGTGAGACCGGTTACTTTGTCTTGGCCCCCGCTCTTATCTATGTATTAGAGGTGTTTGTTGGACATGTTATGTATCTATGATATGCGCTTGACTCTTGTCTCTTGACTATGATGATATGGAAATGTTTTCCCTTGGCCCCAATTTCCCCATTCTTTTATCTCTTGATACTTGATTTATTGTTTCTGCGACTAAGGATGTGTAATAATGCTCTAAGAGGCTTGCTTGGGGTCCCTTCGGGTTTCCCTTGCACTGTGTCATGGCTAGGCCCTAGGCTTGGGTCATGACATAAAGTCTTGAATTAAGTCAAATCCAAAGCCTTCCCCTTTCTACAATACTCCGAATTACCAAAATTCATTCAAATATAGCACCACAATCACATAACGAATCCAATGATAATAAGATCAATCAATTTGGATGAATAGGGCAAAATGGTCAAAAATTCCCGTGCTAGAAAAAGTAGTCAGAATCTGAAAATTAATACATAAAAATATTTTCCAAGAAATAAGGAGTTTAGAGGTGAACACCGTTTCGAAAATAGAGTTAAAATGAGGGAGAAATCATCAATTTAATATTAGAAATCAAAGTCCAAAAAATTCCCAAATTCCACCACAAAAATTCCAAAATTATATGTTAAAAATACAAATTAATTAATGAAAATTGAAAAAATAGATTAGAAAATAGTTACTCAATCAATTTATCTCGAAAAACCCTAAAATTTTGTTCTCTAAAATGTAGCTTGAAATATTAAAAATGGGGGAAAAGAGTTAAAACCCATCATTTAAAAAGTTCACCGGTTTATGCTTCATGAACGTGGAGCCACATCCGTGAATATGAAAGCTAAGAGAAATAACCTTCCGCAAAAGCGGAGGTCAAAGTGATTGATATCCATCAACACAGACCACTTTCTCGCAAATACGGAGGTCTACACTTTTTACCCAAAACCAAAATGACCCCCCTAATTTTTCCTATTCTTTTTGATTCATAAAATCTATACACTCACATATTATTCTGAATTATATGTATCCGCGGGCTCTGCCGAATAGTTCGGGCCAAATCCTAAAGAAAGCTAAAAAGCGCTATTCGATGGGTCAAAGAAGCGTGAACACGGTTTGTTGTCACCAAGTGCACGAGAAACAGTTAAACCATAAAAACACAACTAAGAAAATTTCTCAACATAGACCTTTTGGATTAACTCAGAACCCCGTGAACACAAAACAAATATGGAATCCTACTTGAAATGATGTTTTGGACTCAGTGGAACTGCCCAGAATTCGAATTCAAGACCTCTTTTGGCCCAAAACCAAAGAATGATCGTTTAAACCACTTTCGGACTCAAAAACTTAGAATGTTCTCAGAAGCTCTAAAAATTACAATAAAGTCATTTCTAGCATTAGTTTCACCATTTAGAACCCCTGGAACTGATGAAATTTCAATTCGAGCCTCCAAACTCACAATGCTGACCATTGTCAAACTTATGATCCAAAATGAACTAAAAATGGAACTTTGGCCTAAAATCTTCGTTTTAACTCCAAATTCAGTTCTGCAAGTTCTCCAAGACCAAATTCGGTATTTTAGAGTTGATGGATCACTAGAATTACAATTCGACACTCGAAACTCAAAATGACTCCAAAACTACAAATTTCCAACTTTAAGCTTTTAAAAACTCACTCTTTTGCAAAACTCCAACTTATTACAAGATTTTTAAAACCTGACTTTTAGACACAACAAAAAATGATCCAAAGTAACTTTTGGAAAGGGCAAATAGTAATTTGGTTGAAAATATCAAAAATGACCTTCAGGGTCATTATAGTCATGATATCAATGGTACCAACCCAAGGTACACACTTTCGTAGATTTCCAACTCATATTCATACCAAGCTCTTAGGTAGAAATAGATCTGACAACTCATAGTCATACTAGATGATTTCAAAATAGAAGTAGTTTTGACACAGGTACAGGATTACCAATAGTGTTCACAACTGCCAAATGCAAGACATTATGGATAAGATATTTAATAAAAGTTCAATCACTACCTAGCTAAGGCCCAACTAATATATTCTAGTCTGCTACTCTATGCTACAACGATCTAGGCCCTTCGGAGCGGTGCTAATCCATTCTAAAGAAGGTTATCCTCCTAAAATATGGCTAATATTATTTATAGTATCAATTGCTTGAAACCAAAGCTGAAATAGTAGAATAAATGATCCACAACTAAACAACATGCCTTCAACTACCCAAAAACCCAAAATAGGACATAAAATATAGATTCTAGCCCAAGGCATGTAAATATACTACACAATACCACTATTCCAACCAATTAAACATGAATTTACACATTCTAGGTCAATATAAAGAAAAGGAAATCGTAGCCTACCTGTGGGCTAATCGTATGCACTCCAATTCATTCTGTCGGAGCTTTTCCCTTTCGAGCAACCCCAATCCACCATAAAAAACCTTTAATTCAAAAGTTTCCAACAATATTCAAGAAATTATTACACATTTTAGCTCAGCCTAGGAGATAAGGAAGCCTAGCCTACCTGGATGGCGAGTACAAGTACTCCAGCTCAGTCCGTGTGAGCTTTCCCTTTTCAAATTGCCTCCAAATGTTGTTCAACTGTCAAACCATAGATCACATGGTGATAAAATCTCAAGACATAAGGGGAAAAGGCTATTTTCAACTAAAATGGGAAAAATAGAGCTCTTCGCCCGAAGTCTCAAAATAACCCCCCAAAAATGATCTCTATGCCTCCATGAGTCTATAGCCAGAAATTGAGCTCAAAACGAGCCTTAGTGTCACGACCCATACCTAGGGCCTAGTCGTGATCGGCGAATGGGGAACTCGAAGGAACCCCAAACAAACCTCTTTGCATATCATTACATATCCTTAGTCGTGGAGCAATTAAATGACAATAAGATAAGATATATAAAAGGGGAAAAAGGGGCTAAGGGACATCTTTGATACCATAAAAACAATAAGCAAGAGAGTCAAGGCTCATAGCATTATTACACCATATGTCCAACAATACCTCTACTATATAGATAAGAGCGGGGGCCAAGAAAAGCAACCCAGCTAACCCTCATAGTCATAAATATACCATAAAGCAAAAAGAATCTTAATACATAGTGTAAGAGAATAGTCATTGTTCCCGGAATGGAGGATTCACCAAAGGCTAATTTGAACAATCCATCTAGCCACTAAAAGAATCAATAGGAGCTTCGGTTCCTACTAGTAACATCATATAGGCACATAAGTTAGTACGTTTGAATGTATTAAGTATGTAGGATGCAATCAATAAGAGATAGATACCAAAACCAAAATGCATAACAATAGGCAATAGGCATAATATAATAATATGACATGTATGATCAATGCTTAAGTAAAACATACTTAAGTAACTCATGCTTATATAGGATATTATGTGTAGAAGATACCAAGGAAGATTTCCAAAGTACAAACCCCTTGGTAGGTTGATGATGATGTCACCCCATCACTCTGGTGGTGAGGTACAAACGCCTCACTAGGTTGATGAGTACAAACCCCAATGTAGGTTGATGATGATTCCACCCCATTACCCTGATGATGAGATACAAACCTCTCACTAGGTTGATTAGTACAAACCCCCATCTAGGTTATCAAGGCACTAGCCCCTTGATTGGTTATCAAGGTACTAACCCCCCGACAAGATTATCCGGGCTCTTAGTCTCTCTAGATCGGGCATGGTCTAATGCAATACTTATATAGAATATATCATATACATGAGCTCTTTTCATCATCATATAGTTATTCATATCATATCTTATGCTTTGGACCTTCAATTCCTCAAGAAACCATAACAGACATTTTATCAAATACTTGGCGGATGTATAATGCTAGTATAAAACCATGAATTATAGGGATGAAATCATGCAAGAAAATCTATTGTAAAACCATAAATCAACACCTTGCAACACCCTCAAGCAATATACCTCAAAATCCCTCATCAAATCTTATAATAGATCCAAGATTTATAGCTCAAAACATAGCAAAACAATCAAAAGTTCATATAGCCTTAACATAGTTCATAGACATGTTCATACTACTAAACCCATTTGTAAAATCAACTTTAAATCATGCAAATTGAGTAAAAAGGAGGTTAGGGCACCAAGGGTGGAAGGATACAATGGTTGAAACCCACATACCATATCTTTGGAGAATTCCTTGAAAAAGACTTTAATGGAGACTTGAAGCTTGAGTGAAATCCTTAAGATCCGGAAAAGGGTTTGAGTCTTGAATTTGGGAGTGAAATATTTGGCTAAGTATTTTGGTGAGTATTGAGGAATGTTTACGATGATATGAGGGTGAAAATGGCTAAATATAGGTATTTTCACGTGTGGAAATACTTAGTTCTATGACTTAAAAGCCTTAGACTGAGATAGAAAGACCAGATAAAATTTCACTGAAAATAACACTGGCGCATCGTGTCAGCAACGCGCTAACCATTCTAGAAATCACATTTTGCAATTTTTGGATTTTGATTCGGTTGTTCTAAAAATGGGATTAGACCCTTTTACCCCTAAATTTGATACCCTGAACAAGAATATGAAGTTAGATTTTTGAAATAATGAACAGATTTTTAGATATATGGAAATTACAATTCCGGGCACTTCCGAGGCACATTTTCTTTTCACTTAGATCAACAAAAAACAACCCAAAAACTAAACACATTTATTTAACCTAAGTCCAAACTCCTCCCAAGTACTCTCAAGCTTCCTCAAGGCATTCAAGTAAAAGGTCCAATGCAACAAGGAAACATAAACCATAGTTAAATAATATTATATGCTTCAAATATTTCCTTTTTAAATTTCTCTAAAATACAGTAAGATCAAAAGAATCCAACTATACCATGAAATCTACCTCGAATGCTATGCAAAAAATAATTTTTGATACTTCCATGATGTTACTCTTGAAAAAGTACACAAGTTAGCTTTTGAATCGCTAAAATTAGATTAACAATGACCTCAAAAAATGAGGTGTAAAGTTAAGACAGAACTATATATAACTTCCTTGAAATGAGCCATATATAAAGACTTAGCCATATCATCACCACGTGGTGTCACTACATCTATCCATATGGCGTGATGCAGTTTAGCTAGTCACACCTCACTTGAGCAACCATCTAACCCATTTTTGAATATTTTGGGCTCGTTCGAAATTCAATTTTCAAAACAAACTATGTAATCCAAATAATTTTGATGTTTCAAATTCAATGGCGCAAATGAAACTTCCATCGGAGGTCATTACGATTTGATGTGGATTTCTACATCCTTATATCTAACTTTTAACGAAAAGAATTAAGGGGGTCAAATCATATATGAAAGTCTCCGATATTAAATGAAGGGTTATACAAGAGCAAATCCAATGTTTTGGAGCTGACCACACTATTGGAATTCCTATACAAGCAAACTTTCAAAGGTAATTGACTAAAGTCAACTTTAGCCCATTTTCGAGTTGAATTTGCCAAAAGTAGTTTAAACTCGGACAAAAGCCTCAGGTGTTGAGTCAACCACACTTGTAGCGTAATTAACATTTTGGAGCTAATAGAACTATAGGAATTCCATTCCACATCTATTTACTAGGACTTTACCTAAAAGTTTATTTTTCAGTTATTATTGTCCTTCTAACATGAAAATATATATATTTTTCAAATGAACGATCGGACAATCGTACCATCAGTTCCAACAAGCCTTAAATGTCCTGGGCTCACTCTAGAAATACTGTAACCAATGAGATACATGCAAAAACACAGAAATAACCTAGAGGGTTATTACAACATCATCTAGTAAAAGAACTTTTTGAGGACTCAAATAGGTTATGTTCTACTACTTCATGTCTCGCCCTATCTCCTAGGTGGCCTCCTCAACTGGTCAATAGCACCACTAAAATTTAATACTTTTATAGATTTAGAATGCAAATACCCGACATCTCTGGCAAAAATGACTACCAGCCCCTCAATAAATGTTAGACGATCATCCAACTCAACAATATGGTTTATCACCTTGGTACTTTGACATATGTATATTAATACATCAATGATAATGGAAGAGACCAGGTATAGAATTCGGCATTTCTAGATCATTCTATCTTCTTTAACTTAGTGGCTGATCTTTTTACATATTTCAAGAATAGAATTTGGATTGGAAATCAGATCTTGTAGATATTTTTTGTCCAATTCTGAGATTTGTAATTTTTATTTTGTTGTAGTAGCTTTGTACCGGTGACTTTCAGGTTTTGAGAGAAATCATTGTATATATATTTAGTCAAATCATCCTTTTATTTACTGGTATTGTCTCTTTTATATTGATTCAGTTAGTTTTCCCCCTTATACCCATTGCTTAGAGTTTCGGGTTACAGGTTGACTTACCTATCGGTGGGTTATGATAGGTGCCACCATAATCTGGGAAATTGAATCGTGGCACTATACTGCCTCAATTTCTTTGTAATTCTAGCTCATCATTTTTCAAAATTAGAAAGAAATAAAAAGATATTACTCCCTTTGTATAAATTTATGTAACATTACTTTTAGTCTATCATACACAAGAATTCAAATTTCCATAATTAGAAAATAATAGTTTTAAAGTTTTCCTTCTGCACTTATAGGTTATTTGATTGAGTGTATAGAAAAAATAATGAATAGAATGTATTAGTAATGGTGAAATTATTTCTTACCTAATGTTTAGCTTAATTCAAACAATTCTTTTTTAACTATATTCTTCAATATATTAGTAACTCTTATATTATTGATACCATGATTTTCTTGGTATTATTTACACATCCAATAATACTACATAAGGTGTATAACTAATATAAATGATCAAATAATATAATGGCTAACATATATTATTTTCTCCATTATATCCTACTAAATGAAGCATTAATGAAGTGATTTATAGCTACACAAATATCTAGTTTTTTTTAATACCACAAATCTTTAAAAGTTTCTTTTTCTAAATTTTATGTCACATCAAATGGTGCCACATAATTGGAATGAACCAAGATGAATAGACACACCTATGGATGCATGAACAAATGAGGTATAAAGCACCTAAAATAATTTATATTTATGAGTAGATTGAACTCTCGTCCTTTATATATCAACAAACCAGCCAAGGCTCATTATATTTGATTTTGTACAACCTAGTATGTTTAAATTACTTTTTTGACATTACAATATTTTTGTAATGAAAAGATCCCTTTTCATATCAACTAACAAATTCAATGTGTAGCTTTGGACTTCTTATGTATTGGCTTCTGTGGAACTTGCAGGACACAATTTGCAGTGGCTTAAAATAATGAGTTATGTGTCTTCTTAATCATAAATAAGTTATGTCTACTATTTCTTGATGAATAAAATGCAAATTGTCTTAAAACCTTAGGCTTGAGTAGAGTGGAAAAGATAGAGATATTTCATCATGTCCGCTTCTACTTCCCAAGTCGCACTTTTCAACTTGTTGGTTCCTCCAAAGAATTTCAACATATGCTACTTCTTTGTACCTAAATCTCTTTACTTTTCTATCTAGTATCTCCATCGGAACTTCGTCATATGTCAAATTCTCTTCAATATTAACACCTTCTAGTGGGAATATGGAACTTGGATCTCCCATGAACTTCCTCAACATTGACATATGGAAAACTGAATGAATTATGTTCATCTCCAATGGAAACTTTAACTAATATGCCACCTTAGTAGCCCTTCTCAGAATCTTATAAGGCCCTACATACCTAAGGCACAACTTTCCGTTCTTACCAAATCGTACCACACCTTTCATAGGTGACACCTTCAAACAAACTAAATCATTAACATTGAACTCAAGGTCCCTTCTCCTCAAGTTAGAGTATGACTTTTGTCTACTTTGGGTAGTCTTTAATCTTTCTCTATTCTCTAATGAAACCATAACAAATTTTGGTCTAATCAAAGCGATTTCCCAACTTTAAACCATTCCACTGGTAACCTACATCGTCTGCCATATATACTATCAAAAAAGTAATTTAAACATAGAATGAATTTAATATACACATATAATGTGTAGCTTTGAACTTCTTATGTATTGGCTTATCTAGAACCTGCAGGACACAATTTGCAGTGGCTAAAAATAATGAGTTATGTGTCTTCTTAATCATAAACTAAGTTATGTCTACCAATTCTTGATGAATAAAATGCAAATTGTCTTAATACCTTAGGTTTGAGTAGACCGGAAAAGATTGGAATATCATTTCATCATGTCCGCTTCCGCTTCCCAACTCATACTTTCAACTTGTTGGTTCCTTCAAAGGACTTCAACATATGTTAATTCTTTGTGACTCAATCTCTTTATTTGTCTATCTAGTATCTCCACCGGAACTTCTTCATATGTCAAATTCTCTTCAATATTAACATCTTCTAGTGGGACTATGGAACTTGGATCTCCCATGAACTTCCTCAACATTGACATATGGAACACTGAATGAGTTATGTTCATCTCCAATGGAAACTCTAACTAATATGCCACCTTACTAGTCCTTCTCAGAATCATATATGTCTCTACATACCTAGGGCACAACTTTTCGTTCTAACCAAATCGTACCACACTTTTCATAGGTGACACCTTCAAACTAAATCATCAACATTGAACTCAAGGTCCCTTCTCCTTACGTCAGAGTAGTACTTTTGTCTATTTTGGATAGTCTTCAATCTTTCTCTTATAAGTCTTATTTTCTCCAAGGAATCCATAACAAAATTTGGTCTAATCAAAGCAATTTCCCCAACTTTAAACTATTCCACCGGTAACCTATATCGTCTGCCATATAGAGCCTCAAATGGCACCATCTCAATGCTTGAATGACAACTATTACTATAGGAAAACTCGATGAGAGGTAGATGATCATCGCAACTTCCTTTAAATTCTGAGACATAAAATCTCAACATGTCTTTCAATGTTTGAACTATTCTTTTGGCTTGACCATCAGTTTAAGGATGAAATGTGCTACTTAATTTCACCTTAATACCAAGAACTCTCTGAAATGAATTCCAAAAGTGGGAGGTAAATTGAACACCACGATCCAGAATAATGGACAATGGAATCCCACATAACCTCACCAACTCCCGAATATATAATTGGGCATTATCCTCGGCAGGAAAAGTAGTCTTAACAGGTAAGAAATGAGCCAACTTTGTGATTCAATCCACTATTACCAATGTAGAATCAAGTGTCTCTTTGTCAGAGGAAGCCCCACGACAAAATTCATATTAATCTCTTTCCACTTCTAAGTAGGAATCTTAACAATTTCAGCCAAACCACCCAGTCTTTGATGTTCCACTTTAAGTTGTTGATAATTGGAACTCTAGCCACAAATTTAGAAATACCCTTTTTCATTCAGTTCTACCAATAGACTTCTCTTAAATCTCTATACATTTTCGTATAACCAGGATGAATAGAATAGGAAGAATTCCGTGCTTCTTCCAATATCAATTTTCTCAACCCATCAACATCCGAAAGAATTGTGAGCCTCGTACAATATCAATTTTCTTAACCCATCAACATCCAGCACAAATAATATCCCTTGATAACAAAGCACCCCATTTCCCCCTTGTGAGAAGACCTCTATCTTTTATTCCTTTACTAAGGCCTTCAATTATTCAAGGAGGGATCAAGATCTTGTTTAGACTTGACAACCTCAATCACTGATGATCCAGATCCACTTATCACCATGACACCACCATTTTTGGCCTTACTCAACTTTATCCCAAATCTAGTCAATCTATGAACTTTCTTTGCTAGTTCCTTCTTTCCATCATTTTCAAGTTGTGCTACACTCCCTATGGACCTTCTAATAAGTGCATTGGCTATAAAATTAGCCTTACTCGGGTGATACTTCATACTCATATCATAATCCTTGAGAAGTTCTGTCACGACCCAGACTTGGGATTTATGAGTGACATGGCAAATGGGAACCCAAGCATCCACAAACAAGCCTCACAGCATCCATTCACACATCATTGGTTCAAAAGTGCATATGAAATAGTAAACACATAGTTCTAAGGGATGGAAAAATTGGACTCACGCTATGGAGATGTCATAGGGAAAGGGAGTAACACGAATTCACATAGCACAAAATACATAACACATAAAGAATAAGGGGCGCGTAAGTATGACTTACTCTATGAGGGCAATTTGGGACTTAGGATCTTCCACATTTTCACATCAAAACATACATGCTTATCATAATTCTCATAGTCAATCCACAATAGCCATATCCAATAGATAGCCACAATAATAAACTTCAAATACAACACGTAGCACAAATCCGTACAAGAGTCTAGAAGATGTCCAACAATGCCTCTAATCGTAAGATGGGACGGGAGCCAAGATATGTCCCGGGTTCACCCTCAACAACCAATACTTAAGATCCAAGCTAATTTCATATGATGGATGATCGTAGTCGTCGGTCCCTACAACGTGAGATCATATAAGCAAACGTATGCATTAGTACATTTGAACGTACTAAGTATGTGGGATCCAATGCATATGACTTATCAAACCTGCATTTAATGTTAGATGACAAAGGCACATAATGTAGAAGAAGTATATAATCAAAGGAATATAATATAACAATATGCCATGAAATTCATGATGCATGAAATGCAAATAATGCTCATATATATTAGGGATGTAGTTGTAACCAACTTCTCAAAATCGTGCAAGCTATTACACAAATTTGCCCAATGTTGACCTCCCATCGGATGAGAGAAGATTACTTGCCAAAAGTAATCTACACCTCACCTTACGACCCATTCCTTTCGCATGTGGAAGCCACCTTCCTTACAACACGCTCTTTTTGGAAAGATTTCCATATCAAAACATATCATATCTTATCATGTCATATCACAAATGAATAGTCATCCCTTACAATTCGATCATTTCAGTGATGACTACCATTCCTATGCTGGCACATAGTTCAAGGAAATGGAGAGAACCCTTGGCCACAATCCTGATTCCCTCTATCTATCGGTGCTAAGTCAACATCCCACGAGAATACTTATACATATACATGCTTTTCAAATTACTTAAATGCATAATTGGGCTTAAAAGCCAAATATCATTCATAATAATTCATACTTAAGCTCAAATGCCAAAATGTAGTTCATAGTCATAATATTCATACATAGGAATAGCTCATCCACACATATATAATGGTGCAAGAACCAATAATACTCAAAGATCTATAATCATAGACATATATATGATCACATTCTTGTCATAACCATAGTCTTGTCAAAAATCATTTACTTAGCATAATTGGGCTTAACCCACTTCATAATTTCCATAAATTTTCATTATCGTGAGATGCATATGCTATGAACGAGATGACAGTGGCATGAGTTATTTAGATTAAATCTAAAATCATCAATATAATATGAAATCTAAGTAAAATCATACATAAATCCACAATTAAATCATAGTTTAGGTAACCTATGCATAAATCAAGATTAGAAAGGGACATGCATATTGATAACTTCATAAATCCAATGTAATTCATCATATTATAGTTTAAATCAACTTAAAATAATCAAATAAGTATAACTCATGGATAAATTGAATTTAATAATCAAGAAAATTGAAAACCCAACTTTAGAGTAAGTGAAATTCAAGAAAAGTGCTAAAAAAGTTTTGGGTCTCCTTTGTTAAGAGGAACCAAAGTTCAAACCCACATGCCTTATTTAATAAAGGAATTCCAATGAGGAATTTGAAGAAGAATGAGTCCTCCCTTGATTCCCAAGATAAAAATCCCACCAAAGTTATTGAGAGAGATTTGAGAGAATTTGATTTTTGAAATTACGGGTTAGTCTTGAATGGGAGTTTTGAATCAGTGTAGGAGAATTTTAGGAATGTAAAGGGGTGTTTAAAGGTCTTAAAAAGCCTTGGGGATAGGTAAAAATATCAAATACCTCAATGAAACGTCCCTTTAAATTTTTCCCGTAGCTTCTCACGGCTAGCATCAAGGGTCGTGAAGCTCTTCATGGTCCGTGAAGGCTCTCCATCTAGTCCGGACAGATTTTATGAAAAAGGGCATAACTTGTTGCTCCGAACTCAGAATGAGGTGAAACCTGATGCATTGGAAACTAATTCAGAGAGCTTTAATTTGATTGGTCATAGGTCACCCAGTTCATTTTGTGCCAAGAGATATGACTGTTTAAATATGACCCTTCTATTGGTACTTGTGTAAAACTTAGCCAATGGAATTCCTTTGAACTTGGCTTAACATGGGAGACCATGATGGCCTTAAACAACATAAATAAGCTTGAATTGAGGACTTGAAAGTGAACTTAGCTTGATCTTGAAGATCCTATACTTAGAAAAATTCGATGAAGTCACCTTTATGGGAGGCCATACAGGTCGTGTAGGTTACTATGAGGCATCACCTTGGTCTAAAACTTTTCCGAAACCAAAATTCCTAGATCTATTGAGGTCGTACAAAGTCTGGGTCAGTTCCAACCATCTCCTTTGACTTAGATTGAGGTCTCTTTGTGTAAACATGTGTTAAGGACTCTTATTATCGGTGAACACATCAACATGGACTCAATATAAATAATGATGCCAAATCTTCAATGCAAACACCACGGCCACAAGTTCAAGATCATATATTGGATAGTTTTTCATGCACCTTTAGTTGCCTTGAAGAAAAAGCAATCACCTTACCATTTTGTATCAACACACAACCTAAGAAAATTCTTGAGGCATCATATTGTACAACAAACCCATCAGTATCCATTGGCAATGTCAAAATTGGAACCAAAGTCAACTTATCTTTCAAAATTTGGAAACTTTTCTCACACTCAACGGTCCCACAAACATGACTTTCTTCTGAGTCAGCTTGGTCAATGGAGATGAAATGGAGGAGAACCCTTGAAAAAATCATCTATAATATCCCACTATGCCTAAGAAACTCATAATATTCGTAGGAGTCAATGGCCTTGGCCAATTTCTTATCGCTTCCAGCTTTTTGGGGTCAACTTTTATCCCATCACCTGACACAATATGCCCAAGAAATGCAACCTCCTTTAACCAAAATACACATTTATTAAACATGGCATATAATTTCTTATCCCTCAAGGTTTGCAAGATCGCCCTCAAATGCTCTTTGTGATCCTCCTCATCCTTTGAATAAACATCATCAATGAACACTAACACAAACATATCAAGTTACGTCTTGAACACCCTATTCCTAGGGTCCATAAAGATATCTAGTCCATTGGTTAATCCAAAGGAAATTACCGTAAACTCAAAGTTTCCATACATTGTTCAAAATGTCATTTTGGAACTATCATATTCCCTCACCCTCAATTGATGATAATCAGACTTCAAGTCAATTTTTGAAAAGTGGTTAGCCCCTTGTAATTGATCAAATAGGTCATCGATCCTTGGGAGTGGATGCTTGTTCTTGATAGTAACTTTGTTCCATTGGAGATAGTCTAACACATTCAGAGTGACCCATCCTTCTTCCTTACAAACAACACTAGGGTACCCCATAAATCTCTTCTCCCGCAAGTCTAGTAAATCTCTTCTCTAGAAAATCCTTCAATTGCTCCCTTAGTTACTTCAACTCCATTGGGACCATTCTAGAAAGAGGTATTAATATAGGTCAAGTGTCAAGCAAAAAAAAATCTATGCCAAACTCTATGTCCTTTTCAAGAGGGACATCGGGGCAACTCTTCTGGAAACAGATTTGGGAAATCATTAACTATGGGAATTGACTCAAGAGATGAGATTTTGGTGGTGACATCTCTGACTCTTACCAAATGATAGATACACCCCTTAGAAATAATTTTTCTAGCTTTGAGATAGGAAATAAACCGAACTTCACATGAAAAACTGCCACTCGTTCACTCAAGAGCAGGCTCATTTCGGAACTAGAACTTGGAAATGCATCTTCGACAATCAATGATGGCATAAGAAGCATGTAAGCAATCCATCTGAAGTATAACATCAAAATCTACCATATAGAGCTCTATCAAATCACAAGGAATAACTTTATGCATAATGGACATGGGGCAACCTCTATAGACTTTTTGTGCAAGAATGGACTCACTAACGAGAGTGCTAACTTTAAAAGACTCAACAAGAGTTTTGGGACATGCATGAAATCTATTAGCAAGAAATGGTGTAACAAAATACAAATTTTCTCCCGTATCTAAAAGTGCATAAGCATCAAAATCATAAACTTATAACATCCGGTAACCATATCCGGGGCTTCTTCGACCTCTTGATGACCATAAAGGTCATAGAACCTATTAGATTTTGGTGATCCTTGTGCTTTTCCACCTAGGCTTTGAGGCTTTATATTTCCACTCTTAAAATCCTTTGCAAGATAACTAGGCTTACTACATGTGAAGAAAATATTGGAGCCAACTAGACATCCACCCTTACAAAGCTTCTCACGCATTGCACACTTTGGATAAGCTTGTGCACCCATTCCTCCTTAGGGATTTGGATTGGACCTCCTATGTTTGTTATACTTAGGAGGAGGAGTGTTGGTTGACTCTTGATATGGGGGTTATGTCGGGTCTCAGAATCCTAGCGAGCTTGTTGTAGTCGGTCCTAAGGGCAGAATAAACCCTCGGATTATTCCTCCTTTTTTTATAAGGGCTCACACGTATAGACATGATGAGAAGGGGGATCTGACACACTAAAATCTAATAGTGAGAACCGTTGATTGAATTACTTTTCCCTCGACTAGACTTGAACTTATACTATGAAGAACAGGCGCTATCCTAATGGGTGCAGGATCTACTTCGCGGGAACAACAAAAACCACCATCTCGCTCTTTCCTTTCTTCGGTGCTACCTTTTTTTTCCAAGGGATGGCGTTGGGTGTATAATAACCTTTTTTTTAGCATAAGGAGGAGTGTTAGTTGACTCTTGATTTCCTTGCTTGTGATCATCTTGGAATTTATGATGGCCACCACTCCCTTTGTTGAAGAATCAACCACCACCCATCCTAGCTCTCTTGGACTCCCTAGACTTCTCCCTTAATTTATCATTTTCAATTTGTTCCACATAGGACATTAAGCAGGAGATATGCATTTCTTTGATGAGCATAGCCATTTTGCATTCCTTAGAGACTATGTCTGAAACACCAGAGATTAATTTACTCATTCTAACCCTTGGATCCGTTACCATTAATGGAGCATGCTTAGAGAGCTTTATGAACTTGAGAAAATACTCTCTCACTATTATGCCCTTGCTTAAGGTTTATGAACTCTTTCACTTTAGCCTCCTTCAAATCCAATGAAAAATACCAATCCATAAATGTTGATTTGAGCTCCTCTCATCCAACTTGGCCCGCTTCCTCACCACTTTCTTCAACCCATTGATCATAGTAAACTTTTTCCATCCCTTTGAATTGATAGGTCACAAGCTCAGGCTTCTCCTCTAATGGCACACCCATCACGACTACAATTCTATAAAACTCATCTAGAAACTCAACCTGGTCCTCATCAACTTTTGATCCATGAAACTTTGACGAGTTCATCCTCATGACATCACGAATTCTTATTGCTAGGAAAGGTTCTTAAGGAGCAATAATAACCTCTCTATTGGCTTCATTGGTCAAAGATTACGCCAAAATAGTGAAAGTAGTTTTAAATTCCGCGTGAGAAATATTCTCCTCGTATTGCTCAGAATGGGCTTGATCTTCAGACACGTCCCTTAGCAAAGGTTCTCTTCTTGGTGGAATTTTCTAGAAGTGACAAAGAGCGGTGTTGTTCATGGGAGGAATAACCTTATATACTTCTAATGGTATGCTATGAATCATAATGATGTGAAACATTTCCTAAAATGCCTCATAACATCTAATTCACAGATGCGGCATGCTTCACACCCATGAACAAGACTTTACTCGATGACATAAGTTGGATTTCTAAGGATCATTGACAAAACTTGTGCTTTGATACCAAGCTTTGTCATGATTTAAGTCTAGGGCCCAGATGTAACACAACAAATGGGAAACCTGAAGGCAACCTGAGCAAGTCTCTTAGCATCTCATTTTCATATCCTTGTTTGCGGAATATAAAATATACATTCAACAAATAACTCTAAAGGAATAAGGGCTTATGACTCACGCTATGGGAATGTATATGGGAAAGTGGTTTACATGAATCACATAGAAAATAATGTATAAAGGGAGAGTAAGTATGACTCAAGCTATGGCGAAGTAGAGACTTAGGACTTTCAACACTTTCTCTCATCATATAACATCACATAAGAAGAGTAGGGGCTAAAAGATAAGTCTCCACAAAAGCTCAAACATAACATAGTGAGTGCATAGCGTCGCATAGCATGGCATCATACAACCCCACTAAATATGAATTGGATATGGGCCAATACATGTCCAAGGCTCACCCTCAACATAGAACGTAAAGTACGAGTTTCTCAACATAAGCAAGATACAAGTAAGATGTTGTCCATGAAATGGAGGAATCAACATAGTAACAATCTTCAAGAATCCAAGTTAGCCATGTAGAGGAGGATGAATAGGGCCCTACATAGTTAGATCATGTAGGAAAAAAGTATGTGTTAGTACATGGAATGTACTAGTGTGTGGGATGAAATGCAACAATAGATAATAAGCTTTATAACAAGATGCATAATCATATAAAATAATATATAAGCTCAATATGAGATGCACAAGAATTCTTTGAAGGAAAATACATGAAACATAACATCCTATCATCATATACATCTGTATGAGGTGGACCATAATCGACATACAAGACCAAGTGAGCTACTACTTGGAATTCAACATCTCCCCAGTTCGCACGGGGAAAGTACATACCGGGTAGAACTCTATCCTCATAGCATATACATCATAAAAATATCTTATGTAGATCCACTAGCCTTGAAACACCCCAAAAAGCCCCAAAAATGTGCATTAAAATTTTTCATAATCATAATTTTCATATATCTCAAAATCTGCATGTGATATCAAAAATCTGACTTCACATTCTCAATCAGGGGAAAATTGAATCGGAAATGGGTATAACTCGGATTTTAGAGGACCCATAGTGAAAAATAATTTTCAAAAAATTTGCTTATCCAGTGTGCATCCGCGACCAGACCACGACGCAGACTGGGCGTGGATTAATGTAATTCTGTGTTTCGTGATGGGTCCACATCGCAGACTAGATGCTGGCTAGTGTTGATTTTTTACTAATGATCTGTTTCAGCCTAAGGACCTTGGGATTATAGCCCCATGCCCACTTTTGCATAAAACACCTATACATAGCCATTTTCAACTTTATATCATTCAAAACCCTCTCCAAGATTTAACCAAATATTTCATTCAAATTTCAAAGGTTTCAAGCCTAACTTTGGAACTTAAAGATTATCTTCAAGCTCTAAGTTCTCTTCAAGCTCAACTCAAGATAACCCAAGTTTTAGGTATATGAGTTTCATCCATTGGGTCCTTTCACCCATGGAGCCCAATCTTAATTTTTATGAAAATTGTATGTTTTCAAACTGTATCATCTATGGGTATCTCTTATTATGGATTTTGATTATAAATTATGTTGAGGTTTTATGAAATACTGATTGTATATGTTTATCTATTTCAAGCTTATACTATGAATTAGTTTCTTCCATCGAGAGTATGCATGTTTAGAGCTATGAATCTGTGATCTATTATGAGATTTGATGATAGATTTCAAGGTATCTTACATGAGGGTTTTACTATATGTTGGTGGGTTGATTTACATTAAGTTTTCTCATATTACTTTACTCTTGAATTGCATGATTTTGAACTAGCATTGCACACCCACCAAGTGTTTGATAAAATGTCTTGACAAGGATTCTCAAGTTATTGATGAACTACTACAGGGTTTTATAAGTCAACTGACTTAATGATGATAAAGAGATTGTATGTATGCATTGAATTTATGAAAAGTATTTATAGTGTTGCAAGTAGACCACACCTTGTTGGGGGCTGACATGGCCAATCGCCTCGATAAGGGGATGACATGCCTCAACCACTTTGTTGGGAGGTGTCATGCCTAATTATCAAGTTGAGAGGTGGATACCTCGACCACCTCGTTGGGGGATGACATACCCGTACCACATTGTTGAGGGGTGGATACCTCAATCACTTTGTTGGGGGGTGACATGTCCATACCACCATGTTGAGTGGTGGATACCTCGACCACCTTACTGGGGAGTGATATGCCCATACCACCATGTTGAGGGGTGGGTCCCTCAATCACCTTCCAAGGGGGTGACATGCCTTGAATTCCAAGTAATAGTTTTCTTGGTTTATATTGGTTATGGTTTCTTCCCACATGTGTAATCTATATTGGCAATTATATGATTTATAAGCATGTTTCACTTTAAACATTGGTCATGCATACCATATTAATACCTACTTATCGATTGCTTCTAATTATGCATTTTGACTATGTTGGCTTATGTCTTCTTGCATTGCATCTTACATACTTTATAAATTCAAACATACTAATGCATACTCCATTCCTACATGATGTTACTATGTAGGAACCGGAGCACCACATATTCATCCTCCACGTGGCTAGTTTTGGTATTTTGGAAGATAAGCTTTGGTAAGTCCTCAAGTCCGGGCACACTAGCTATGCTACTCTTACTATTTGATATCTTTTTATGTTGAATGGTTGGTACTATGAGGGTGAGCCCGGAAAGTGTCTTGGCCCCTGCTCCAATCCTTTTTAGAGTTGTTGGAACATTTGATGTACTTTCGCTATGAGTTGACTCTTAGGTATTTTATGATTATCAAAGACTTCCTTTAGTCCTTTTCCCTTATTTATATCTCATATTGTTGTTATTATGCTTCCGCGACCAAAGATGTTTGATTGATATGCTAAGAGGTTTGTTTAGGGTTCCTTAGGATTCTCCATTGGCCGTGTCACGTGTAGTCCCTCGTCTTGGGTCATAAAAAACTTGGTATCAAAGAACTAGGTTATTAATGGTCCTGAAAATCTACACACCGCATTGACTAGAGTCTTATTCATGGTTGTGAAGAGGTTTTATGAAATGTTTCACATCTTCATGGTTTAATTCGTGCTTTAGATGTAAGTGTAAGACTTTCCCTATAACGAATGCTCTTTGCTCTTCTAGATCATGCCGATTCCAAGAGGGAGGCTAGGGAGAGCCTGTACACCTAAGGGGCAACCGATCCCTCCCGCTCCTCAAGATCCTCAAAGTGGATGGGTATCCCAAGATGAGTTCCAGGGTGCTATTACAATGTTAGCTCATGGTATGACCAACCAAATTCACCAAGGGGTCCAAGCCGCTCATACTCCCACTCTGACTTCTAGGGTGAGGGAGGGATTTCACTAGAATGAACCCATCGGAGTTTTATGGATCCTAGGAGGATGAGGATCCCCAAGAGTTCATCGATGAGGTGTACAAAGTGCTATCTATTATGGGGGACAATTCGAAGGAAAAAGCAAAGTTGGAGGCTTACCAACTCAAATGGGTGACTCAAATTTGGTTTACACAATAGAAGTCGAAGTGGAGAGATGATGATGCTATTCCTTGGGAGGAGTTAAAAGACGCATTCCTTAATCGATTCTTTCTTATCGAGATAAGGGAGGATAAAATGATGGCATTTATGAACCTTAAGCAAGGTTCCATGAGTGTGAGGGAGTATGCCCTTAAGTTCAACCAACTCTCTAAGTATGCCCCACAATTGGTTGCCAAGGAGACATCAAGGATGAACAAATTTGTGTTGGGTGTGTCAAACTTGGTTAATAAGGAGTGTTGTACCACCATGATAATCAGTGATATTGATTTGTCCTGCCTTATGACATGTGCCAAACAACTAGAGGGAGAAAATCTTAGAAAGAGAAGAAGTGGTGACTCCAAGAGGGCTCGTGTTGAAGGTGGATTTCCAAATTCCAAGGGTGGCTAGTTTCCTCAAGGCCACAAGTTCCAAGTCCAAGGGTCTTCCAATACTCCTAATAGAAGGTCTGCTAAAGACAATCCAAGATTCCAAGGTGGTGGTGGTGTGGTTCCTAACCCTATGTGCTAAAGGTATGGTCGGAACCATAATGACCTATGTTTGAAGGACTCTAATGCTTGCTATGGTTGTGATGAAGTCGGTCATAAAGTGGTTGATTGTCCTTGTGCTCGAAACAAAGGTATAGATGGTTGTCTACAAGGCCAAGTTGCAAATGTGGGTCAAAAGGGAAGAGGAGGCCAACAAGGGGGTGCTCCAAGGCAAGATAGATTCTATGCTCTTCAAGGAAGACAAGGGGTGGATGAGGTGCATGATGTCACCGGTATGTTAAAGGTTTGTTATTTTGATGATTATGCTTTGATAGACCTGGGTGCTACTGTTTCTTTTATTACTCCTTTTATTGCCAAAAAGCTTCATGATAGTCCCGAATTATTGTGTGAACCTTATGAAGTGTCAACCCCTGTTAGTGAGTCCATTATTGCTAGATGAGTCTATAGAAATTTCCCGTATTCAATTTGCATAAAATTTTGCATTATGATTTTGTTGATTTAGATATTGTGGATTTTGATGTCATTCTTAGGATGGATTGGTTTCATGCATATTGTGCTTATATTGATTGTAGAACCCATAGGATTAAATTCCAATTCGCTAATGAGCCCGTCCTTAAGTGGGAAAGTTGTGATGTGGTGGTCAAGGGTAGATTCATTTCTTGCCTTAAAGCCCAAAAGCTGATTTCTAGGGGTTGTCTTTATCATCTTGTAAGGGTTAGGGATGTTGAGTCCAAAGTCCTTCCTATTGAGTCAGTTCGGTAGTTAATGAGTTTCTTGGTGTATTTCTTGATGAGCTTCCCGATGTTTCTCCCTAAAAGGAAAATAGACTTTGGTATAGACCTTGTTCCCGATATTCAATCCTTTTTTATTCCTCCTTACCGTATGGCCCCGGCGGAGTTGAAGGAGTTGAAGAAACAACTGAAGGATCTGTTGGAAATGGTTTTATAAGGACTAGTAAGTCACCTTGGGGTGCACCAGTGTTATTTGTGAATAAAAAGGATGGTTCCTTTAGAATGTGCATTAATTACCAACAACTTAATAGAGTCACCATAAAGAATAAGTACCCTCTACCAAGGATTGACGACCTTTCTGATTAACTTCAAGGGGCTAATCATTTTTCTAAGATTGATCTTCGGTCCGGGTATCACCAAGTGAAAGTGAGGGAGTGTGACATTCCCAAGATGACTTTCAAGACTAGGTATGGGCACTTTAAGTTCGTGGTCATGTCCTTTGAGTTGACTAATTCACTAGCTATATTTATGGATCTCATGGATAGGTTCTTTAAACCCTACCTTGACTCGTTTGTGGTGGTTTTTATTGATGATATCTTGATTTATTCCCATAGTAAGGAGGAGCATATAGATCCCTTGAGGGTGATGTTAAAAATCTTGAGAGAGGAGAGGTTGTATGCAAAGTATGAGAAATGTGAGTTTTGTTGAAAGAGGTTGCTTTTCTAGGGAATGCAGTGTCGGGTGATGGTATTAAGGTGGGTCCTAAGAAGACAAAAGTGATTAGAATTTGTCCTAAACCTTTGACTCTTTCAAACATTAGAAGTTTCTTAAGTTTGGCAGGTTATTACCGGAGGTTTGTGAATGACTTCTCTTCTATTGCTTCTCCCATGACTAAGTTCACCCAAAAGAAGACGAAATATGTATGGATCGATGAATGTGAAAAGAGTTTCCAAACTTTGCAAGATAAGGTTGTCTCCACTCCTATCTTATCTCTACCGGAAGGGTTAGAAGGGTTTGTTGTATATTATGATGCCTCAAGAATTGGTTTGGGGTGTGTTTTGATGCAAAGTGGTAAGGTGATAGGATATGCCTATAGACAACTTAAGGTGCACGAGAAGAATTATCCCACCCATGATCTTGAATTGGAAGTCGTGGTATTTGCTTTGAAAATTTGGCGTCACTACTTATATAGGTTCCACGTTTATGTGTTTACCAACCACAAGAGTCTCCAATATGTGTTCACCCAAAAAGATCTTAACTTGAGACAAAGAAGGTGGTTAGAGCTCCTTAAACATTATGATATGAGTGTGCACTATCACCCTAGTAAAGTTAATGTTGTGGATGATGCTCTAAGTAGGGTGTCTATGGGTAGCCTCGCTCATGTTATTGATGGTGGCAAAGAGGTGGCGAGAAAGGTTCATCGGTTGACTAGATTGGGAGTTAGGTTTTGGATGAAGTTACTAATGGTGGTGTAGTGGTGGTTGATGGCTCTAAATCTTCCTTGATTGAGGAGGTAAAGGCAAAACAAGACCCAGACCCCACTTTGCTAGAGTTGAAGGCCTTGGTGAGATAAGGTAAATTAGAGGTTTTCTCCTAAGGGAGAGATGGTGCCCTTAGGTACCAAGGTAGATTTCATGTGCCAAATGTGGATGGTTTGAGAGAATTCATCTTGAAGGAGGCCCATAATTCATCCTATTCCATTCACCCTGGTTCTACAAAGATATATAGAGACTTGAGGGAGGTGTATTTGTAGGGTAGTATGAAGAGAGACATTGCCAAGTGCATATCCGGATGTCACTATTGCCAACAAGTGAAAGCCAAACACCAAAGGCTGGGTGGCCTAGACCAAGATATAGAGATTCCTACTTGGAAGTGGGAAGAGATCAAAATCGATTTTGTGGTCAGGTTGCCTAAGACTAGGAAATATTTTGACTCTATTTGGGTTGTTATAGATAGAATGACAAAGTTAGCTCACTTCTTACTAATCAAAACTACTTATGGTGTCCAAGATTATGCCAAGTTGTATATACATGAGTCAGTTAGATTGCATGGGGTGGCTTTGTCTATCATTTCAGATCATAGTGCTCAATTCACTTCTCACTTTTGGAGGTCTTTCCAAAGAGGTCTTGGTACCCCAAAAGGACTATCCAAAACCCTGAGGATATGCTTAGAGCTTGTGTTTTGGAGTTTAAGGTTAGTTGGGATGAACATTTTTCACTCATTGAATTTGCTTAAAACAATAGCTACCACTCGAGCATTGGTATGGCTCCTTTTGAAGCTCTTTACGGTAGGCGTTGTAGATCCCTAGTTGGGTGGTTTGAAGTGGGGGAAATGGCTTTGCTAGTCTGGATTTGGTCATGGAAGCCTTGGTGGAGGTGAGGTTGATTAGGGAAAGATTAAAAACATCCCAAATTAGACAAAGGTCCTACTCCGATGTGAGGAGAAGTGCTCATGAGTTTAAGGTTGGTGATTGGGTTTACTTGAAAGTCTCACCTATGAAGGGTGTGGTCCGGTTTGGCAAGAAAGGAAAATTGAGCCCAAGATTTGTGGGTCCTTATAAAGTTTTGAGGAGAGTGGGTAAGGTTGCTCATGAGTTGGAGTTGCCTATGGAAATGAATATGGTTCATCCGGTCTTCCATGTGTCCATGTTGAGAAAGTGTGTGGGTGACCCAAGTACTATAGTGCCCTTGGATGTTGTGGGTGTCGTAAAAGATAATTTGACCTGTGAAAAGGCTCCAGTAGAGATTTTGGATATACAAGTGAAGAGGTTGAAAAACAAAGATGTAGCTTTCGTCAAGGTCCTTTGGAGGAACTAACAAGTTAAAAGTACCATATGGGAAGACAAGGAAGACATAAGAAGCGATATCCACATATCTTCCACTCTACTCAAGCTGAAGATACTAATTTAAGCCCCCTATATGATTTCAAGTCTTATGTTTCAGCTCTTATGTTATTTTGCATGCATTCCTGTTTATGTTGACAAGTTTATGGTGATTTTGACATTCATATTGAGATTTTTAAAAATGATGTTTAAGTGCATTTGATGCAGTCATGTTGGCTGAAATCTTTATGTTTACTTCTCTTATGTACGTTTCTTTGGCATTCAGGGATGAATGTTCCCAAGAGGGAGACATTGGAACACCCCAAAAATATCCTTCTGAAATGTCCATAATCGTAATTTCTATATATTTCAAAATTTGTGCGTGCTATTGAAAATACAACTTTACATTCTCGATCAAGGGGCAAAATTGAGTTGGAAATGGGTATAACCTGAATTTTAGAGGACCCATAGAAAAAAATAATTTTTGCAAAATTTTCTTATCTAATGTGCATCCGCGACTAGACCACAACGCGGAATGGGCACGTATCAGTGTAATTCTATTGTTCGCGATGGGTCCCATCATGGACTAGACGTGGACCAGTGTTGATTTTTTCTTAATTTTCTGTTTCGGCTCATAGCCCCATGCACACTTGTGCGTAAAACCACCTATACTTAGCCATTTTTCAACTCTATATCACTCAAGACCCGCTCAAAACCCTCTCTAGGACTAAACCAAATATTTCATTCAAATTTGAAGGGTTTCAGGCCTAACTTTGGAACTCAAGGATACTCTTCAAGCTCCAAGTTCTCTTCAAGCTCAACTCAAGATAACCCAAGTTTAAGGTATGTGGGTTTCATCCATTGGGTCCTTTCACCCATGGAGACCAATCTTCCTTTTTATGAATATTGCATATTTTCAAGTTGTATCATTTATGGGTATCTCTTATTGTGGATTTTGATTAAAAATTATATGGGGATTTTACGAAATATTGATTGATTATGCATGTTTATCTATTTCAAGTTTATACTATGAATTGGTTTCGTCTGTTGAGACTATGCATGTTTAGAGCTATGAATCTACTATCTATTATGAGATTTGATGATGGATTTCAAGGTATCTTACATGATGATTTTTTTGTATGTTGGTGGGTTGATTTACATTGAATTTTCTCATATTACTTCACTCTTGAATTGCATGATTTTGAACTAGCATTACACACCTACCAAGTGTTTGATAAAATGTCTTGACAAGGATTCTCAAGTTATTGATGAATTAATACATGGTTTATAAGTCAAGTGACTTTATGATGATTAAGGAATTATATGTATGCATTGAATGCATGAAAAGTATCTATAGTGTTGCAAGTATACCACACCTTGTTGGGGGTGACATGCCCAATGACCTTGTTGAGGGGATGACATGCCTCAACCACCTTGTTGGGGGGTGACATGCCCAATCACCAATTTGAGGGGTGGATACCTCAACCACCTTATTGGGGGGTGACATTCCCATACTACCATGTTGAGGGGTGGATACCTCTACCACCTTGTTGGGGAGTGACATGCCCATATCACCATGTTGAGGGGTGGAAACCTCAATCACCTTCCAAGGGGGTGATATGCCTTGGATTTCAGGTAATAGTTTGCTTGGTCAATGTTTGTTATGGTCTCTTCCCACACATGTAATATATATTTGAAAGTTATATGATTTACAAACATATTTCACTTCAAGAATTAATTATACGTGCCATATAGATATTATACTTATCCATTACTTATGATTATGCATTTTAACTATGTTGGCTTATGTCTTGTTGCATTGCATCCTACATACTTAGTACATTCAGACGTACTAACGCATACTCTATGCTTACATGATGTTACCATATAGGAACCGACGCACCTCACAATCATCCTCCATTTGGCTAGTTTAAACATTTCAGAAGATAAGCTTTTGGTGAGTCCTCAAGTTCAGGGACACTAGCTATGCTACTCTTACTTTTGATATCTTTTTATATTGAACACTTGATACTATGAGGTTGAGCCCGGAAAGCTTCTTAGCCCCCGCTCCAATCCTTGTTAAAGGTGTTATTGGAACATTTGATGTACTTTTTCTATAAGTTGAATCTTAGGTATTTTATTATTATCAAAGAATTCTCTTAGTCTCATTCCCTTATTTATATCTCATATTGTTGTTATTATGCTTCTGCAACCAAGGATATGTGAGTGATATGTCAAGGCTCTTGTTTAGAGTTCATTCAGGTTCTTCATTCGCCGTGTCACGTCTAGGCCCTAGGAGTCGTGACAAGCCTAGCCTATAAGGGCTCCTATGGTGACACATAGTTAATGAGAAAAAGAGACTTTTATACAAGGACCCTCTTAGGTTGAGCCCCTACCTCCTTATCCCTTTCGGTGCTATATCGTTCCCATGGAATACATTTGAAAATATGTGTATAATCATAATCATTCATAAGCTTTAAAAGCATAGCATCATCGTATATACATACAGTAGCCCATTTAAACATATGATCCAACATGGGATCTATCTTTTTGTGAGAACTATCGTTTCACCATCATCAGAATTCATAAACATTGGGGTCTTAGGTCACCCATCATTGTTCATAAACATTAGGGTCTTAGGTCACCCTCATACTAGAAAACCATTCATCATTAGAAAGCTTTAATATAATAATTGGGTGGGATTATGTATACAACTTCAAATCATGTAAGTCAAGAGGTCTATGTATGAAAGTAGTGCAATTCTTCAATATATGTCATTCTTAAAACAACCAACCACTATCATACATATCATCTTTGAACTTTAGACATAAAATCATGCAATTCATCTTATAAAATCATTGATTTCATCATAACTTCATAGTATCATAACCTCCATACCTTGGATTTCATAAAATAGGTCATAGGAGAAACCCCTTGAAATTAATTTAGGCAATTTCATGCAATAAATGAAGAACTTTGACATAATTCATATGATATCGAAGTAATATAGTGTAGCCATAAGGAATTAATCATTATAACTTGAAGAATTCGTAAAACAAGTTTTTGGGACCCTATGGGTGGAAAAAGCCATGAATGAAGAAACTCACATATTCTTTTAGACCTTGAAACTTGAAGATGAATTGAGAACTTTAAGAATACCTTTTAAAGCTTTTTTTTCAATGGAAATGACTTGATCTTCAAGAAATTTGAAGAGATTTGATGGAGAATTTTTAGAGAGAAGTTTGATAGAATTAGAGAGTATTTAGATAGAGGATTGACTCTAAACATAAGAGAGTTTTTGTGCATTTACGTATGTATAGTTTTTGGGATAGGTATTAACTAACTTTCCATGCATGAAATGAAACTCGAAAAAATTTATACTATGGGGAAACAGGGGCGTGGCATGCCTCTGTCGTGTACCCTACTAGTTTGTGCAGTTTAACCCAAAAAACTATTTTTCAATACGAGTGTCCTAAAAATCGAAGGTGACCCCTTTCCTACACTAGTTTGCCTCTTAAGAAAGAATACGAAGTTGAATTTGCAAAATAATACACAGTTTTAATGATATTCATCAAATACATCATGGGGTATTTCCGAGCTACATTGAGGGATGTTACAAAAAACTTAAAGATAAATGGAAGATTTTGCTTCATTTGATCTTCAACGCAGTTTTTGCTTGGAGGAGAAGAAAACATTTCAGAGTAGTTTTAGAGGGAGAATTTTTGTAATGTGTTAGTTGTGAACAAATAGGGTTTATTTGGGGTTAACATCAATTTATAATATGGATTTTAGTGCCGAAAATTACTCAAAATCACATAAATAAGCTTAGAAAAAAGTCTAAGACTTTTTTACTTAGTCCATGAATTTTAATGAAATATTAGAACTGCCATGAAACAAATTCACATTGTGGAATCGTTTCACTAGACTTCATTTTTTTTTTTTTTTGCGAAATTCAATTCTTCCCTTGTTTTGACCTAGGAATGAGTTTAGGTCACTTTTGTATTGAAATAAACGCTCTCCATGATGGGGAGAAGTTGCATACTCTTCTGCTATGCAAAATCTTATAAAAAATTATCTTTCAATACGATCGATCAAAAAATTGAAAGAGACCATTTCCACATGATTTTGCCTCCTAATTAAGAATCCGACCTCGGGTTTGCCAGAAAATACGAATGATATGTTATTCTAGACATCATTCATAAGGTAATAAGAAGACAATTTGAGAGATATCACAACACAGGTGTAGGATGTTGTCTAACGTAAACTTACATGCTCAGAAGGACCCCAATAAGCCCAGCAGGTACACCTTCATATCAAGTAACAAACTATGCGTAATTAAAGCTCCATTCGACCAAGTACGCCAAATACTAGTAAACCAAAACCTTGACTTTTTTTGGGGGGGGAGGGGAGAACAGAGCCCAGAACTTTAACCACAGATATGTTGCCTTATTAAGAACAATGTCAATTATGTTGAATGCCACAAAAGGGGGAGAACAAAGCTTGAACCTTTGACACATGGATGTGGGCCCTGTTAAGAACAATGTTGATCATGTCCAACACAAAAAAGGGAGAACATAGAGCTCAAACATCTAGCATGCAAATATGGGCCTTGTGGATGGTGACAATACAGCCTGCGGCTAAACTTTAGTAATGGACTCCATCATAGGAGGCTGAGTAGTAAATAGAAGGGGATATAGAGCCTAGACCTCTAACCATAGATGAACTTTCCCAAAAGATATAACGTGGCCCAACGAACGAAATAAGTCATCTTTGAAGCGTAGTAAACCCTAACAAGAGTTCAAAAATGCCTCAATAGAATAAAGTGGAGATATAGAAGATAGTAGGGCCTCAGGTAAATTCAATGTACATTTAAGGCTCAAATCTGATATATCAGTCTATAAGGACCTACCCTCTCGAGTCACACTAGCAGAAATAATCGATCTACTGGTCCTGAACGATGTGGTTTATTATACACTAGTCTAAGCCTAGACTAAGGCCCAATACAAGTATCAAATAACCATAATATTAGCAAAAGGTAAACACACTAGGCATAGATGATTTAAACGTAACCGAACAAGTACCCGCCAACGTCAAATATTGACTAAAATAAGAATTCTAGCAAGTAAGTATCTGAACTAACTCTTTACCCATTATTCATGCAATTCAATCAATATATTCACACACTTAGGATGAGTTTAAAAGAAGAGAAGTCGTAGACATAATACAAAAGGGTCTGATGCACCAGCTAGTCAAATTATAAAAACTGAGGAAGCCAACTTGTACCACTACAGAGGTGAAGGCTAATAAAACTAACCCGTAATCCTGCGGCTTCAAAATATGGGCCTTGGGCCCAACAATGCATAACAGTATATATATATAACAATAGAAAAATCATGAGCCAACTGAATGAATCTATAGCCATAACAAGCCTCTTAATCTCAAAATCTAAAAATGTACATATCATAATGGTAAGTCTCACCCCAATACCATAATATCCAACCCAGAATAGAGCATAACAAGACAAATCCATGGCCACAGTGGGCCTCTAAGGTCTTGGACACTGGCTCAAGGCACACCGTCACCAACAAGGTCTACAGGTATCTATAGCTGGGTACAAAAAGTCACTTGAGCTCTATAACGAGTAACTAAGGCTCAACGTATTCTAAGATCACCCACATGATCCCTACATAGGACTAATCACCTTATACAGATGCATAACATAAAATCAAACTCAATGTAAGGACTCTAAAAGCCTATCTTAGGCTAAGGCTCAGCCAATAATCACGAGAACAAGAAAGATGAAGAAGAAAGAGATACTAGGTAAATATTATAACACCCCTCAACATAGATCGAAAAGAAAATATGATATATTTCTTCAATATCTTAAAATCTGTGGGTTATTATGCAAATTTGACTTTGTATTCTTATCCAAGAGATAAAATTGTCTAGCAAAGGGGTCACCTTTAATTTTTAGGTTGCCCATATCGAAAAATAATTTTTCGAATGAAATTGCACAAACTAGTAGGGTGCGCAACACGTTTGCGTCGCGCCATTGGTCCCACATAGTATAATTATTTTGAGTTTCCTTTCTTGCCTACAAAGTAGTTGGCACATATCCCAACACCCTATATAAATACACAAAAGCTCTCCTATTTTTAACCTAATCCTCACCCTAAACACCCCTAAATCCTCCCAAACTTCTCTCTAAGATCCTCCATTAAATCTCCCAAATTCCTTAGAGATGGAGCTTCCACTGTTGAAGAAAAATCTCCTAAAATGAATTCTCAAAGTTCATTAAGCCTTCTTTTTCATGTTTCGAGGATCAAAGGTATGTGGGTTCCTTCATCTATGGGTTCTTCCATCCATGGAGTCCCCAAACCTAATTTACTAAATCCTTCAAGTTTTAATATAAATTTTTTATGGGTTCTTCCTGATTACCCAATTAAGCATGAATTATGTTAGATTCTTCATCTAATTATATAAAATTGCATGAATTGGCTTTAGGGGTTTTCAATTACAATCTATTTTATGATTATCGATCAATGAAAGTTATGTTATCATGAGTTATGATTAAATTGATAACTTTATGAGATGAATTTTATGATTTTATGTCCTAGTATAGAAGAGGATATGTATGTCTGTATTTTGTGAGCTGTCTAAGAAGGATTTAAATTAATGATATTCATTACAATGATGTATAGTCCTCTTGAGTATCATGATTTAAAGTTAGTATGCATAAAGTCCATGAAATCATCATATAAAAGTTATGGAAGAGAGACATGATCTTGAAAGATAAGGTTTCAATTCAAGTTATGAAACTATGAAAGCTTATAAAAGCTAAAGTTATGATGTTTTGAATCCCTCAAAGTGATGTTATGTATGATGAGCTACTCCTATATGTATATGATGTTAAAACTAGGCTTTTAAGTTTATGATGATTATGATTATGCATATGTTTTCAAATGTATTCCATGGGAATGGCATAGCATTGAATGGGATTAGGAGGTATTGGCTCGACCTAAGGGGTCCTTATATGAAGTCTCTTCTTCTCATTAACTATGTGCCTCCATAGGAGCCCTTGTAGGCTATGCTTAGGCTAGTGGATCCACGTAAATTATTATGTTTATGAAAGATGCAATTGCAAAGTTAGCATGTTTTGAAACTCTATCTTGGCGAGTAAATTCTCATTTTTCAAATGGAAGGTAGTTCATTAGCCTTTTCCCAATGGAGGGATTGTACTGACTTTTTCCCAATGGAAGGAGTTTATTGGATTGCATATAGTAGCTCACATGGTCTATGTTAGTTATGGTCTTCTCTAACATATGTATGATATTATGAACTTATGTTTTATGCAAATTTTCATCAGATCATACTCATGTTTGTCATATTGAGCTTATATTCTATGTATCTTATGTATAAAGCTTATATTTATTATTGCATTGCACCCCACATACTAGTACCTTGCAAGTACTAACACATATGCTTTGCCTGCATAATCTAACTATGTAGGGACAAGAGCTCCTATTCATCCTCCTCTATGTGGCTAGCTTAGATTCGTCAAGATTATTATTGCAGTGAGTCCTCCATTTTGAGGACAATATCCTACACACGAACTTCCGTATGTTGAGATACTAGCACTTTACTTTCTATGATAAGGGTGAGCCTTGGACATGTCTTGGCCCCCTTCCTATTCATACTTAGAGGTGTTGTTGGATACCACACTATACTATGCTATGCAATCACTATGCTGTGTTTGAGATTTTATGGAGACTTATACTTTAGACCCTATCCCTTATGTGACATTATGTGATAATTATAATGATGGAAAGTGTTGAAGGTCTTAAGTCTTTACTTCCCCCATAGCTTGAGTTTTATTACCTCCCCTTAGTACTTGCTTGCTATATGATTCATGTAAATCCCTTTCCCTAAATTGTCCCCATAGTATGACTCATAAGCCCTATTACCTTAGAATTATTTGTTGAATGCTTATTTTATATTCTACAACCAATGATATGCAAAAGATATGTTAAGAGGCTTGTTTGGGTTGCCTCCATATTTTCCATTCACCGTGTTAGGTCTAGGCCCTAGGCTCAAATTGTGACAATCTTGGCATCAAAGAACTAGATTTATAAATGGTCCTTGAAGATCCAACATAGTCCATTGAGTAAAGTCATGTTCATGGGTGTGAAGCGTGCTACATCTACTAATAGGAGTCTATAAGGTGTTTTAGAAAATGTTTCACTTTATTATGATTAATATCATACCAATAGAAGCATCTATTGTTATTCCTCTAACTAACATTCAAAAAAGGAAGGGCGCTTTCGGGGATAACAATGGATACCATTATTCCAACAGCCAGACCCTCACGCCCATGTTTGCTCGATTATAGATAATCTCTCTTGTGCACTTGCGAAAGGTTTCGGAATAGCCCTACCTGTTCTTCGCTATTTCTAGAAGAAGCCACCAAGAAGAGCACCTTTTCTAAGGGGTGAGGCCGCAGATCAAGCCCTTCCCAAGCAACAAGAGGAGAATGTCTCTCATGCAGAGTTTAGGAATGCTTTCACTATGTTGACCCAAACTTTGGCTAATAAAGATAATACAGAGGTTGTTCATGATTTCATGAGGATGAATCCATCAAAGTTACATGGATCAAAACTTGATAAGGACTCGATTGAGTTTCTTGATTAGGCTTATAGAATTTTTTCTATTATGGATGTGTCATCAGAGGAGAAGGTTGAGCTAATGGACTATCAACATAAAGGGGTGGCAAAAGTTTGGTATAACTAATGGGTTGAAGAGAAAGAGAGGCGAGAAAGTGGGCTGAGTTGGATAAGAGGAATTCAGAGCAATATTTTTGGGTAGGTTCTTTCCATTGGAGTTTAGGCAGGCTAAAGTGCAAGAGTTTATAAACCTCAAGTAAGGGAACATGAGTGTGAGAGAGTATTCTCTCAAGTTCACGAAGCTCTCCAAGTATGCTCTAGTCATGTTATTGGATCCAAGGGATAGAATGAGTAAGTTCATATTTGGTGCTTTGGACATGGTCTCCAAAGAGTATAGGATGGCTATTCTCATTAAATAAATGGATATCTCCTATCTAATGACCTATGTGGAAAAAATTGAAGATGAGAAAGTGAGGGAAAGGTCTAGGGAGTCTAGGAGAGCTAGAATGGATGGTGGATTCTTCAACAAAGGGAGTGGTGGCCATGGTAAATTCCAAGGTAGTCACAAGCAAGGAAATCAAGGGTCAACTAACAATCTTCCACAGTTCAACAAAGATAAGGGGTCCAACCTAAAGCCCCAAGGGTATGGGTACACAACCTTATCCAAAGTGTGCAAAGTGTGGGAAGCTCCATAAGAGTGAATGTCTAGCCGGTTCTAATGCTTGCTTCACACATGGTAATCCCAAAAATCTTGCAAAGGATTGTAGGAGTGGTAATTCAAAGCCTCAAGGCCAAGGTGGACAAGAACAAGGAGCCCCAAAAGTTAATAGGTTTTATGTTCTTCATGGTCGTCAAGAGGTGGAAGAAGCCCTGGATGTGGTTACCAGTCTGTTGAAAGTTTGTGATATTCATACTTATGCACTTTTATTTCTGGAGGAAAAATTTTCCTTTGTCACACCATTCCTTGCTAATAGATTTCATGCATATCTCAAAAAAGTTGTTGAGCCTTTTGAAGTTAGCACTCCTATTGGTGAGTCCATTTTTGCACAAAACGTTTATAGAGATTGTCCAGTGTCTATCATGCATAAAATTATTCCTTCTGATTTGGTAGAGCTTTCCACAGTTGATTTTGATATTATACTTGGGTTGGATTATTTGCATTTTTCCTATTCCACTATAGATTGTCGAACTCATAGTGTCAAGTTTTAATTTCCAAATGAGCTTACTCTTTAGTAGAAGGGTTGTAGCTCCTCAGTCGGTTTATTTCCTATATCAAAACTCATAAAAAAATTTCAAAGGCATGTTTCTACCATTTGGTATGGGTTAGAGATGCTTCATCTGAAAGTGTATCTCTTGAATTGGTTCCAACAGTCAATGACTTTCCTAATGTGTTCCCTAAAGAGTTGCCCAGTGTCTCCTAAAAGAAAGATAGATTTTGCATAGATCTTTTGCTTGACACCCAACCTATATCAATCCCTCCTTATAGAATGGCCCCAATGGAGTTAAATAAACTAAAGGAACAATTGAAGGATTTTCTAGAGAAGGGATTTATTAGACCTAGTAGGCCCAATAGGGTGCCTAGGGTTGTTTGCAAGGAAGAAGGATGAGTCACTCCAAATGTGTATAGATTATCGCCAACTCAACAAGGTTACTATCAAGAATAAATATTCCCTCCCAAGGATTAATGAAGTAGTTGATCAATTACAAGGGGCTAAACACTTTCCAAAATTGATTTGAGGTCCGACTATAATCAATTGAGAGTGAAGGATTGTGATATTTCCAAGATGGCATTTAGAACAAGATATGGACATTTTGAGTTTGTAGTGATGACCTTGGTTTGACCAATGCACCGGCTATCTTTATAGATCTTATAATAGGGTGTTCAAATCCTACCTTTATGTGTTTGTGGTCGTTTTCATTGATGACATTTTGGTTTACTCACGGGATGAAGAAGATCACAAAGTGGATTTAAGAGTGGTTCTACAAACATTGAAGGATGAGAAGTTATTTGTCAAGTTTGATAAATGTGAGTTTTGATTGAAAGATGTTGCATTTCTTGGGCATATTGTGTCGAGTTAAGGAATAAAAGTTGATCTAAAAAAGATAGAAGTGGTGAGGCCAAGGCCATTGACCCCCACGAATATCAGGAATTTCTTAGGCCTAGGAAGTTATTATGAAAGATTTTTTGAAGGGTATCCTCCGCATAATCACTATTGACTAAACTAAACCAAAAGAAAGTGAAGTTTTTGTGGACGGATAAGTGTGATAAAAGCTTCTAAACCTTGAAAGATAAGTTGACTTTGGCTCAAATTTTGACTTTGCCAGAGGGTGCCGATGGGTTTGTCGTTTATTGTGATGCCTCAAGAATTAGTTTGGGTTGAGTATTGATGCAAAATGGTAAGGTGATTGTGTATGCTTCAAGGTAATTAAAGGTACATGAGAAGAACTATCCAACACGTGATCTTGAACTAGTGATCGGGGTGTTTTCATTAAAGATTTGGCATCATTATTTGTGTGGGGTCCATATTGACGTGTTACCGACCATAAAAGTCACTAACACGTGTTTACACAAAGATATCTCAGCTTAAGGCAAAGGAGATGGTTGGAACTACTAAAGCATTATGAAATGAGTGTGAAGTATCACCTAGCTAAGGCTAATGTTGTAGCCGATGCACTTAGTAAAATGGCTATGGGTAGTATGTCACAACTTGAAAATGATAGAAAAAAGGAACTAGAAAAAAAAGTACATAGATTGTCTAGATTGTGGTTAAAGTTGAGTGAGGCCGAGGATGGAAGTGTGATGGTATTGAATTGCTCCGAGTTATCATTTATTGAGGAAGTCAAGTTGAATAAAGATCTTGATCCCTCATAGATGGAATTTAAGACTTTGGGGAAGGAAGGAAAGATAGAGGTCTTCTCACAAGGGGGAGATGGGTGCTTCATCACCAAATGATATTATGTTCGCTGGATATTGATGGATTGAGAAACTTGATATTGCAACAGGCTCACAATTCTTCCTATTCCATTCACCCCAATTCTACTAAGATGTATAGATACTTCAGGTAAGTGTAGTGGTTGAATGAAATGAAGAAATAAACTGCTAAATTTGTGGTAGAATGCTCCAATTATCAACAAGTTAAAATGGAACATCAATTACCGGGTGGTTTGGCTTAACATATGAGGTTTTCAAACTCCAATAAGAAAGTGATCGCTGTCAGCAATTAACCTAACCGAAGGCTAGGGTCGAATTCTCAGGGAATATGGTGCTTGGCTATAAGAATTCACAATCAATCATTTCGAGTATCTACAACTAAAGTCTCTAAATGGCGGGGGTTTTTGTGAGTTAAAAATAAAAGTAAAATAATTACTATACTACTACACAAGGAAACACTCAATTTTAGGGACAACTTGGGAATTGTGTTCCCCATAGTTCGTTGACTAGATTTCCCTAGACAATATAACTACAGTTGGAAATTTGCATGCAGGATGGTAACTTAAGTTCTTCCAACCCTCTTGAGAAGGTGAAGGTTGAATTTCAGTATGGCGCTTGGTCGGCAACCATGGTGCGCCAACTAACCGTTACCTATTGTCCCAGTCAACCTCCCCTTGGTCAGGTTTGGTTGATTAGATGAGAAAACATCAATTGAATCTTCTCATTTACACCCTTTTTCCTATTCGTCCCTACCTTGGTCGGGATCATGATAGTAGGCAGGGTTTGGTGTTAGCCACCACCAAACAACAATCATAATGAAGTGAAATAGACATTACGTGCAAAACCCCAATCATAGAAATGCGATAAATCTAGATCAACTTAAGTTAACTACCCATATTCCCACAACCCCAAGTTGTGGGTTCTTAGCTACTCATGGCTAAGGGAAAACCAACAAAGATGCAAATAGAGGACATAACTGAGAATTTTACCCAAAGAAATGAAGAGTGATACAACACAAGTTGCAAACCACAAGCCTGATAGATTGAGAATGAATACAATGTATGATTTACACTCCCTAAAAGTGGGTTTTGCAAGAGAAAATTAAAATCTACACTAAAACCCTAAAGTAATCTAGAGAGAATATTCAAAGGCTCTCTTTAATATTCAAGTCTCAGATCCTCCAAAATATACCTTAAATTAAAGTACTTATAGTAGTTTCAAAATTAACCCTAAAAAATTATACAGAAAAGGCAGTTGGCAGCTGGTATGCTTCACAGGTACGGCTCGTAGGGTGACCTACGAGTCGTATTCAGGGTCTCATATCTGGTACTTGGCATTTTAGATTCAACTGGTATGATCCACTGGTATGAGTCGTTGCTTGGGCTACGAATCATATACTCCTCTCGTAGTCTAGGCCTTCAGTTTTTGGTCGAAAGTCTTGGCTTTCTATTCCTGCTACGAATCCATATATATGAGTCGTAATGAGACCTACGACTCGTAGGATGGCCTCGTAGGACTGACCTCCACTTAACAGAATTTTCAATTTTTACTCTCTGTTTCCTGCTATGAGATCACCCTACAACTCGTATCTTAGGCAATGACTCGTTGGTGAACTCCTATGTCCTGTACTTCAGCAAAAATCTTCAATTTTCTTCCAAAATCATGCCAACCAACCTTTTTTGCAATATCAACACAAAAACACATACAAATCATAAAAACTCACATTAAGAACTCACAAAATCTCTTGTTTTAGGCATCAAATGTGTTGTATTTTGATAGCACATGAACATTATCAACTTATAATTGTTGTTTGTCCTCAAGCGACGACTCAATCTAAACCGACAATGAGAAACACATAGCAGTTATACTAATGGCATATACATCATATACTCTAATTCCAGTACCCAACTTTTATTTTCAAAACAAGATTGCAAAGTTACTAAGAAAAATCAAAACACAAAGATGTATCTGGCAACCCAACTATGATAAGCTAAGGAGCATCAACCATCCATAATCACTGGTATAGTCATATGGTAATTAAGTAGTTCAAATGCCCTCATAGAAAAGAAGTCCCTCTTACTCACTCAAAAAACATTTAGAATTCAAGGACTGTGAAAGCATTCTCACTCTCACAAATGAAATTCATGCAAATGACTAACACCATAGGCTTGCCCCTATACTCAATTTTCTGGTTGGCGACAAAGTGAATTTGGATCGCTTTAGGACTTAACGATTTGTAACATAGGCTCATGGGGCTTTGGTATGGCACTTTAGGCAAGTAGCGACTAAAAGCTATCCTTGAACCATGTTTACCAACACTTTTACCTTCATAACCCAACCATTTTCACTAAATCTACCCTTGTTCTCCTATTTCAAGCTTTCCCCGGGTGCCTTCTTTCTCTTTTCAGTTGTTCCTTATTTCTGAACTTATTTTTTGCTAATTTTTCTCAATTCAAGGCACTTTTCATTTGTTTTTCCTTACTCGGCTTATGATTTTTCATTTCTTTCTCTCTTTCCCAACTAACCACCTTATTTTCATTACTTTACAAAAATAAGGGCCACCCTCAACTTAGGATCAAGGCCAATATTAAGGTATTTCATAAAACAAGGCTAAGCCAGCTAGGTATCAAGAAAGGATGAGTGCATGAGAGGGTCAAACATTCGGAACAAGGATTCATTAGTTCATTTGATAGGTCATTTAGGAAAGAGTGGGCTCACTAAAAGAACAAAGGCCTAAGATATTTTCCAAATTAACCACATCACTAGACCAATTTTATAATAACAAGGTAAGTTCTGAGTCCATACATGATATATGAATGTGGAAAAATAAGCTCACAACACACATGACACTCCACACACAATCAAGTAATGCACACACAATCAAGTATAGACTCACAGGTCATACTTCCAGCCTCAACTTACTTTTACATTGTCAGAACAAACATTACCAGATAATCAAAATGCATGATTGCATCAATAACCAATAATCTCAAAAATTTTGAGGGTACCGAATTTTCAATCATTCAAAAAGCATTTAAAAACTATATATATGCCAAAAGATTATAACTACTATATAACTACAATTTATCTACACTACCTAAACTTGCTGGTTCAATAAAAATCAAACATCCACAAGGGAAAAGAAACATGGAAAGAAAACCTTGGGATCAAAAATAAAGGAACTTATGGACTTGAGTAACCTCAGACTTCACCCTAATCCATAACTTCCCACACCCTACCAAAATAAAGTACTTTGTCCTCAAAGTTAAGACATGAACGAAAGCCAAATAACGGAAACATATATATGTATATATACATTAAAAAATATTTTAAAACAAAACATCCAAAACAAAAGTAAAAACATTAAAGAGAAAATATTTCAACAAAACCAAAACCAACATAACGAAAATATTGTCCAACAAAAAGAACAAAGTATCCATTAGTAGAAAGTAAGGGCTGGAATAAGAAAATACAAACATCATGGTGCTAAAGCACTAGTATCGGTCTGATCAGCAGGGTCCTAGGTCACGACCTCCACCTCGGCTATCTGGGCCGCAGCTGTACGTGAGCTACCCTCTCCATATGAAGTTTGCTGCACCCTATCTCTCTATATAGTCTCCATCAGTAGCGACTCCTGCACCACCGCCTCTGGTATCGGTTCCTTCTCTATTGTTGTTAGGTCATTAGGTCTAGGCCTCTTCCGGCTTAAATCTGGGTCATCAGTCTCGAGGGGCCTCTTCCCGTGGGTATGTGGGCGATCCTCGAATAAGTCAAAGATGTCATCACTCACCGGTGCCACCTCCAGGACTGCAATAGGAGCTACTAACATCTGCAACAAGTCAGCCTTAAACTTGGACAACTCTTGTGTCACTGCTCTCGTGTCAGCAGGTCGAAGACTCTCGCTTCGAATGCATCTACTCGAGCATCCACTGCTCTGATCCTCTCATCTATCAACTCATGAGTGAAAGTCTTTCCCCTCTCCTATAAGGCCTGGACCGTCTGAGTATCCCATGGTTTAGCTAACCTCTACAACAGGAACTGCACTGTAGCTACTCTATGCACCAGTGCTCGAAATGCAATAGTAGAGATAAGAGCATCAAGGTGCATAGTAGGTGATGATGGTGCGGGTGTACTGGCATATGGTGTAGACTTGATCTCAATAGCTGGGGAAGGATCTGCGGTAACTAGGGTAGTGCCGATGGTGGTTGGGGTCAGACCCTGTGTATGGGGCTCAACCGAGAATGGCTCTGGAATAGGAGGTACAATTGCTCTCTATAGCGCCACCGAGTTTTCATCAGCCTTAATCAGGCTGGGATCCATGATGTGTTTAACCTCTATGTGCTGGTCCCGGTAGGGGTCGATATGAACACCTGTTACACTATATAAACAGTGGATCAAAACAGGGAACGATAGTGAGTGTTCGTCCGGACAACCGACTCGTAGATTTGCTCAGAGATGATCTGGGCCTAATCTATCTCATAACCAGCTAGGATGCTGACTAATACCACAACTCACTCAAGGGTGATAACATTATCCCTGAAGCTAGGCCGGATACGCTAATGGATAATCGACCACCAAAACTTGGCTCAAAAGGAGAGATGGGCTTTCACTATCGGATCAGCATGGTTTATGACCCATGTCGGCTCAAAGCCCGCCTCATAAATTTGGCTGGTAATCCGCTGCAGCAGCTTGGTTTCTGTCCCAATATCCTTCCAAGTCACCACTTTCCTTATCTTGTCAATACGACCATCATACTCTACAGCGGACCGAGGCACTCTGTAGATGGGGACAAAATGAACCCGTCGGCTCATCTCCTCCAAAATGTCAACTCTCTGGCCTCGAGGTGATACCACTGGTAATCTAGGCTATTTAATTGGCTTCTTGTTCTTTGGCAGCCCTCGACGAAGTGTAGCAAGGTAGGTAGTATAAAACTCACGGACTACGAAAGGAGAATACTTGCCCTGTTGCTGAGTAGTCCATCGTAGTCTGTGCCCATCTATCTCCGTATCTAACCCTGGTACTCTATCTAACCCAGAGTCATTCAGCCTAGAATCCTTATGAAACTGTCTAACCAATTTGCCTTGCCCCTTTGGCTCTAACCCCTGGTCGTATATTTCTTTCATCCCTGCAACACACCATATAGAGTTGGTCGGGGGTTGTGATTGTGCCTCCTCTGTGGAGCTTGTGACCCCTCCTTAGAATCTGACTCGGTGTGTGGGGGGGTCATCTGTGGTGAGCTACTCTCGGACCCATCACCATCGCCCTTCTCCTTATATTGGGAGGGACTCTCAACTTCTACCGAAGCCATAGAAGTACAACCTTTAGTTGGAGGCACATTTTCCTCAGGGTCTATCCTGATTCTGTGGACTTCCATAGAGTCTTCCGATTGATCATTCCTGCAGGATTCGTCAACCAACCTCTGTTGAAATGTTTGGATTCCTCTTTTATCCTTAGGAGGCATTATATTTGCAAATCAATCACACAACAACATGTGAGCTTCAAGATACTTGACCAAACAATGAGCACATAACAAAGAACAAAAGGGAAATTAAACATTGAAATCAAAAGAGAAATTCACTGATACAGTTACAGATCTGCAGCTACGAGATGCAGGTATAACTCGTAGGGTGGTCTATGAGTTGTAGTCTAGCATCGTAGCTCATTCCAGGGATATTTTTGAAACCCCAGTTAAACTTGCGAGACCCCTACTATAAGTCATAGCAGATTCTACGAATCCTAGGTGGGTCTCGTGTGAGAAATGCGAAGGAACCACATGTGACTAGTGCCTTCTATGAGGGACCACTATGAGTCATAGGGGAACCTACGTGTTGGAGGGAGGCCTTATAGTTGAAGACAAAAGGCACCTATAGTGCCTACTTCATTCCCATAAAAGTTACAAATACTACAAATACAAATAAAGCATTGGCAATTATTAGAGCAACATATTATATTTAGCACACAATTAGACCCACTACGACATGCGACCATTACAACCATTTCCCCAAAGAATAACATCAATCCTACATTACATCCTAGTAAAACCCATAAATAATGTATCTCCAAACTCACATTTCCTATCAACACAACAATCCCTCGAGATGCAAGGAGAATTCATACACTATCAATTAAGTCTAACAAGATGAGGCGTATTAACACACACCCACATTTTCCAAATTCCAATTCCAAAGATAATTTTCACAAGGATCAGACAACAATTAAACACCACACTCAAGTGACCATTATTCTCACAACACAACCACCGACACAAGAATTCTGAACAGGGCTCAAATCATAACAGAATTCTCAAAGTACTTAAACCCTAATTTTCATATCTAAACAAAATCATTATCACAAGGGTGTGAATCCTTATGACGAAATCAAGCACACAATCATCTCAAGAAAGAAACTCACTACAATAGTGTATTAAAATTAACCACGAGGCTTACCAAATAGGAGAAGGACCAAACCAATGCAAAGTAGAGGGAAAGAGATGTCGAAACCCTAGAAAAAGAGGAACTCGTCAGAGTAATTGCTGGAAAAATGATGTAGGTAGCCAGTATTGTGATCGGTATAGTGAAAGACGGAGTACGTTTAGGGATTCACGGTTGATTTAGGGTAGGGGAAATGAATTTTGGGGTCAAAATTTATTTTGAACCCTTTTATACTAAGCCAGGTAGACATTAAAAATCTGCAAATTGCGGCTATGAGACCCCGACTACGAGTCATAACGTGTCCTACAACTCGTGGTTCCCTATATCGTAGCAGACCCAACATTTAGAAAAATTAGAATTCATACCTGGGCACTACAAACTCCACTTACAACTCGTAGAGGACCCTACGAATCATAAGGTTGGCTCGTAGTGTGTTGCCAACTTTTAAAACTCATTATTTCCCTCTACGAGGCATGACCATGAGTCATAGTGGTGACTAAGACTCGTAGGCCTGCTTATAAAGGCTGCTCCAAGTGCCATTTTCTCACATCTTTAGTTCATTATTTCCACCTGCAGACCAAGTCTCAAAACACAGCAATCATTAAGACATCACAACTGAATCAATGTCTTTTAAATTAAAAACAAATAACATGTTACCACCTAAAAATTTCAAAAACCAAAAAAGCCTAAAAACAAACTAAAAAACATCACATATGCTTGGGTTGCCTCCAAGAAGTGCCTTGTTTAACATCGTGGTCGACTTTGTCATCATTCATTATAAACAATTATCAAGGGCCCACACTTCACTCTTAAAGTCATTCGGGTACTTCATTGACTAGTGGATCTCGAACACGACCTCTGCATCATTGACCCTAAAACCAAAGCTGACCCGAATCCATATCCACCAAGGCTCTTCCGATGGCCAGAAATGGTCTTCCCAAAATAATAGGCACCTCGAAATCAATCTCACAATCAAGGATCACAAAGTCCGTGGGAAAGATGAATTTATCAACATTAACAAGCACATCAAGAAGTATCCCCTCTGGCTTTTTGATGGTTCATTCCACTATGAGCAATCACATTCTTATTGGAGTAGGGGTGGCAAGACGAAGCTTTTTGAATACGACATGAGGCATTAGATTTATACTCGCTCCTAAGTTACAAAATGCCTTTGCTAATTCAACATCACCAATGGTGCAAGGATGGTGAATGCACCGGGGTCCTCACATTTTTGAACAAGACATTTGGTCATGATCGCACTACATTGTTGGAGCTCCTGGAGAACTCTTGACTCAAAGTGCATTTCTTTGTCACCAAATCCTTCATATATTTGGCATACCCGGGCATCTTCTCTAAGGCTTATAGAAGGGGAATGTTGATGATAGTTGCTTCAACATCGAGAGGAAGTTTTTAAATGTGCCCTCCTCTTACTTTTTCTTATGACTTTGAGGGAAAGGACGAGGAGGCTTTGCGATTGACTTCATTTTTTCGTGCTCCCTCACTACTTCTCTTTGCATCCCAACATTGTCCGAACCTTCTTTCTCAACAACAACTTCACTACCGATACCCTTCTCACGAGCTTCATCCTCAATCATCGGCATAGGGGGATCTATGGTGCTTTTGCCACTCTGAGTCACGACTACCATACAATGCCCTTCATTTTTAGGATTTTGAACCGCGTTTCTTGGTAAAGTGCCCTTTTGGTGTTGGTTCAATTTCGAAGAAACTTGCCCAAATAATTGTTCTATTTGCTTAACCGCCACAAAGTGAGACTCTATTTTTTGGTTAATACTTGAAATGTCTGCTTTCATTCCCTTCAAGGTCTCATCTTGGTGATTGGCTCTCTTTAACAACTTGTCAAACATCTCTTTAAGCCTCGAAATGCTTGGCACGGCTTCACGGTTATGGGGTGGCACATAATGACCATTCCTATAACCATCTCTTCTACCCCATTCGACATCCAGCACTCTCTCTCTCTTTCATAGTAACAACCTCGATTGTCTCTATATGCACCATCACGGTTATAGTTCAACCTTGATTCCCGGAACCTTGCTTCCAATAGTCCGAGTTAGACCCTTCGGGGTAATTCTGGAAGCCCGTTGCTTGGTTATTCACAAAGCAAGTATCTTCATCAAAGAATGTATCTTCATATATAGCAACTTAGGAGGTTGGTAAGCGATTGCTTGGACACTTGCTTGGTTTAGCTTCAAAACCAAGTCCATACCTGTGTGAAGTTGAGCAAGTTTCTCCATGATCTCTTCATTGACCTTTGCTTGCTCATTGTTGGTATTGAATTCACAAGAAGTCTTCATCACACCTTGCTCTTGTTGACCCCATGCTCTATTGGTTTTAATCACTTGCTCTATCGTCATGACTATCAATGCAAAAGGTTGGTCATGAAACGTGTCTCCCATGATTGTGTCAGCACAAGCTTGACTATTCTTGTCAAGTGCCTGATAGAAAATCTCAACCAAGGAATCATCAACAAATGTTGTGATCGGCTGAATCTCTCCCATATGCTACTAATAGAGTTACCCGGCAATTACTCAAAATTGTTTATTTGATCTTTGAGATTTAGCTTCTTTGATCTTGGGACATATCTTTCAAGAAACACTCTCTGACGCTCTGCCCAACTTGTTATTGTACCCGGAGGAAGTTCCGACAACCACATAGCTGTATTACCCATTAGTGACAATGGAAACACCCATAAATCGATGGCATCAAGAGAAAGATTTTATGTTCTCATAATACTTTTGCAGACAAAAACAACATTACAGAGATGATGATGGGGATCCTCTGAAGGTAGCCCTGTGAACAATCCACAGTTTTGGAGCATTTGAAGTAACCCACTTAACACCAAGAACTTAGCGTCTGCCAAAAATGGAGGGTATAGCGCCAATAACGTCCATGGCCATAGGGTTCAAATGATATTGGTTCCAACCATAAGTGTTTTTGTTGAAATCCCTAAGTTATGGCCTATCATCCCTCAGGGGTGGATTTTATTCTCTCCCCATATCATCATTCATATTTATATCTTCCTCAACCGCGATATCCTCATTCACTTGAGCCATTCGTCTAAAAATTTGATGGATCTCCCAATTGATCAAAGCTAAGGGAGTGCTGATGATGTTCACGCTCCAATAAGAAAGTGGTCGTTGTCAGCAATTAACCTAACCGAAGATTAGGGTTGAACCCACAGGGAATATGGGGCTTGACTACAGGAATCCACAACTAATCATTTCAAGCATAAATAACTAAAATCTTTAAATTAGGGGGGGTTGTGATTCAAAAACAAAGTAAAATAAACATTAAACTATGATGCGAGAAAACATTCAATTTTAGGGACAACTTGGGAATTGTGTTTATCATGTTTTGTTGACTCAATTACCCTAGGTAATATAACTACAATGGAAATTTGCATGCAGGACAGTAACTTAGGTTCTTCCAGCCCTCTTGTGAAGGAGAAGGTCGAATTTCACCATGGCGCTTGGTCGACCACCATGGCCTGCCAACTAACCGTTACCAATTGTCACGGTCAACCTCCCGTTGGTCAAGTTTGGTTGATTAGACAAGAACAATTCAATTGAATCCTGTCATCTACTTCCCTTTTCCTATTCATCAATACCTTGGTCGACCTAGTGATAGTAGGCGGGATTTAGTGTTGGCCATAACCAAACGATAATCATAATGAAGGAAAATAGACAATACATGCAAACCCCAATCATAGAATTACGGCACACCTAGGTTATTTCAAGTCAACTACCCATGATTCCCACAACCCCAAGTTATAGGTACTTAGATACTCATGGCTAAGGCAAAACAAACAAAAATGCAAATACAAGACATAAATGAAAGTTTTAACAAAAACACTGAATAGCGTAGGCACCCAAGTTGCAAATCCAAAAGCTCAATTGATCAACAATGATTACAAAGCAAGATTTGCAATCCCTAAAATGGATTTTCAAAGAGAGAATAATCAACTAATCTAAAACCCTAAAATATTCTTCAGAGAATATTCCAAGGCAAGTCCTATCTTCTAAAAATCTGTCATCCTCTAATAAAACCCTAACTTAATGTATTAATGGTATTTACATAAAAACCCTAAAAATAACACAGAAAAGACAATTGGTGGCAGGTACGTATTGTAGGTACGACTCATACGGCGACCTACGAGTCGAAGTAGGGGTCTCATATCAGGTTCTTGGCATCTTATACTCAATTGGTACAACCCATTGGTATTGCTTGGGCTATGACTCGTATTCTCCTCTCGTAGTCTAGGCCTTCAGTTTTTGGTCCAACATCGTGGCTCTCTGATTCCTGCTACAAGTCCACCAATATATGTCGTAGTGAGACTTACGACTCATAGGGTGACCTCGTAGGGATAACCTCCACTTAGCAGATTTCTGATTTTTGGTCTCTGTTTCTTACTACAACACACCCTACGACTCGTAGCTTTGGCTAAGACTTGTAGGTGAGCTCGTATATCCTATGATTCAGCAAAATTTGCAACTTTTCTTCAAAATCATGCCAACCTAACATTTCTGCAAGAACAACACAAAAATACATAAAAACCATAAAAGGTCGCATTAAGAACTCACAAAATTCCTTGTTTTGGGAAACAAATGTGTTGTATTTTTACAGCACGTCAACAGCCTCAACTTAGAATTGTTGCTTGTCCTCAAGTGACGACTCATTCTAAGAAGACAATGAGAAATGCGTAGTAGCTCCACTAATGGCATATACAACAACTCCTTTGATTCAGGTATATAACTACCATTTTTAAAATAGGATTGCAAGGTTATTAAGCAAAACTAGAACATAATGAGGTACCTGGTAATCAAACTATGAAAAGCTAAGGAGCATCAACCGTTCATAATCGCTGGTATAGTCATATGCTACTCAAGTAGTGCAAATGCCCTTACCGGAAAGAAGTCCCTCATACTCACTTAAAAAACATTTAGAACTCAGGGACTGAGGAAGAATTCTCACTCTCCTAATTGACATTCACGCATACTAACTAACACCATAGCCTTACCTCTATACTCATCTTCTGGCTTGGTGATAAAATGGATTTGGATTACTTTAGGACTTATGGGCTTGTAACATATGTTCAGAGGGCTTTGGTATGACATTTCAGGCAAGTAGTGACTAAAAGTTATCCTTGAACCATGTTTATCAACACCTTTTGCTTTCATAACCCAACCCTTTTCATTAGATCTACGCTTACTCTCCTGTTCCAAACTTACTCTCAAGTGTTTTCTTTCTATTTTCAACTGTTCCTTGTTTCTAAACTCAATTCTTGCTACTTTTTATCAATTCAAGGCATTTTTCTTTTCTTTTTCTTCACTCGACTCATGCTGTTCTATTCCTTTCTTTATTTTCCCAACTAACCACCTCATTTTCATTACTTTACCACAATAAGGGCCACCCTCAACTTAGGCTTTTAGCCTAAGGTGAAGTACACAATATCTATTCCTCACACCAGGGCCACAACTAGTAGCCACCCTCAACCAAGGCTTTTAGCCTCAATTAAGATTCACATGTCCAAGGATAGACCAGGGCCAATATCAAGGTATTTTATCAAACAAAGTTAAGCTAGCAAGGTGTCAAGAAAGAATGAGTACATGAAAAGCTCAAAATTTTGGAACAAGGGATTCACTCACTCATTTGGTGGGTCATTTAGGCTAAAAGTCGGTTCACTCAAAGAACAAAGGCCTAAGATCCTTTCCATATCAACCATATAACTAAACCAATCTTAGAGTACTAAGGAAAGTTCTGAGTCCATACAAGATGCATGAATGCAACAAAATAAGCTCACAACACACATGACATTGCATCCACAATCAAGTACAGACTCACAGGTCATGCGTTCAGCCTCAGCTTACTTTCGCAATATCAGATTATACATTGCTAGATACTCAAAAATATATGAATTCATCAGCAACCACAATCTCAAAAAATTTCATCAAAACTTTAAAACACATCTAAAGATTATGTATATGTAAATAGATAACACAACTATGAATTTACACATTATCTACACTAACTAAACATGCCAATTCAACGAAAAAGTAAACATCTACAAGGTAAAAGAGTCACGGCAAGAAATTCTTGGGATCAAAAATAGGAGAAGTTATGGACTCAAAACTTCACCTTAATCCATAACTTCCCAGATGCCACAAAAAGTAGAATACTTTGTCCTCAAAGTAAAAAAACACATAGAAAAGGTGCAAGGGGCATACCTTGGGTTGCCTCCCAAGAAGCACCTGATTTATTGTTGCAGAACAACAAAAATCTTTTATGCTCATGCTTCATTAAGATCCCAATCTTCCACTGTCTTGATTTCTTTCATGTCACCCATGTACTGTTTGACCCTCTGACCATTGAATTTGAAAGTGTTTCCATCCCTACTTTCTAACTCGATGGCTCCATGACTAAAAACGCGCACTACTCTAAAATCCCCCATCCACTTAGATTTGAGTTTTCTAGGAAACCACCTCAACCTGGAGTTGTAGAGAAATACCATATCTCTCAGGTAAATCGACAATCTTCAATTCTGCGATCATGATGAATTTTCATTCATTGTTTGTACAAGGTGCAGCTCTCATATGCACGCAGTCTAAATTCATCAAGCTCATTCACTTGCATCAACGTAGAAGTTACAGCTTCATGCCAGTCTAAATTCAATTTATTCAATGCCCGTAATGCTCTGTGCTCAAGTTCAACCGGCAGGTGACTGGCTTTCCCAAACTTCAATTGATAAGGGGGCATTTCAATATGAGTTTTGAAGGCAGTCTGGTAGGTCCATAAAGCATCATCCAACTTCCTTGGAGAATCAGTGCGATTCACATTCACCGTTATGGATAAAATCTGCTTTATTTCTTGATTTGACACTTCAACTTGTCCATTGGTTTGAGGACAAGATGGGGTTGCAACACGGTGCTTCACACCATATCTTTCAAGGAGAGCTTTGAACAATCAATTGCAAAAATAAGAACCTCTATTATTGATAATTGCCTGAGGTGTATCGAACCTAGAGAAAACGCTTCTTCAGAGAAACTCGGTAACACTCTTACCCTCATTGTTCGGTAGAGTCACAGCCTCCACCCACTTAGAGACATAATAAACTGTAAACAGAATATATGTGTTACCATTATAGCTAACAAAGGGTCCCATAAAATCAATGCCCCAAATATCGAATAGTTCTACGACCAAAATTAGATTTAGAGGGAGTTCGTATCTTCGTGAAACTCCACCCTCTCTTTGTAATCTATCATAAGACTTTACATAATCATAGGCGTCTTGATGCATAGATGGCCAATAGTAGCCACACTGCAACACTTTGTAAGCCGTTCGAGCTCCACTGTGATGGCCATCTACCAATGAAGAGTGGCATGCTTGAAGAATGCTCATCATTTCCACTTCTTGAACATATCAACGGATGATCCCATCTGTGCAAATGCGAAATAAATATGGCTCATCCCAGAAGAACTTCTTTATATCATGCATAAACTTGCGACATTGATGGGTGTTCAAATCAGGCGGCATTATATCACTCACCAAGTAGTTAGCATAGTCTGCAAACTACAGTATAAGATCATGTGAGGCCGCCAAAACTCTCTCATCATGGAATGAGTCATTTATGTCAAGACCATCGTCAAACTTCACCATAGCTTCATCTTCTAACCTAGAGAGATGATCGTTTACTTGATTTTCTGACCCCTTTCTATCAATCACATCAAAGTTAAACTCTTGCAAAAGAAGTACGCTTCTGATCAATCTTGCTTTTGCATCCTTCTTGGCCATTAGGTATTTGAGCGCCGCATGGTCTGTGTACACCATCACCTTCTGTGTACACCATCACCTTGGCCTTCAACAAGTATGACCAAAATTTTTCAAAGGTAAAAATTAAGGCAAGTAATTCTTTTTCGGTCAATGTATAGTTTTTTTGGCCACATTTAGTGCTTTGTTGGCATAACAGATCAGATGCAGAATTCTCTCCCTTCGTTGCCCCAACAACATACCTAGTGCAATCCTACTTGCATCACACATTAGTTTGAATGGTTGTGACCAATCCGGAGCCATGATAATAATTGTGTGGTCAGTCTTCTTTTCAATTCTTCAAAGGCGCATGCATGCATCATCAAACACAAACTTGGCATCTTTCTCTAACAACTTACACAAGGGTTGTGAGATCTTGGAAAAATCCTTTATGAAGCGGCGGTAGAATCTGGCTTGGCCTAGAAAACTCCTAATACCTTTTACCGAAATTAGTGGTGGCAATTTCTCTATAACCTCTATTTTTTCTTTATACACCTCAATTCCCTTGCCTGAAATTCTGTGGCCAAGTGCGATGCCTTCTTTGACCATAAAATGGCATTTCTCCCAATTTAGCACCAAATGACTCTCAACACACCTCTGCAACACATCATGCAAATGTAATAATAATTCTTCAAAGGACTGGCTAACAACACTAAAATTGTCCATGAACACCTCAATAGTACTCTCAACTATGTCGGAGAAGATAGACATCATGCATCTTTGAAATGTTGCTAGAGTATTACATATTCCAAAAGGCATTCTATTAAATGCAAAGGTACCATAAGGACATGTGAAATTTGTCTTCTCCTGGTCCTCGGGTGCGATAACAATCTAATTTTACCCGAAATGTCCATCAAGGAAACAGTACCATCCCTTCTCTCCCAATCTATCAAGCATCTGATCCATGAAGGTCATAGGAAAATGATCTTTCTCAATAGAAGCATTGAGCTTACTATTATCCATGCATACTCTCCATCCGGTGACTGGTCTCTTGGGGATCAACTCATTTTTTGCATTAGGCACCACTATGATACCTCTCTTTTTTGGAACACACTGCACTGGTCTTACCAACTCACTGTTCGTAATTGGGTAGATTACCCCTTCATTTAACCACTTGATGATTTCTTTCCTCACTACCTCTTGCATTGAGGGGTTCAATTTTCTTTGATGCTCAATAATCCGTTTATAATCCTTGACTAGTTGAATCTTGTGAGTGCATATCCCAGGGTGTATGCCAATGATGTCTATAATTGTCCACTCAAATGCCCTTTTGAACTTCTTGAGATCTGAGACAAGGGCCTCTATTTGAGCATCACTCAAATCCTCTGCAATGATGACATGCAGAGTACTATTCTCTCCCAAGTATGCATATTTCAAATGCAAAGGTAATGCCTTTAACTCTAACTCTGGTGGTACTTCTACAGAAGACTTCGTAGGTGGTGGTTCTCTGTTGCATAAATCTAACTCCAACCTTGCTTGTTACCACGGCCCAAATGCCACCCCAAGAGCATTTATCGTTTCCTAATAATCAAGAATACTATCCCCATCGAAATTTATCAACACAGCCACCAAAGGGTCAACTCTAAGCCTTAATTCTACTGGGACCTCCACTTCACTATCCTCACCCTTGAGATCATTGAGATGACCTGAAACTCAGAACTCTTTCCATCATGTTGACCTACTTGTAACAGTTGCCTCTTCCCCAATCCTGAAAGTGAGTAGGCTCTTTTCCATATCAATTAATGCTCGACCTATGGCGAAGAAAGGTCTTCAGAGATGATAGGAACTGCAAAATCAACCTCATAGTCAAGTATAACAAAATTTGCAGGAAATATAAATTTATCTACCTTTACCAGCATATTATACATTATCCCCGCAGGCTTCTTGACTATTCTATCTTCTATCAACAACCACATTTTCGTAGGAACAAGGCTCCCTAAACCAAGCTTTCTGAATATAGAAAGAGACATCAAGTTAATGCTAGTCCCCAAATCACATAGTGTTTTAGCAAACTCAAGTTCTCCTATAGTGCATGGTATAGTGAATGCACCCAATTCTTGCCATTTTTGCACCAAAGACTTTGTAGTGATGACACTACAATGTTGAAAATTTTGAGAGAGGTCTTGGCTCATTTTTTGCTTCCCCTCAACTAGATCTTTCATTCATTTGGCATGCCCCGGTATTCTCTTAAGATCTTCCATTAAGGGAATGTCTATTGACAATTTCTTAAGCAACGCCAAGAACTGTTCAAACTTACCTTCCTCCTTCCTCTTCTTAAGCCTTTGAGGAAAAAGGGGAGGGGGCCTTGGAAAGGTTTTATATTTCTTGGGTTGCTATTCTGTGTTGTATGAATTGGTCTCCTTATTCCCTCTCTTCCTATGGTTTCCATTTTCAACCATTAGCATAGAGGAGTCTCCAGTGCTTTTTCCACTCTGAGTCATCACTCCCATGCAATGCCTTTTATTTTTAGGATTTTGAATCGTATTGCTTGGTGAAGTTCCCTTTTGGCATTGCTTCAATTGTGAAGAAACTTGTCTAAATTGTTGTTGAAGTTGCTTAATCACCACCGAGTGAGACTCTATTTTTTTGTTAATACTTGAAATATCTACTTTCATTCCCTTTAAAGTCTCATCTTGGTGGTCGTCTCTCTTTAACAACTTTTCGAACATCTCTCGATCGTAGAGTTACTTGATCTGGCCTCATGGTTGTGAGGTGGCATATAAAGACCATTCCTGTAGCCCTCTCTTCTTCCCCATTCGGCAAATAGGACTATCTCTTTCATAGTATCTGCCCTGATTATCTCTATACACCCCATCATGGTTGAAGTTCCGACCTTGATTCTCGAAGCCTTGCCTCCAATAGTCTGAATTAGACCCTGTTGTTCTACAAACTCACTGTTTCGTTGCTTACAAAACATGCATCTTCATAAAAGAATGAATCATCATAGATGGGAGCCTTCGTAGGTTGGTGGGTGACTGCCTTAACACTTGCTTGGATTTGCTTTAAAACTAAGTCTATGATTGTAAGTAGTTGAGCACGTTGCTCCATGTGCTCTTCATTTACCTTTTCTTGCTCATTATTGGTATTGACCGCACAAGAAGGTTTAATCGCACCTCGCTCTTGTTGACCCTATGCTCTATTTGTTTTGACCACTTGCTCCATCGTTGCGGCTATCAATACAAAAGTTTGGTTAAGGCACATGCCACCCATAATTTTATCGGTACAAGCTTGACTATCTCATCAAGTGCCCGATAGAAAATCTCAACTAAGCCATCATCAACAATCTTGTGATCGTGGACCATCCTTAAACATTTGGTAAGACTTTCCCATGTTGTGCTAATAGAGTCACACAACAATTGCTCAAAGTTGTTGATTTGGTCCTTCAGCTTCAACTTCTTAGATCTTTTAAATATCTTTCAAGGAATACTCTCTGAAGATCAGCCCAACTTGTAATAATACCTGGTGGAAGATCGGACAATCACGCAGCTGCATTGCCAGTCAATGATAGTGGAAACACTCTTAAAACAATAGCATCATGAGAAAGATTTGTGTCGACATAACACTCTTGCAAACAAACACCATATTTTGGAGATGACGGTAGGGATCCTCCGAAGGTGGCCCTATAAATAGTCAGTGGTTTTAGAGCATTTGGAGCAATCCACTCGATACCGTGGACTTAGTATCTACCGGTAAAGGCGGCAGTACTATGGTACCGCTAACATCCATAGCCATAGGGTTCAATCGATATTGATTCCATCCATAAGCATTTTCAGTGAAGTCCCTAAGTTGTGGCCTGTTACCCCTTGGTTGTGGATTCTCCTCTCTTCCCATATCCTCATTAATATTCACATCCTCCTCTAACTCGATATCTTCATTCACTTGATTCATTCTTCTCACTAGTGGATGGATCTCCAAATTGATCGAAGCTAAGGGATTGCCTTGGCTCCTTGTCTTGGGCATACAACCTAGTACACCCTGCAAATAAAATAAAACAACAAAAACAAAAACAAAAGTAAAATACAAGAGATTCTAGGAATCAACATTAAAACTAACAAATAGTGGATTCAAGTCAAACTTAGCCGTATTCACCGACAACGGCGCCATAATTTTTGATGATGTTCACGCTCCAATAAAAAAGCGGTCGCTGTTAGCAATTAATCTATTCTAAGATTAGGGTTGAATCTACAGGGAATATGGGCCTTGAATACAACAATTCACTACTAATCATTTCAAGCATAAATAACTAAAATCTCTTAGAGGGGGTTGTGATTAAAAAACAAAGTAAAATAAATACTAAACTATGAAGCAAGAAAACACTTAATTTTAGGAACAACTTGGGAATTGTGCTCATCATGGTTTGTTGACTCAATTACCCAAGGTAACATAACTTCAATTGGAAATTCACATGCAGGATAGTAACTTAGGTTCTTCAAGCCCTCTTGTGAAGGTGAAGGTCGAATTTCACCATGGTACTTAGTCGGCCACCATACCGTGCCAACTAACGGATACCAATTGTCCCAGTCAATCTCCCCTTGGTGAAGTTTGGTTGATTAGATGAGAACACGTCAATTGAATCCTGTCATCTACTTTCCTTTTCCAATTCGTCACTACCGTGGTCGGGCTAGTGATAGTAGGCGGGGTTTAGCATTGGCCACCACCAAACGATAATCATAATGAAGGGGAAAAAAATACATGCAAACCCCAATCATAGAAATGCGATAAACCTAGGTTATTTCAAGTCAAATACCTATGATTCCCAAAACCCCAAGTTGTGGGTGCTTAGCTACCCATGGTTAAGGCAAAACAAACAAAAATTGCAAATACAAGACATAAATTAAAGTTTTACCAAAAACACTAAAGAGTGTAGGCACCCCAAGTTGCAAATCCAAAAGCTTGATTGATCAACAATGAGTACAAAGTAAGATTTGCCATCCCCAAAATGGATTTTTCAAAAGAGAATAATGAACTAATCTAAAATTCTAAAATATTCTTCAGAGAATATTCAAAGGCAAGTCCTATCTTCTAAAAATCTATCATCCTCTAATAAGACCCTAACTTAATACATTTACAGTGTTTACATACAAACCCTAAAAATAACACAGAAAAGACAGTTGGTGGATGGTATGTACTGCAGGTACGACGCATACGGTGACCTACGAGGCAAAGTCAGGGTCTCGTATCAGGTTCTTGGCATCTCCGACTCAATTGGTACGACCCATTGGTACGATCCATTGCTTGGGCTATGACTCGTATCCTCTTCTCGTAGTCTAGGCCTTCAGTTTTTGGTCCAACATCGTGGCTCTCTGATTCATGCTACAAGTCCACCTATATGAGTCATAGTGACACTTACGACTCATAGAGTGACCTCGTAGGGGTGACCTCCACTTAGCAGATTTCTAATTTTTGGTCTTTGTTTCTTGCCATGACGCACCCTATGACTAGTAGCTTGGGCTAAGATTCGTACGTGAGCTCATATGTCCTATGATTCAGCAAACTCTGCAACTTTTCTTCAAAATTATGCCAACCTAAAGTTTCTGCAAGAACAACACAAAAACACATAAAAATCATAAAATGTCGCATTAAGAACTCACAAAATCCCTTGTTTTGGTCATCAAATGTGTTATGTTTTGATAGCAAATCAAGTGTCTTGGCTCCTTGTGTTGGGCATACAACCTAGTACACCCTACAAGTAGAATCAAATAACAAAAACAAAAATAAAAGTGAAATACAACAAAGTCTAGAAAATAATACTTGAACTAACTAATAGTGAAATCAAGTGAAAAACCTACATATTCCCCAGCAACTGCTCCATAATTTTTTATGATGTTCACTCTCTAATAGGAAAGCGATCATTGTCAGCAATTAACTTAACTGAAGGTTAGGGTCGAATCCACTGGGAATACGGGGCTTTACTGCAAGAACTCACTATCAATCATTTTGAGTATCTATAACTAAAGTCTCTAAATGGAGGGGGGTTTGTGATTTTAAAAAAAAAAGTAAAATAATTACTATACAACTATACAAGGAAACACTCAATTTAAGGAACAACATGGGAATTGTGTTTCCCACAGTTCGTCAACTTGATTACCCTAGAAAGCATAAATACAATTGAAAATTTGCATGCAGGACAATAACTTAAGTTCTTCTAGCCTTCTTGTAAAGGTGAAGGTTGAATTTCACCGTGGCGCTTGGTCAGTAACCATGGTGTGCCAACTAACCATTACTTATTGTCCTAGTCAACCTCTCCTTGGTCAGGTTTGGTTGATTAGATGAGAACATATCAATCTAATCCTGTCATCTACTCCCCTTTTCCTATTTGTCATTACCTTGGTCGGGAGCGTGATAGTACGCAGGGTTTGGTGTTGGCCACCACCAAACAATAATCATAAATAAGAGAAATAGACAATACATGCAAAATCCCAATCATAAAAATGCAATAAATCTAGGTCATCTCAAGCCAACTACCCATGGTTCCCACAATACCAAGTTGTGGGTGCTTAGCTACTCATGGCTAAGGCAAAACCAACAAAGATGCAAATACAAGACATCGTTGTGAATTTTACCCAAAGTAATAAATAGTGATACACTACAAGTTACAAACTACAAGCTTGATAGATTGAAAATGAATATAATGTATGATTTCCAATCTCCAAAAGTGGGTTTTCCAAGAGAAAATTAAAATAAAATACTAAAGTAATCTAGAGAGTATATTCAAAGGCTCTCTTCAATATTCAAGTCTCGGATCCTCTATAAATAAACCCTAACTTAAAGTATTTATAGTAGTTATAAAATTAACCCTAAAAAATTACATGGAAAAGACAGCTACCAGCTGGTATGCCTTGCAGGTGCAACTCGTAGGGTGACCTACGAGTCGTAATTGAGTTCTCGTATCTGGTACTTCACAGTTTGGATTCAATTGGTACGACCAACTGGAACGAGTCATTGCTTGGGCTATGAATCGTATGCTCCTCTCGTAGTCTAAGCCTTCATTTTTTAGTCCAAAGTCTTGGCTCTCTGTTCCTTGCTACGAGTCCACCTTTACGAGTCGTAGTGAGACCTACAACTCATAGGGTGGCCTTGTAGGGCTGACCTCCACTTATCAGATTTTCCAATTTTTGCTCTTTATTTCCTGCTACGAAATCACCCTACTACTCTAACTTGAGCTACGACTCGTAGGTGTAATCGTATGTCCTGTACTTCAGCAAAAATCTGCAATTTTCTTCCAAAAACACATAAAACCCATAAAAAGTCGCATTAAAAACTCATAAAATCCCTTGTTTTAGGCATCAAATGTTTTATATTTTGACAGGACATCAAGATATTGAGATCCCTACTTGGAAGCAGGAAGATATTGGTATGGACTTTGTAGCGGGGTTACCTAGAACAAAGAGGAACTTTGATTCTATATGGGTGATAACACATGGGATAACAAAATTGGTTCATTTCTTGCCGGTTCAGACCACTTTTAGTATTGAAGATTATGCTAAGGTGTATATCTGGAAGTTAGTGAGGTTGCATGGCATCCCATTGTCTATAATTTCGGATCATGGTACTCAATTTACCTCCCATGTTTGGAAGTCATTTCAATGTGGTCTTGGTATTAAAGTAAAGTTAAGTACCACATTTCATCCTAAAATCGATGGACAAACTAAAAGAACAATCCAAACATTGGAAGATATGTTGAGTGTTTATGTCTTAGCATTCAAAGAAAGTTGGGATGATCACGTACCTCTCATCTAGTTTGTCTACAACAACAGTTATCGTTTAAACATTGAGATAGGACCATTTGAGGCCCTATGTGGGAGAAGATGTAGGTCACCGGTAGGATGGTTTGAAGTTGGGAAAATTTCTTTGGTTGGAGCAGATTTGGTTATGGATGACATGGAGAAAGTAAGACTCATAAGAGAAAGATTAAAGATGGCCCAAAGTAGAAACAAGTCCTTCCCCGATATGAGGACAAGGGACCTTGAGTTTAATGTTGATGATTTAGTTTACTCGAAAGAGTCACCCATGAAAGGTATGGTATGATATGGTAAGAAAGGGAAGTTGATCCTAAGGTACGTAGGGCCTAATAATATGGTGAGAAGGGTTCGTAAGGTTGCATATAAGTTAGAGTTGCCATTGGAGATGAATAGAATTCATCTGATTTTTCATGTATAAATGTTGAGGAAGTTCATGAGAGATCCCCTGTAGGGATCCGAATTTCATGAGACTTTATTGGTACTTAAATCAAGTTTTCAGAGGTGCGTGAGCCATGGGAAATGCTTGAGTATGAATTTGGGTGGCTTAAGAAAGTATTCAAAGCTTGGTGGTCCTTGCAAAGTACCCCAACCTTTCAACTAAGAAATTTGCTAAGGCTCGCATCACATGGCCACTACATGGGCTGTGTGACACCTCACGAGCTGTGGGGGGTCTCGTGTGGCCTCTCACGAGCCGTGGAGAGGTGTCCTCATGAAGATATCATCCTAAAATAATGTCCTAAGTGTAGAATCATCATCTCAGAACTTGTGTCACTTGTACAGATGACCAAATAGTACATATGCACTTGGATGAGTTGTATGACCTTTAGTGGAGTTAAAATTGTTTGTAATTTTTCACCATGGTCAAATCTACGGACTGCTGCACGATCCGTGGAGCACTTCACGAGCCGTGAGGCTCTTTGACGAGACCCCTGGACATTTTTTAATGTCTATTTCATTAATGGTATTCTCATAATTTAGGTTCATTGCAAGGGTCTTTTATTACTTTATCACCTATCTTAATCCCTAAACCAACTTATACTCGTTAATTACTATTCGTTCTTATTCTAAAACTTATCTTCTAATTCACTCGCTCAAATGCTTTTCGAATCCTCTTGTCAAGCTCTAATCGGAGGATTCCCATGGAACCTTCAAGATCAAGTTGAATTCACTTTCAGTCCTTCAATCAAAGTTTATTTATTTTGTTTAGGGTCATCATGAGTCTCCTGCATCAAGCCAAGTTCAAATGGATTTCATTGGCTATGTTTTTCATATGAATTGATAGAAGGGTTAATTTTAAATGGTCATATCTCCTTACAAAAAAAGAATTGGGTCTCGTATGACCTACCAAATTGAATCTCCTTGAATCAGCTTTCAAACGCATCCAGTTTCACCTAATTATGAGTTCAGATCAAGAAGTTATGCTCATTTTCATAAAGCCTATCTGTGCGGTGTTCCCTCCATTTTGGCTAAGGAGATCTCCGTGGATGCTCTGCATGATATGTGGTTTGTTGCATGAACCATGGAATTTTTCGTAAGACACCTAGAAACTTATTGAAGCTCATTTCAGTAATAGAATTCTCATAATTTTTTAAGTTGCTCCTTGAAGCTGACCAAATAAGTCATCAATACAAGGAAGAGGATATTTGTTCTTGGCAATCACCTTGCTCAACTTCCTGTAATCAATACACATCCTCAAAGAGTAATATTTCTTTTTCACAAGAGACTGGGGTGCCCTTATGTGACACGCTAGGATGAATAAAGCCCTTGATCAAGAAGTCTTGGAGCCGCTTCTTCAATTCTTTCAACTCAGCTAGAGCCATTCTATATAGAGGGATGGAGATGGGCTTAGTGTCTGGGTCTAGATCAATAGGAAATTCAATATCCCTATCGGGAGGAACACCTGTAAGGTCAGTGGAAAACACATCGACAAATCTTGAACCACAAGAATGGACTCCATAGAAGGTGATTCAATACCAGTAACGCAAATGAAAGCCAAGTAAGATAAACACACCCTATCAGTCAATTTTTTAGCATAGATATAGGAGAAAACTTTGCTAGGATAAGAACCAGTATCACCCTTCCACTCAATATTTTGTACACAGGGCATGGCTAAGGTCAGAGTTTTTATACAACAATCAAGAATGGCATGATATATGGAGAAAAGCCAATCCATCCCTAAGATAACATCATAATCTACCATCTCCAGAATAATCATATCTACCTAAATATCATAGCCAGCCAGAGAAACAAGATAGGATCGATACAATCAATCCACCACTAAAGGCTCACCTACTAGTGTAGAAACATGAATGGGTACAGGTATACGATCACATAGCAAGTCGAATCTAGATGAAAAGTAGGAGGACCCATTGGAGTAGGTAGATCCAGGATCAAATAATATAGACGCAGATCGATGACAAACTGGGATATTACCTGCGATGACTATATCAGAAGCCTCTGCCTCGGTCCTACCTGGAAATGCATAACACTATGATCCCCTACCACCACCAATCTGAGCAATACCTCTACCCCTACTCTGTAGAACTATGACACCACTCTCCCCTCTTCCTGAAGTGCGACCAACTTTATCTATCTAAGCTCTACCTCACCCCCTGTATAGTGGTGGTGCTGGTGGTATAGTCTGAACCAAAGAACGAGGAATGGGCCCTCCTTGTTCCCTTAGCGAGGGAAACTTTTGTATCAAGTTATTGGGATCTCCACAACCATAACAAAATCTTTGACTTTGGAACTGATGTGCTAATCTTGAAGAATTACTATAGATGTATCGCCCTGTAGGCCATTGCTGTGAACCATACGTGTGATAACCCATAATATAAGATACACGATGTGTCTGACCACCCTCTAATGTCGGTTATGATGCATGAACTAGTCATCAATGCTGAAATGAGCCACTCCTTCTATAGGACCCTCTACCTCCAGAAAAGGTACCAGAAAACTGGCCAGATATACGGGCCCTTTTGGGGTCGCCAAACTCCTTTCTCTCTATTAGCTCTGCCTCCTTAGCAGCACTCACAATAGACTAGAAAGAGGCTCTAACTCTAGATACTCTAAACACTATGTGTCAAATAGAATAGGTCAGCCCTCTCACAAACCTACAAACAGCATGTCTAGATAACAGACAAAAATAGGTCTCCTACTCGGTGACTGATAAGTCGTCTGCCTCAGACTCTCAAACCTCAAGCGACTTTCCTCCCTCATGCTCCAAGGGACAAACTAATCATAGAAAGTACTAGAGAACATCTCCTAAGACACTATAGGGGATCCCACAGGCAAAGATCCTGAAGATGTCCTCCACTATTTTTTGGCTGGCCTCCGAAAATGAAGAGTAACATGTTGAACCCCGCGTGACTCAGCTAAGCTAACAATATCAAAAAACTTCCTACAAATAGTCAGACACTCATGAGCACCCTCTATCTGCCCACCCTGAAATAGAGGTGGGTGCATCTTTCTAAACCCCTCATAGCAGCACTGCTCATCCTCAGTCAATGTAGCCAATGGCACATCCTGACCCTCAACAGTCTTTGCAGAATCAATCTCAACTCTAGGACCCAATGGTGGTTTATTTACTGGATCGCGAACCATGGGAGCCTGATGCTGATCTGTAGTTTGAGCTCCTTCTCTGGTCTGAGAACTGCCTGGCATGCCTATCATGTTACCACTCGGAGCAAAACTCAAGTATATTCAACACCGTTAATAAAGTATCCTGCAAAAAAGGTGAGGCTATATGCTCTAAAGGAACCTGGTTCCCTCTAAAGTCAATCATAGGATCTAGAGAGACCTCCCTAGCATGGCCTCTCATTGGTGCTACTCCACAAGCATGACTTCTAGCTCGAGCTCTACCTCTACCTCTAACTAGGGCCACAACAACTGTCTCAGGAGTTGTCTCACCTCTATCACCAGCAACAGTAGCTCTAGACCTTACCATCTGTCAAAAGAACATAGGCATAACTCACTACTAACGATGATAAAATCGCACGATAAGAGACAAGAAATAAAAAGAAGTTTCCTAATAGTCTTCATAGCCTCTTAAAGATAAGTGCAGACATCTTCATACTGATCCTTGAGACTCTATATAGACTCGGCTTGTTTCTACGTGAGACCTATGAACTTGGGGCTCTGATACCAACTTCCATGACCCAAAAATGGACGTGATGACACTTGTCTTATCTCACCAAGACAAGTCATCCAAAAACCCATTTATAACGATAAAGTACGGAAAGATAATACAATTAAAGGATAGACCCTATCCTTTATTTGATATTATGTGATATTGACGATGATAGAAAGTGATGAAAGTCTTAAGTCCCTATTTCCCTATAGCTTGAGTCATACTTGCTCTCCCCTAAGTACTTGCTTGCTATATGATTCATGTAAATCTCATTTCTTAAATTGTCCCCATAGCGTGAGTCATAAGCCCCTATTCCCTAAAAATTATATGTTTGGAACACCCTTCATATTCTTCGGAATGCCCCATAATTGCAATTTTCATATATCTCAAAATTCGTGTGTGATTTCGGAAGTTCGACTTCATATTCTTGATTAGGGGGGAAATTGAGTAGAAAATAGGTATAACCAGGATTTTAGAAGACCCATAGCGAAAAATAATTTCGCTAACTTCTGAATTTCAGTGGTTGTCTGCGCCCAAGCTGAAACGCACCTAGGGCACAGACTGGTGTAAGTTGGTGCTCCGCCTTTGGTCTGCGTCGCGCCAGGGGTGTAGACCAGTGCATTTTGAGTCCTGTTTTTCCAACTTAGTTTAAGGGCATTGGGGTCATAACCCAATGTCCATTTAAACATGAAATCTTAGTTAGTTATATTTCAACTCTATAACTCACAAAACCCTCTATAAGACCTCTTTGATAGCATGAAATATAGAAGAGCCAAAGCTCAAAACATAATCATATCATTTGTTCCAGCAACACCTCTAAACATAGATTTGAGCGAGGGCCAAGACGCTTTCCGTGCTCACCCTCATAGTATAAAGAGTTCAACATAAAGTGAAAACAAGTGACAAGAGTAAGATAGCTAATGTCCCCAAACTTAAGGACTCACCAAATCTCTTCCTTCAAATGCCAAGGCTAGCCACGTGGAGGATAATCAAGAGGTGCTCTAGTTCCTACATAGTAACATCATATAGGACTTGAGTATGTGTTAGTATGTTTAAATGTACTAAATATGTAGGATGCAATGCAACAAGAGATAGACAAAATAGTCAAAATGCATAATTATAAGCAAGGGATAAGTATAATAACGACATGGCATGCATGATCAATGATTGAAGTAGAACATGCTTGTAAGACATATAACTTGAGAATATAGATTACATATGTAGGAAGAGGCCATCATCAAAGACCAACCAAACTCGAACTTGGAATCCAAGGCATGTCACCCCCCTTGGAAGGTGATTGATGTTTCTATCCCTCAATTGGTAGATGGGCACATCACCCCCTATCATAGTTGTCAAGGTATATACCCATCAACATGGTAGATGGGCATAGCACCCCCCATCAAAGTGGTCAAGGTATATAACCCTCAAAATGGTAGATGGGCATAGCACCACCCCCCATCACCAATCAAAATCGCCAAGGTATACACCCCTAAACATGGTAGATGGGCATAGCACCCCCCATCAAAGTGGTTGAGGCATGTAACCCCCCTCAACGAGTTGTGGTCAACTTGCAACACTATAGATACTTTTCATAAATTCAATACATACATACAATCCCTTCATCATCGTAGGCCATGCAATAGACCATTAAAAACTCAAGAATCCTTAACAAGTTATTTTATCAAACACTTGGCTGGTGGTAATGCTAGTTCAAAATCATGCAATTCAAGAGTAAAATAATGTGAGAAAAGTCAATGTAAATCAACCCACCAATACTTGGTAATAACCTCATGCGAGGTACATTAAAATCCCTCATCAAATCTCATAATAGATCATAGATTCATAGCTCAAAACATGCTTAAACAGTCAAGATTTTATGAAGCCCCAACATTGTTTATAATCAAATTTCATAATAAGAGATATCCATAGATAATCAAACTTGAAAACATGCAATTTACATAAAAATGAAGGTTGGGCACCATGCATAAAAGAACCCAATGGTTGAAATCCACATATCCTAAATTTTGGGATTCTCTTGATGAAGATTTGAATGAGAACTTGAAGCTTGAATGAAGTTCTTCATATCAGGAAATGGGTTTGGAACACTTGAGTTTGGATGAAATATTTGGCTAAGTGTTAGAGAGGGTTTGGGAGAGTCTTGAGTAATATGGAGTTGAAAAATGACTAAGTATGGGTGTTTTTACACATAGGAGGACATGGGGCTATGACCCCAAGGCCCTTGGGACGAAATAAGAAAACTAGCAAACATATATACCTCTTTGCGCCCCTGGCACGTCGCGCCTCGGGCACGGATCGTCTATGAAATTTTTAATATTTGAAAAATTATTTTTTGCAGCGGTTGATCTAATATCGGGGTTGTACCCATTGCCCACTCAATTTTGTCCCCTAATCATGAATATGAAGTCCGATTTTCAATATCAAATATGGATTTTGAGATATATAAAAATTACAATTATGGGCATTTTCGAGGCACATTTTAGGGCATTTTTAGGGCGTTTCAATATATCTCCTTGGATACATTCGTCCCCGAATGTCAAAGTAACGTACATAAGAGAAGTAACCAAGATGATTTCAGCCAAACAGATGAATGCAACAAATTCATTTAAACATTATTCCAAAAAAAATCTCAACATAAGTGTCAAAATCACCTTAAACTTGTCAACATAAACATGAATGCATGCAAATGACATAAGGACTAAAATTTAGAACTTGAAATTATATAGGGGACTTAAATTGGTATCTTTGACTTGAGTGGAGTGGAAGAGATATGGATATCACTTTTCCATGTCTGCCTCAGCTTCCCATGTGTCACTTTCAACTTGTGACCTTAATGGATGCTACATCCTTGTTCCTTAACCTCTTCACTTGTCTATCCAAGATTTGTACCTGAATCTCTTCATAAATCAAATTATCTTCCACCACACCCACAACATCCAAAGGTACAATGGCACTTGGTTCACCCACACAGTTCCTCAACTTATATACATGAAAGACCAAATGAACCATACTTATATCATTGGGCAACTACAACTCATAGGCCACCTTACCAATCCTTCTCAACACTCTATAAGGACCCACAATTCATGGACACAATTTACCCTTCTTGCCAAACTGGACCACACCCTTCATGAGTGAGACCTTCATATAGACCCAATCACCAACTTTAAATTCAAGATCCCTTTTCCTCACATCGGAATAGGGCTTTTGTCGACCTTGGGCTCTATTCAACCTCTCCCTTATCAACCACACCTTCTCCAAGGTTTCCATGACTAAGTCCAGATCCAACAAAGTCATCTCTCCCACCTCGAGTCATCCAACGGGGGATCTATAACATATATCACTGAGAGCCTCAAAAAGGAGAAATACTAATGTTTGAATGATAACTATTATTGAAAGCAAACTTAATGAGTGATATATGTTCATCCCAACTATCCTTAAATTCTAAAACACAAGCTCTAAGCATATCCTCAAGAGTTTGGATAGTTCTTTTGGCTAGGCCATCTATTTGAGGGTGAAAAATTATGCTAATCTTAACTTTTGTACCAAGACCACTTTGGAAGGACCTCCAAAAGTGATAAGTGAATTGAGCACCATGATCCGATATGATAGGCAAAGGCACCCCCTGCAATTTAACCAATTCATGAATGTACAACTTAGCATAATTTTCGGCACCATAAGTAGCCTTAACCCGTAGGAAATGGGCTGAGTTTGTCATTCTATGAACCACAACCCAAATCGAATCAAAATGCTTTATTGTCTTAGGCAACCCAATTACAAAATCCATGTGGATTTCCTTTCACTTCCAAGTAGGAATCTCTATATCTCGGGCTAGGACACCTGGCCTTTGATGCTCGGCTTTCACTTCTTGGCAATTATGATAACCGAATACAAACTTAGTAAAATCTCTCTTCATACCACCCTACCAAAACTCTTCCCTCAAATCTCTATACATCTTTGTAGAACCGGGGTGAATAGAATAGGAAGAATTATGAGCCTTATCCAAAAAAAATTTCTCAAGTCATCAACACTAGGTACACACAATCTACCTTGGTACCTAAGGGTACTATCTCCCCTTTGGGAGAAAACCTCCACCTTACCATCTCTCACCAAGGCTTTCAACTCTAGCAAGGTGGGGCTAAAATCTTTTTTTTCCTTTACCTTCTCAATCAATAAAGATTTAGAACCATCAACAACAACTACACCACCATTGTCAACCTCCCCCAACCTAACTCCTAATCTAGCCAACCAATGAACCTCTCTAGCCACCTCTTTGCCACTATCACAGGCACGTGCTAGGCTACCAATAGGTACCCTACTTAGAGTATCAGCCACAACATTCGCCTTGTCGGAGTGATAAGGCACACTCATATGATAATCTTTAAGGAGCTCTAACCACCTTCTTTGTATCAAGTTAAGATCTTTTTGAGTGAAGATATATTAGAGACTCTTATGATCGGTAAACACATCAATATGAACTCCATACAAATAATGACGCCAAATTTGTAAAGAAAATACCACGGCTGCCAATTCAAGATCATGGGTAGGATAATTCTTTTCATGTACCTTAAGTTTCCTAGAGGCGTACGCTGTCACCTTACCATTTTGCATCAAAACACAACCCAAAATGATTCTCGAGGCATCACAACACACAATAAACCCCTCCAACCCTTCTGGTAGGGATAAGATAGGAGTAGAGACAAGATTATTTTTCAATGTTCGGAAACTCTTCTCACATTGAACGGTCCACAAAAATTTTGCCTTCTTTAGGGTCAACTTATTCATAGGAAAAGCAATGGAAGAGATCCCATTCACAAACCTCCGATAATAACTAGCTAAACCCAAGAAGCTTCTAATGTCCGATAGAGTCAAAGGTCTAGGCCAGTTTCTAATCACCTCTATCTTCTTAGGATCCACCTTAATGCCATCACCCGACACCATATTACCTAGAAAAGCAACCTCTTTCAACCAAAACTCATATTTTTCATATTTAGCATACAACTTCTCCTCCCTCAAAATTTGCAACACCACCCTCAAGTGATCCACATGCTCCTCCTCACTATGGGCGTAGATCAAGATATCACCAATAAAAAGCACCACAAACAAATCAAGGTAGGGTTTAAAGACCCCATTCATAAGATCCATGAAGATAGTCGGTACATTAGTCAAACTGAAGGACATAACCACAAATTTATAGTGCCCATACCTAGTCCAGAAGGCCATCTTGGAAATGTCACACTCCCTCACTTTCACTTGGTGATACCCAGACCGAAGATCAATCTTAGAGAAGTAACTAGCCCCTTGAAGTTAGTAAAAAAGATCATCAATCCTTAGTAGATGGTACTTATTCTTTATGGTGACCCTATTAAGTCATCAATAATCAATACACATTCTAAGAGAACCATCCTTCTTCTTCACAAACAACACTGGTGCACCCAAGGTGATTGACTAGGCCTTATAAACCCCTTCTCTAACAAATCCCTCAATTTCTCCTTCAATTACATCAACTCTGTCGAGGTAAGGGGGAATAGAAATGGGATGAGTATCAGGAAGGATTTCTATGCTAAAATCTATTTCCCTTTCAAGAGGAACACCGAGAAGCTCATCGAGAAAGACATCAAGGAATTCATTAATCACCGGAACTGACTCTATGGGAAGGACTTTGGACTCAAAATCCCTAACCCTCGTAATATGATAGAAACACCCCTTGGAAATCAACTTTTGGCTTTTATGCAAGAAATAAATCTACCTTTGATCACCATATCATGACTCTCCCACTCAAGGACAGGTTCATTAGGGAATTGGAATTTGACCCTACGGTTTCTACAATCAATAGGAGCATAATATGCATGCAAAAAATTCATCCCAAGAATGACAATCAAAATTCACCATATCTAATCCAATAAAATAACAGGACAAGATTTTATGCAAAATGAAAATGGGACAATTTATATAGACTCTTCTAGCAACAATGGATGCACAAATGGGAGTAGACACTTCATAAGGCTCACACAACAATTTAGGTTTAACATGGAGCTTTTTGTCAACAAAAATAGCAACAAAAGAATGAGTGGTACCCAGGTCTATCAAAGCATACACATTAAAATCAATAACCTTTAACCCAACGATGACGACATCAAGCACATCATCCTCCCCTTGTCTTCCTTGGAGAGCATAAAATTGATTTTACCTTGGGCACCTCCTTGTTGGCCTCCTCTCCCCTTAGGACGTGCATTTGCACCTTGGCCTTGTGGACGACCATCTCTACCCTTAATGCGATTATGAGGACAATCCATCACCTTATGAACCACTTCACCACAACTATAGCAAGCATAAGTGTCCTTCAAACGTTGGCATTTATGGCCTTTACCACATCTTGGGCACATAGTATTAGGCACCACACGACCACCATCTTGGACCCTTGGGTTATCATTAGAAAATCTTCCATTAGGAGCATTGGAATACCCTTGGACTTGATGAAACCGTCCATCCTTGGTACTTTGGAATCTACCTTCAAAACGGGCCCTATTGGCCTCACCACTTCTCCCTTTTCTAAGTTTTTCCCCCTCCAATTGTTCGATATATGTCATGAGGTGGGAAAATCTATATTACATACCAACATGGAGGTTCAGCATTCCTCATTGACCAAGTCGAACACTCCCGACACAAACTTGTTCATCCAAGACCTCAGCTCAGCCACAAATTGTGGAGCATACTTGGAGAGCTTGTTGAACTTGGTGGCATACTCCCTCACACTCATGGACCCTTGATTGAGCTTCATAAATTCCATCATTTTCTCCTCCCTTAGCTCTATTGGAAAGAACCAATTGAGAAATGCCACCTTGAACTCTTCCTAAAGGATGACAAGATCGTTCCCCTTCTCCACCTTCCATTGGGTGAACTAAATTTGAGCCACCCCCTTGAGTTGGTAGGCCGCCAACTCTGCTTTCTCCTCTGATCTAACCCCCATAGTAAATAACACTTTATACACTTCATAAATAAATTCTTGAGGATCCTCATCCATTTTAGACCCATGGAACTTCGGTAGGTTCAATCTAGTAAAGTCTCTCACCCTTGAGGTCGGAGTAGAAGCATGAGGAGCTTGGTCCCCTTGGTTGATTTGGTTGGGCATAGCATGAGCCAATATGGTAATAGCATCCCGGAACACTTCATGGGCCACTCTCCCATCTTGAGGAGCTTGAGGAATGGGAGGAGTCGATTGTTCCTTGGGTGTACGGCTCTTCTTCCTCTTGGGATCGGCAAAATCTAGAATAGCAAAAAATGTTGTTAGTGGAAAACCTTACTTTAACCTCTATATCCGACATAGATCATGAAGAAGGGAAACATTTCCTAAAATGCTTCATAGCCTCTTACTCATAGTTGTGGTGCACTTCACAACAATGAATAAGACTCTAATCGATGTAGTGTCTTCGATTTCGAAGACCATTAACAATCTAGTGCTCTGATACCAAGTCTGTCATGACCCAAGCTAGGTCCTAGACGTGACGCGGTGAATGGGAATCCCGAAAGGAGCCCAAACAAACATCTTAGCTTATCATACACACATCTTAGTTCGCGAAAGCAAACTCAACAACAACAAGAGATAATAAAGAGGAAAAATGGGACTAAGGGAAGTCTTTGATAGCATAAAACATAGAAGAGTCAAACCTCAAAACATAATTATATCATTTGTTCCAATAATACCTCTAAACATAGACTTGACCGGGAGCCAAGACACTTTCCAGGCTCACCCTCATAGTATAAGGAGTTCAACATAAAGAGAAAACAAGTGACAAGAGTAAGCTAATATCCCCGAACTTGAGGAAACACCAAAGCTCTTCTTTCAAATTCTAAGGCTAGCCATGTGAAGGATGATCAAGAGGTGCTCTTATTCCTACATGGTAACATAATGTAGGCATAGAGTATGTGTTAGTATGTTTCAATATACTAAGTATGTAGGATGCAATGCAACAAGAGATATCCAACATAGTCAAAATGTATAATTATAAGCAAGGGATAAGTATAATATTGACAAGACATGCATGATCAATGCTTGAACTAAAACATGCTTGTAAAATATATAACTTGAGAATATAGATTACATGTGTAGGAAGAGACCATCATCATACACAAAGCAAACTAGTACTTGCAATCCAACACATGTCATCCCCTTGGAAGGTAATTGAGGTATCCACCCCTCAATTGGTAGATGGACAGGTCACCCCCTATCATAGTGGCCAAGATATATACCATGGTAGATGGGCATAGCACCCCCCATCAAAGTGGCCAAGGTATATAACCCTCAATATGTAGATAGGCACAGCACCCCCTATCAAAGTGGTTGAGGCATATCACTCCCCTTCAACGAGGTGTGGTCAACTTGCGACACTATAGATACTTTTCATGAATTCAATACATACATACAAACCCTTCATCATCATAGCGTCACTTAACTTATAAGCCATGCATTAGACCATCAACAGCTCAAGAATCCTTAACAAGTCATTTATCAAGCACTTGGCGGGTGTGTAATAATAGTTCAAAATCATGAGATTCAAGAGTAAAATTTTATGTGAAAACTCAATGTAAATCAACCAACCAACACTTGGTAACACTCCCATGAAAGATACATTAAAACCCTTTATCAAATCTCATAATAGATCGTAGATTTATATCTCAAAACATGCTTTAACAGTCAACATTTTATGAAACCCCAACAAAGTTTATAATAAAATTTCAAAATAAGAGATACCCATAGACAATCCAACTTGAAAACACGCGATTAACATAAAAAGGAAGGTTGGGCACCATGGGTGAAAGAACCTAATGATTAAAATGCACATACCTTAAATTTAGGGATTCTCTTGATGGAGATTTGTATGAGAACTTAAAGCTTGAATGAAGTTCTTGAGATCCAGAAATGGGATTGAGATACTTGAATTTGGATGAAATAATTGGTTAAGTGTTAGAGAGGGTTTTGGGAGTGTCTTGAGTGATATAGAGTTGAAAAATGACTAAGTAAGGTGTTTTATGCATAAGAGGACATCTATTACCCCAAGGCCCTTGGGAAGAAATAAGAAAACTGGCAAAAGATATACCTCTCCACACCCCTGGCGCATCGCGCCTTGGGTACGGATCGTCTCTAGAAAACGTAATTTTGAAAAATTATTTTTCACTACAGCTGCTCTAAAATTTGGCCACTAAATTTTTCTCCTGATCATGAATATGAAGTTGGATTTTCAATATCATGCACGAATTTTGAGATATATAGAAATTATGATTATGGGCATTTCTGAGGCACATTTTCAAAAATTTTTGGGGTGTTTTGTACTTGATGAAATTACATGATAACAATTTTTAAGTCATTGAAAAGCTATTTTATGATTTTACAAGTCAAGTGTTTCAAGATAATCATGGGCTCCCAAGCATATATTGAAATCATGATAAGTCTTTATGATCTACATGTGAACTATTGAGTTCTTATGCTACGTTTTATGCTCTTGTAAATTCTGAAGCCTACTAGAAGGGGTCATAAACCATTTTATACTCTTCACCCTCTAGTACAAGGCAAATGTCTACATGAAGGGGTCATAAACCATGTTGTATACCTTATCCTCATGTATGACTTATTATGATACATTACCTAATGTCTATGTAAAGGGGTCATGAACCATGTTGTATACCTTATCCTCATGTATGACTTATTATGATACATTACCTAATGTCTATGTAAAGGGGTCATGAA
>JAABOM020000007.1:17552740-17605238 GCA_011800125.2 Solanum clarkiae
CCATGTTGTAAGTCTTACCCTCATGTACGACGTAATACCATGTACTATCTGTTACCTACTAGGAGGGGTCATAACTCATGTTATAGTCCCTACCCTCTAGTACAAGGTATTTGGATGAGCTAATCAGATTACTCTACTATGTCGAACAAAATATGCAAGAGAAATATTTTACAAGCGTGTCTTATCATGAGCATTGATCATGCATGTCATATTGAGATTATGTATCTATTGATTATGATTATGCATTTTGAATATTATGGCTTATGTCTTTGAAGCGTTGCATCCCACATACTTAGTACATTCTATGTACTAACGCATACGCTATGCACAGATGATATTACCATGTAGGGTCCGGAGCTCCTATTGATCATTCTCCTCCACGTGGCTAGTTTGATTCTTTGAAGACAGCTTTGGTGAGTCCTCAACTCCCAGGACAATATCTACTTTTACGCATGCTATATTGAGACTTATTCTTTATGATGGATACTTATTGTTATGAGGGTGAGCCCAGGAAGTGTCTTGGCCTCCGCTCCATTCTCTAGTAGAGGTGTTATTGGATACGATGTTTGTATATGCTTATGAGCTTGGCTCTCCTTATGTTTCTATGATTATGAAAGATTTTCCTTAATCATGTTTCCCCTTCTTAATATTTGACTCTTATTGTTGCTTATTTTCGATTTCATAACCAAGGATGTGTACATGATATTCTAAGAGGCTTGTTTGGGTTGTTTTCGGACTTCCCATTCGTCATGTCACGTCTAGGCCCTAGGCTTGGATTGTGATAAGCTTGGTATCAGAGCACTAGGTTGTTAATAGTCCTCGAAAATCTAACACACCGCATTGATTAGAGTTTTATTCATTGTTGTGAAGCACGCCACAACTATGTATAGAGGCGATGAGGCATTTTAGAAAATGTTTCACTCTTTCATGATCTATGTCATGCTTTGGAAGTAAAGATAAGGCTTCCTTTCCTAATGAACGCTCTTTTGCTCTTCTAGATCATGTTGCTACCAAGAGGGAGACCATGGAGGGCCCGTATACCCGAGGAGCTATTGGCTCATCCCTGTCCTCAAACTCCTCTAAATGGAGGCGCTACCCAAGTTAAGTTCCGGAATGCTATCACAATATTGGCCCATGCTATGACCAACGAATTGAATCAAGGGGCCCAAGCTCCTCATGCTCCTACTCCGACCTCAAGGGTAAGGGACTTCACAAGGATGAATCCTCTGGAGTTTCATGAGTCCAAAATGGAGGAAGATCCCCAAGAATTTATCGATGAGGTGCATAAGGCGCTAGCTATTATGGTGGTAGATTCAGAAGAGAAGGCAAATCTAGCGGCCTATCAACTTAAAGGTATGGCTCAAGTTTGGTTTTCTCAAAGGAAGATAGAGAGGGGATCTCATGATGCTATTCCTTAGGAGGAGTTCAAGGCCGCCTTCCTCAACTGGTTCTTTCTTATTGAGTTGAAAGAGGCTAAAATGATGGAATTCATGAACCTGAAGCAAGGTTCCATGAGTGTGAGGGAGTATTCCCTCAAATTCAACAAGCTCTCAAAGTATGCTCCTCATTTAATTGCCGCCCTAAATCAAGAATGAACAAGTTTATGTCGGGAATGTCCGACTTGGTGAATGAAGAGTGTCATATAGTCATGCTAGTGAGTGATATGGACTTGTCTGTGCTCATGACACATGTTGAACAACTTGAGAGGGAAAACTTGGGAAGAGAAGAAATAGGGAGTCCAAGAGGGCTCGGTTTGAGGGTGGCTTTCAAGTTTCTAAGGGTGGCCGATTTCAAAATGGTCACAAATTTCACGGCCAAGGGTCCTCTCTAGTGCTCCCAACAAGAGATTTGCTAATGATGGGGTGCCTAACCTAAGGTTTCAAGGTGACAATGGTGGGATGACTAATCCTAGGTGCCAAAGGTGTGGGAGGAATCATAGTAGTAAATGCTTGAAGGATTTAAATACGTGTTATGGGTGTGGGAGAGTGGGCCATAAGTTCGTTTATTGCCCTTATATTCAAAACAAGGGCAAGGATGGTCGTCCTCAAGGGCAAGGTAATCATGTTGATCAAAGGGCTCAAGGTGGCCAACAAGGGGGTGCTCCACGATTTTATGTGCTCCAAGGAAAGCAAGGAGTGGATGAGGTTCCCGATGTTGTTACTGGTATGTTAAAGATTTTTTATCATGATGTGTATGCATTGATAGATATGGGTGCCACTCTTTCTTTCATTGCTCCTTTTGTTACCAATAAGCTTCATGTGTATCCCAAATTATTCTGCGAACCTTATGAAGTGTCTACCCCCATTGGTGAGTCCATTATTGGAAAAGGGTCCGTAGACATTTTCCTATGTCTATATTGCATAAAGTCTTGCTTTGTGATTTTGTTGAACTTGATATAGTGGATTTTGATATTACTCTTAGAATGGATTACTTACATTCATATCATGCTTCAATTGATTATAAGACCCCTAAAGTTAGATTCCAATTCCCTAATGAACCCGTCCTTAAGTGGGAAAGTTGTAATGTGGTGGCCAAGGGTAGATTTATTTCTTATCTTAAAGCCCAAAAATTAATTTCTAAGGGTTGCATTTACCATCTTATAAGGGTTAAGAATGTTGAGTCTAAAGTCCTTCCTATTGAGTTGGTTCCGATGGTCAATGAGCTTCTTGATGTCTTTCCCGATGAGCTTCTCGATATTCCTCCAGAAAGGAGAAAAGATTTGATATAGGCCTTCTTCCCGAAACACAACCTATTTCCATTCCCCCTTACCGTATGGCCCCGGCAAAGTCAAAGGAGTTAAAGGATCAATTGAGGGATTTGTTGGAGAAGGGTTTCATAAGGCCTAGCAAGTCATCTTACGGAGCACCAGTGTTGTTTGTAAAGAAAAAGGATGGTTCTCTTAGAATGTGCATTGATTACCGGCAACTCAATAGAGCCACTATAAAGAACAGGTACCCTCTACCAAGGATTGATGACCTTTTTGATCAACTACAAGGGACTAGTCACTTTTCTAAGATTCATCTTCGGTCTGGATACCACTAAGTGAGAGCGAGGGAGTGTTATATTCCCAAGACGGCTTTTGGGACTAGGTATGGGCACTTTGAGTTTGTGGTAATGTATTTTGGCTTGACTAATGCACCGGCAATGTTTATGGATTTTATGAATAGGGTCTTAAAACCCTACCTTGATATGTTTGTGGTGGTCTTTATTGATAATATATTGATTTATTCTCAGAGTAAAGAAGAGCATGTGAACTATTTGAGGGTGGTGTTGCAAATTTTGAGGAATGAGAAGTTGTTTGCTAAATATGAAAAGTGTGAATTTTGGTTAAAAGAGGTTGCATTCCTACGGCATGTGGTGTCGGACTCTAAGAAGATGTAGGTGATAAGGAATTGGGTTAGGTCCTTGACTCCGACAGATATTAGGAGTTCCTTGGGTTTGGCGGCTTACTACCGCAGGTTTGTGAATGGTTCCTCTTCTATTGCTTCCCCTATGAAACGTTGACCCAAAAGAAGGCAAAATTTGTTTTGACTGATATATGTGAAAAGAGTTTTCAAACTTTGAAAGACAAGCTTATCTTTGCTCCTATTTGGGCTTTACCGGAAGGGCTAGAAGGGTTTGTGGTTTATTGTGATGCCTCAAGAATTGGTTTTCTTGTGTTTTGATGCAAAATGGCAAGATTATAGCATATGCCTCTAAGCAACTTAAGGTGCATGAATGAAACTATCCCACCCATGATCTTGAATTGGCGGTCGTGGTATTTGCGTTAAAAATTTGGCGTTATTATTTGTATGGGGTTCATGTAGATTTATTTACCGACCACAAGAGTCTCCAATATGTGTTCACCCAAAAAGATCTTAACTTGAGACAAAGAAGGTGATTAGAACTTCTTAAAGATTATGACATGAGTGTTCACTATCATCTTGGCGAACCTAATGTTGTGGCCGATGCTCTAAGTAGAGTGTCCATGGGTAGTCTAGCTCATATTGAGGTTGATAACAAGAAGGTGGCTAGAGAAGTTCACCTATTTGCTAGGCTGGGGTTAGGTTGAAGGAAGTTGAAAATGGTGGTGTAGTGGCAATTGATAGTTCAAAATCTTCTGTTATTGATGAAGTCAAGTCAAAACAAGACTTTGACCCCACCTTGCTAGAGTTAAAGGCTTTAGTGAAAAATGGCAAAGTGGAGGTTCTCTCTCAAGGGGGACATGGTACCCTTAGGTACCAAGGCAGGTTATGTGTGCCTAATATTGATGACTTAAGGGGATTGATTTTGAAAGAGGACCATGATTCATCCTATTCTATTCATCTCGGTTCCACAAAGATGTATAGAGATTTGAGGGAGATGTATTGATGGGGTGGTATACAGAGGGACATTGCCAAGTTTGTAGCCAGTTGTCACAATTACCGACAAGTGAAAGCCGAACATCAAAAGTCAGGTGGCCTAGCCCAAGACATAGAAATTCCTTCTTTGAAGTGGGAAGAGATCAACATGGATTTCGTGATTGGTTTGCCTAATACTAGGAAGCACTTTGATTCTATTTGGATTATTGTGGATAGAATGACAAAGTCAGCTCACCTTCTTTTGGTTAAAATGACTTATGGTGCCAGAGATTATGCAAAGTTCTACATTCATGAATTGATTAGATTACATGGGGTACACTTGTCTATCATTTTGGATCGTGGTACTCAATTCGCTTCTCATTTTTGGAGGTCCTTCCAAAAGGGTCTTGGTACCAAGGTCAAGCTTAGCACGACTTTTCATCCTCAAATAGATGGCCAAGCCGAAAGGACTACCTAAACTCTTGAGGATATGCTTATAGCTTGTGTTTTGGAGTTTAAGGGTAGTCGGGATGAATATTTTCCACTTACTGAGTTTGCTTACTACAATAGCTACCACTCAAGCATTGGCATGGCTTCTTTGAAGCTTTATATGGTAGGCATTGTAGATGCTCGATTGGGTGGTTTGATGTAGGGGAGATGGCTTTGTTAGGCCCAAACTTGGTCATGAAAGCTTTGGAGAAGGTGAGGTTGATAAGGGAGAGACTAAAAACATCTCAAAGTAGAAAAAAGGTCTCATTCTGATGTGACGCAAACAGATCTTGAGTTTAATATTGATGATTGGGTTTACTCATGATCTCACTTATGAAGGGTGTGGTCCAGTTTGACAAGAAAGGGAAACTGAGTCCAAGGTTTATGAGACCTTATAGAATTTTGAGGAGAATTGGCAAGGTTGCCTATGAATTGGAGTTGAATATGGTTCATCCGATCTTCCATGTGTCTATGTTGAGGAAGTGTGAGGGTGACCTGAGTGCTGTAGTTCCCTTGGAGGTTGTGGATGTTGTGAAAGATAACTTGACCTATGAGGAGGTCCCGGTGGAAATATTTGATAGACAAGTGAAAAGGTTGAGGAACAAAGAAGTAGCATCCATCAATCTCCTTTAGAGGAATCAACAAGTTGAAAGTGCCACATAGGAAGCCAAAGCGGACATGAAAAGGCGATATCTATACCTCTTCCACTCTACTCAATACAAAGGTAATAAATTAATTCCCATCTACAATTTCAAGTCTAAATGTCATTTTTTGCACGCATTCATGTTCACGGTAATGAATTTACGGTGATTTGTTTTTACATTCATGTTGAGACTTTTTGAAAATGATGTTTAAGTATACTTGTTACATTGTCAGGCTGAAAGCTTCATTATTACTTCTCTTACACATGTTTCTTTGACATTCAATGACGAATATTCCCAAGGGGGAAATATTGAAACACCCATCATGTGCTTCGGAATTCTCCATAATCGTAATATTCATATATCTCAAAATTTGTGCGTGATTTAAGAAATCCAACTTCATATTCTTGATCGAGGGGGAAAATTGAGCGGGAAATAGGTATAACCTAGATTTTAGAAAACCCGTAGCAAAAAATAATTTTCCCCAATTTTCAAATTCTAGTAGTTGTCCACGCCCAGGCCACGATATGCTTGGGACGTGACTAGTGTAAGTTGGTGCTCCGCATTTGGTCTGCGTCACGGCAGGGGCGCGAACCAGTGCATTTTGTGTCTTATTTTTCCAACTTAGTTCAGGGGCATTGTGGTCATAACCCAATGCCCAATTAAACGTGAAATCCTCCGTACTTAGCCATTTTTCAACTCTATAATTCACAAAACCCTATCTAAAACCTCTCCAAGACTCTATCAAATCTCATTCAAATTCAAGTATTTCAAGCTCAATTTTGGAACTCAAGAACTTATCTTAAGCTTCAAGTCTCCTTCAAGTTCATTTCAAGTAATTCAAGGTTTAAGGTATGTGTGTCTTCATCCATGGGTCTTTTTACCCATGGAGCCCAACCTTCTCTTTTTACGAAAATTGCATGATTTCAAGTTGCATTACTTATGGGTATCTTTTATTATGAAATCTTAACATAAATTATGTTGGGGTTTAAACAAGTATTAATTGATTATGCATGACTATCTATTTCAAGCTTATTCCATGAATTTATTTTGTTTATTGAGACTATGCAGGATTTGAGATATGAAACTATGAATTATTGTTGAATTTGAGATGAATTTCAAAATACCCTTTATGAGGGTTTCACTACAATATTGGTGGGTTTATTTGAATTGAGTTTATTCTTCTTGTTTCACTCTTGAGTTACATAATTTTGAACTAGTATAATGAACCCACCATGTGTTTGATGAAATTACATGATAAGAATTCTCAAATCATTGAAGAGCTATTGTATGATTTTACAAGTCAAGTGTTTCAAGATAATTATGGACTCCCAAGCATGTATTGAAATCACGATAAGTCTTTATGATCTACACGTGAACTATTGAGTTCTTATGCTAAGTTTTATGCTCTTGTGAATTGTAAAACCTACCAGAAGGCGTCATGAACCATGTTGTACTCCTCACCCTCTAGTACAAGGAAAATGTCTACATGAAATGCTCATGAACTATGTTGTATACTTTACCCTCATGTGCGACTTTTTTATGATACATTACCTAATGTCTGTGTGAAGGAGTTAAGAACCACATTATAAGTGTTACCCTCATGTACGACACAATACCATGTACTATCCATTACCTACTAGAAGGGGTCATGACTCATGCTATACTCCCTACCCTCTAGTACAAGGTATTTGGATGAGCTAATCATGTTACTCTATTCTGTCGAAAAATCTATGCAAGAGAAATGTCTTACAAGCATGTTTTATCATAAGCATTGATCATGTAAGTCATATTGAGATTATATACCTATTGATTATGATTATGCATTTTGAATATTGTGGCTTATATCTTTGATGCATTGCACCCCACATACTTACTACATTCCAAGTAATAACGCATACTCTATGCCTACATGATATTACCATGTAGGGATTGGAGCTCCTATTGATCATCCTCCTCCACATGGCTAGTTCGATTCTTTGAAGAAAACTTTGGTGAGTCCTCAACTCCGAGGACAATATCTACTTGTACTCATGCTATATTGAGACTTATTCTTTATGATGGATACTTATAATTATAAGGGTGAACTCGGGAAGTGTCTTAGCCCCTGCTCCATTCTCTAGTAGAGGTGTTTTTGGATACTATGTTTGTATATGCTTATAAGCTTGACTCTCCTTATGTTTCTGTGATTATGAAAGACTTCCCTTAGTCCTGCTTCTCCTTTCTAATATTTGACTCTTGTTGTTGTTTACTTTTGCTTCCGCAACCAAGGATGTGTACATGATATGCTAAGAGGCCTGTTTGGGTTATCGCCGGACTTCCCATTTTCCATGTCACATCTAGGACCTAGGCTTGGGTCGTGACATTATTGAATGCTTATTTAATATTCTACAACCAAGAATATGCAAAAGATATGCTAAGAGGTTTATTTGGGTTGCCACCAAGTTTTCCAATTGTAGTGTCATGCCTATGCCCGATTCGTGACAAATATAGTCCAAATTATCATGAAAAATATACTAGACATCACCTAGAAGAGTACAATAAAAATGGGGAATGTTGCTTGATGAGTCATGAAAATACGATTTTGTGACGCTTTAAACATAAGATTTTTGTTAGTTCTCAAGGAATTTTGTTGGTTTGATGTTTTTTAATTTGCAGGAAAAAGAATAAGTCATGGAAAATCTGACAAAATGTAGGAAAATGAGCAAAAAAGAGTCTAAGTGTAATGTACGGACAGTTTCACGGCTCGTGCAACATTTCATGGACCGTGGGAATTATCATAAGCTTTCCGTGGAGATGGAGCTAAGCAAAAATGGCCAAGTAAGGGTCCACAGACATTCACACAGGCTTTGAACATCTTCACGGACCATGCAGTCCTTTGTGACCCCACACTTAGGCTTGGAAAATCAAAGATGAAGCAAGAGAGGTCAAGGTAGGTTCCATGGGCTCTTTCACTGGCCGTGGAAACCTTGCATAGACCATATAGGTCACTGTGGAGAGTCATGTAACTTGGCGATTTCATCAAAAATTGGAAGATTCATGCAAGTAGAAGTCCAGGTGACCCTCCATGGGTCGTGGATCACAATGTGGACCGTGAAGAGGGTTGTGGAGATGAAGATGGTAGATTAGGCAAGGAAATTTCTCAGGGCAACTTTCACGGGCCCTTTTTATGTGATATGAAACCTAATATGGCTTGTGGGTATGCATCGTGGAACAGAGCTGAGAGGAGAAAAGCACAAGTGGAGAACCACAGACTGGTTCGCAGTCCGTGAAACCCTACACGAGTCGTATAACTGTTTGTGGTCCGTACCGACTTTTGTTTTCCTATTTCAATTAGGATTAGGTTTTTTCTGTATAAATAGGATTTTTGTATTCTATTTTTTATGTTATCGACTGTTGGAATTGTGTACGCATAAGAGAACATATATTACACTTAAAATCATTGAGATTATTGAGTTTGGATCTTCTTCTTGAGATTTTAATCCGGTGATTTCTTCCATATCAATTGTAAGTTCTCAATTATAATTATGTCATCTTGTTGTGGGTTATTATCCTTGAATATGCTTATCTAAACTGACTACTTGGATTGTGGGAACCATGATAACTCAATAGAGTAGAAAAATTAAAATTTATTTTTCGGATTGGTTATTGCATATATTGCAATATTCTTCATTTAAATTTCTTTCTTAATGAGTTAATGCATTAAGATCATGCCCATATTCATTGCTTGCCTAGGAGGGGAGTACTATTTCAAAAAAGAATTTTACAACAGAGAGTCAAAAGTGACTGCTTCGTCTAAGTACTTAAGACTGGGAGATGATAGTACTCAGGGATTCATAACAAAGGTTAGGAAGTTATACATTCTGAGACCAGGAGGTGAGGAATGAAATACATCTAAGAAGGACCGGGAGGTTGATTAGATGTTAATTAACTTGCTTGATCTTGTATGCATAACTATGAATGAAATCATAAATCTAATTTGCCTATCGAGTTGAATGTCATAGGAAACACAATCCTAGAATCATAATTAATTGATTCAAATTTGGCAGTTAGTAAATCATTCTAGTGTGCTACATACTCTTGTTCTTAAAAGAAACCCAATTACTTTGTACACTTTTATTTTTCCAGGAAATAGACATTACAGCTGAAAAAGGGTGCTAATAGATATATTCTCACATATTCCCTGTGGGATCGACCTCAACCTAGGTTGAATTCGATATTTGATCAACCATCACATTACTCTTCCTTTTGGAGTATAGATTTGGGCGTATCACTGCCTACTTGGAAGAAGACCAAGCGCACTCCAAGTGCACTCCATAATAGCTATTAATGCTCGAATCACCTCCAATCGCCTCCATGATATCAACTTATTAATCTACACATCATTATATGCATGTTGATACCAAGAACAATTTTTTGGACTCGAATCTAACATCGGGTGAAAACTAAATTATGGGACCCACGATATAAATCCTAAAAGAACTCCATAAAAAGGTTATAAACGTAATAGGAGACTTGTATCCCTAAATGGGGCATAATTCAAGACCTAAAATGGAAGAATTCAAATCATACAATAAGGGGTAATTAAGGGAAAATTCAAGAAAAGGGATAGTAGCTATAGCAGTAAATTTACCTCCAAGGAAGCACCCAATGTATTTTCTAGCCACACCATGTTGCCAAGGAAAACTCCACAATTTTTAGACTCTTGAAGTGCTAAAATCGAACTTGTAATGGCTCTGATATCACTTATAAATTTTTTTTAAAATTCTATCAAAAATAGTACAAATAATAGATAAAATTAGAAATTTACCAGAAATAAAGTCTCTATTGCACTTATCGAACATGCCACAACGTTCTCCTAAAAAATCACTCGAGATAGTCTAAAAGATTACCAAAATCTAACTCAAAATGAAGGAGAAAACAGGTCCCAAAACATCTAAAAATTAAACTCATGAAATGTCCATGGTACCAGGTATAAATTGGATTTTACCGCAAATGAAACTTCTAAATTATTTTTCAAGCTCACCAATACATTCCTTGCAAAACAAACCCCTTCAATTTAGGCCTTGGATTCACCCAAATCATACTTGTATAGCTCAAGAAATTGGGGTTTGAAGTTGGAGAAAATGGTTGGCTCATGTCTAAGGGAAAATATTTATAGGCCACTAAAATTCCCTCCACGAACACGGAGTGAAATGATCCCAAAAAGTTCCCGAAAATGTGCCTCAAAAGTGCCTAAAATCGTAATTTTCATATATCTAAAAATTTGTGTGTGATATCGCAAATTCGACTTCATATTCTTAATCAAGGGGCAAATTGAGTGGATAATGGGTCAAACCCCAATATTAGAGCAAACGAATCACAATTTCAAAATTCATAATTTTTCTTATCCAGTGTCTGTCCGTGATGCTGCCGCGACAAGCCTCTCTCGCAAATCTATGTAAATTTTTCCACCATGATAGTTCTGCATTGCAGACCAAATGCGAACTTATGTATTTTGTTTCCAGTGATTTTATCTCGGTCCAAGACTTTTGGGTCTTGGGTCTAAGTCTTCCATGCGTGAAAATGCCTAAACTTAGTCATATTTTACCCTCATATCATACAAAACATTCCCCAATACTCACTCAAATACTTAGGCAAATATTTCACCCCTAAACTCAAGTCCCAAAACTCATCTGGGTCCTAAGGATTTCACTCAAGCTTCAAGTCTCCTTTTCTAACCTTCTTCAAGAATTCTCCAAAGTCAAGGTATGTGGGTTTCAACCATTGGATCCTTTCACCCATAGTTCCCAAGCTTCCTTTTTACCTAAAATACATGTTTCTAAGTTGATTTCACATATGAGTTTTGTATTATGAATTTGACTATGAAGTATCTTGGGGTTTTTTAAAAGTGTGACTGTTTTAGCATATTTTGAGCTATGAATCTTAGATCTATTTTGAGATTTGATGAAGGTTTTTGATGTATATTGCATGATGGTGTTACCAAGTATTAGTGGGATGATTTACTTCAAGATTTCTTGCATAATTTCACTCTTTAATAACACTATCATTCCACACCCACCAAGTATTTGATAAAATATCCGGTTATGATTTCTTGAGAAATTGGAGGTCCAATGCATGTCTTATGAGTTGAGTGACTTTATGATGATGAAAGGAATATATGTATATGATATTCTCCTATATCGTTTTGGGAATTGACCATGCCCCACTCGGGGGGTTGTTAGCCTGGGTAACCGTGTAGAGGGGTTTGTACCTTGATAACCATGTTGAGGAGTTTGTACGTTGATAACCGGGTTAAGTAATTGGTACCTCAATTACCATGGGTGGTAGGGTGGGACGATCCACTAACCAATTGAGGGGTTTATACCTTGATAACCGGGTTGAGAGGTTTGAACCTCAATCACAATGGGTGGTAGGGTGAGACGATCCACCAAACAATTGAGGGATTGGTACCTCAATAGACTAGGAATTCTACAATAATGGTTTGTTCTTGCACATGTATTATGTTCTATGTAAGCATGATTTACTTCAAGCATCCTCCATGCATGCCATATTGTTATATGCTCATCTATTCCCTAATTATAATCTTGACTATGTTGCCCATATATTGTAGCATTACATCCTACATACTTAGTACATTCAAAAGTACTAATGTATACTCTATGCCTACTTGGTGTCACTATGTCGGAATTGGATCCCTACTTGAGCATCTCCCTCCACGTGGCTAGTGTGATTTCTCTCAATCTAGTTGGTGAGTCCTCCATTCCGAGGACAATGTCTATGATCTCATGCTATGTACTAAAACTATCTTTCTTTTATTTATTGACTATGAGGGTGAGCCTAGTTGCTTGTCTTGGCCCCCATTCCTATCTAAGTTTTAGAGGTGTTATTGGACATGTTATGTATTAAGCCTGGACTCTCTAAGTTTTAAAGTGTATAGAAATTGTCCGATTTGCATCTTGTATAAAATCTTACCTTGTGATCTTGTTGAATTAGATATGGTTGATTTTGATGTTCTTCTTGGGATGGATTGGTTGCACGCCTACTATGCTTCTATTGATTATAGAACCCGTAGGGTCAAGTTTCAATTCCCAAATGAACCTATCCTTGAATGGGAAAGTCATGATGTGGTAGTAAGGGGTAGGTTCATCTCATGCATTATAGACCATGGATTGGTTTCCAGGGGGTGTTTATATCATCTTGTGACGCTCAAAGATGTGGAGTCTAAAGTCCCTTCCATTGAGTCAGTCCTAGTTATAAATCAGTTTCTTGGTGTCTTTCCAATTGACCTTCCTGGTGTCCCTCCCAAAAGGGAGATAGATTTTGACATAGATCTCCTTCCCAACACTCAACCTATATTCATTCCCCATTACCGTATGGCCCCGGTGGAATTGAAGGAGTTAAAGGAGCAATTGAAAGATTTGTTGGAAAGGGGTTTATTAGACCTAGCCAATTACCTTGGGGTGTATCGGTATTATCCTTAAAGAAGAAAGATGGGTCACTTAGAATGTGCATTGACTACCGGCAACTCAATAGGGTCACTATAAAGAATAGATATCCTCTTTCAAGAATTGATGACTTGGTTGACCAATTGCAAGGGGTTAGCTTTTTCTCTAAGATTGATCTTCTATTTGGGTACCATCAAGTAAGAGTGAGAGAGTGTGATATTCCAAAGAAGGCCTTTGGGACTAGGTTTGGGCATTATGAATTTGTGGTGATGTCCTTTGGATTGAATAATATGCCGGCCATCTTCATGGACCTAATGAATATGGTCTTCAAGTCCTACCTTAATTCCTTTGTTCTGATTTTTCATTGATGATATTTTGATCTGTTCACATAGTAGGGAAGAGCATATGGGTCATTTGAGGGTTGTATTGCAAAGATTGAGGGAGTAGAGATTGTATGCTCAGTATGAAAAGTATGAATTTTGGTTGAAGGATATTGCATTCTTGGGTCATGTAGTGTCAGGAGATGGCATAAAAGTGGATCCTAACAAAACCAATGTCATTAGGAATTGGCCAAGATCATTGACCCCGTCGGATATTAGGAGCTTCTTGGGCCTTGCGGGTTACTATAGAAGGTTCGTGAATGGGTTATCCTCCATTGCTTCCCCTGTGACAAAATAGACTCAAAAGAAGGTTAAGTTTGTGTGGATCTATGAATGTGAGAAAAGCTTCCAAACATTAAAAGATAGACTGGTGTCCTCTCTTATATTGTCCCTTCCAGATGGGCTAGAGGGTTTATGGTGTATTGTTATGCTTCACAAGTTGGTTTGGGTTGTGTTTTGATGCAAAATGGTAAGGTCATAGCCTATGCTTCTAGGCAACTCAAGGTGCATGAAAAGAATTGCCCTACCCATGATCTTGAATTAACCGCCGCGGTGTTTGCATTAACGATTTGGCAACATTATTTGTATGGGGTGCATGTTCATATCTTCATCGCATAAGAGCCTTCAATATGTCTTCACACAAAAAGATCTTAACTTGATACAAAGAAGGTGGCTAGAACTCCTTAAGGACTATGACATAGGTGTGCATTACCATACAGGTAAGGCAAATGTTGTGACAGATGCTTTGATTCGGATGTCCATGTGTAGCCTAACTCATGTGGATGGTGGTGAAAGGGAGACTGCTAGGGAAGTGCATAGGTTGGCTAGATTGGGGGTGAGGTTGGAAGATGTGAATAATGGTGTTGTTGTGGTTGATAGTTCTAAATCTTCTTTGGTTGATGAGGTGATGGCAAAATAAGATCTAGACTCTTCCTTGCTTGAATTGAAGGCCTTGGTGAAAGAATGCAAAATAGAGGTTTTCTCACAAGGGGGAGATGGGGCCCTTAGATACCAAAGTAGGTTTTGTGTCCCATGTGTTGATAGTTTGAGGGAGAAAACTCTTGATGAAGCTCATAATTCCTCTTATTCTATCCACCCCAGTTCCACCAAAACGTATAGAGACTTGAGAGATGTGTATTGGTGGGGAGGCATCAAGACGGACGTTACCAAATTTGTTTCTAGTTTCTATAGTTGCCAATAAGTCAAAGTCAAACATTAAAGGTCGGGTGGCCTAACCCGAGACACAGAGATTCCTACTTGGAAGTGGGAGGTAGTTAATATGGATTTTGTGGTTGTGTTTCCCAAGGCTAGAAAAGGTTTTGATTCAATATGGGTGGCAGCTGATAGGGTGACGAAATTGGCTCACTTTCTACCGGTCAAGACTACATATGGGGCTAAAGAGTATGCAAGCTTCTACATCGATGAGTTAGTGAGGTTACATGGTGTTCCTTTATCCATCATATCGGATCGACGTGCACAATTCACTTCACACTTTTTGAAGTCTTTTCAAAAGGGTCTTGGTACCAAAGTTCATCTTAGTATGGACTTCCACCCTCAAACGGATGTCCAAGATGAAAGGACAATTCAAACACTTGAGTTTATGCTTACGGCACATGTCTTGGAGCTTAAAGGTAGTTTGGATGACCATCATCCATTGATTGAGTTTGCCTACAACAATAGCTATCACTCTAGCATTAGTAGGGCTCCATTTGAGGCTCTTTATGGGAGACGTTGTAGATCACCGGTGGGATGGTTTGAGGTTGGAGAGGTGGATTTATTGGTGCTGTATCTGGTTATAAATGCTCTTGAGAAGGTAAATCTTATTAGGGAAAGGTTGAGGACATCCCAAAGTCGTCAAAAATCCTATACCAATGTGAGAAGAAGAGATTTAGGATTCCAAGTGGGTGATTGGGTTTATTTGAAGGTTTCCCCAATGAAAGGTATGGTTAGTTTTGGTAAGAAAGGGAAATTGAGTCCTAGGTATTTTGGTCCTTATGAGGTGATAAAGAAGGTTGGCATGGTGGCTTATGAGTTGAGGTTTCCTAGAGAGATGAATTTCGTCCATCCGGTGTTTCGTCTCAACGTTGAGAAAATGTGTTGGTGATCCTAATACTATCATACCTCTTGATGTTTTGGGTGTTGTTGAGGATAACTTGACTTATGAGGAGGTTTCAGTTCAGATTTTAGATAGACAAGTAAAGAGGTTGAGAAACAAAGAGGTGGCATCCATTAAGGTCCTTTGGAGGAACCAACAAGTCGAAAGTGCTACTTGGGAGGCCGAAGTGGACATGCAAAAGCGGTACCATTATCTCTTCCACTCCACTCAATCCTAAGGTACTAATTCTAAGTCCCCTATGTGCTATCAAGTCTTATATTTCATCTCCTATGTCATTCATCTGCATTCATGTTTAAGCTGGCAATTTATGATGATTTCACACTTATAAGGGGTTTCTGAAAGTGGTGTTATAAATGTAATGTTGCATTCATGTTGGGGTGGATTCTTTCATGATTATTCTTGTCTTTTGCATCACTTCTACATTCGAAAACAAATGGTCCCAAGGGGGAGATATCGAAACAACCCCAAAAAAGTGCCAGAAAACGTGCCTCGAAAGTAACCGGAAATTTTTTTCCATATATCTAAAAATTCATTTGGAATTTCAAAAATCCAAATTCATGTTCTTGTTCGGGGGATCCTAATTAGGGTGACAAGGGTCTACCCTCAATGTTAAAGCAAAGGAATCGATTTGTGAAATTTGCACTTGCTGCAAATTCTAGTGGGTATCCGCGACCTCTCTGCAACGCGGAGAGGTGTTATTTCTGCATTGTCTTTTCCTAGTTCACCCAGATTTTTCTAAGTTTTGGACCAAAGTTTTCCCAAATCTATTTTCACCTATACTTAGCCTTATTTCAATCTCATATCATCCTAAATATTCCCCAATATTTCCGCAAACATTTAGACTCATTTCTAAACCTAAATTCAAGTCCCAAACTCAAGGTCAATCTCAAGGATTTCTTCAAGGATCTCACCCAAGCTTCAAATCTCTATTAAAGTCTTCTTCAAGAACTACACAAAAGCTAAGGAATGTGGTGTTGAACCATTGGGTCCTTCCGCCCATGGTGCCTAAACCCTCTTTTTACTAATATTGCATGATTTATAGTAGATTTTACATGTGGGACTTGTATATTGAGAAACTTACTGCATAGTGATTTATGTTCATGAAAGTATGGTTGTTTTATCATGTTTTGAGGTCTAAATCTTAGATCTAATGTTGGATTAGATGAGGGGTTTTGATGTGAATATCTTGGGGGTGTTTCAAGGTGTTGACTAAAGGTTTTACCACTGATTTTCCTGCATGATTTCTTCTCTAAATTGTATGCTCTTTAACCCCATTACACATCCGCCAATTGTTTGATAAAATGTTCGATTACAGTTTCTTGAGAAATTGAATGTTCAAAGCATGAGATACGATATGTATGATGTTTTAATGATGAAATGAGCTTATGGACAAAATGTATATATGTATGTTCTATATAATGTGTTATATTAGACCATATTTGGTCCGGGGGACATAAGGGCCCGGATGACCATGTGAGAGGTGAGTACCTTGCCACCAGGTTGTCCGAGTATGCACGGAATCTACCATGTGAGGGGTAAGTACCTTGCCACCAGGGTGTCCGAGTGTGGGCAGCAACAACCATGTGAGGGGTAAGTACGTTGCCATCAGGGTGTCCGATTGTGAATGACATCTCCCATCCAAAGTTGGGATTCTAGCTTGGTCTCTTCTACACATATGATATCTTATATAAGCATGATTTACCTTAGCATGTTTTACTTATGTATCGATCATACATGTCATATTGCTATACCATGCCTATTGTCTAATGTATACAAGCTTGATGGTGAGTCCTCCATTCCAAGGACCTCGGTTTATGTTGATCTTATTTTTGTAATGAGATATCTTTCTTATGCTCTATGTTGACTATAGGGTGAGTCCGGTTGCTTGTCTTGGCCCCCGCTCTTTCTATGCATTAGAGGTGTTAGTTAGACATACTATGTACTTATGATGAGCTTGACTCTTGTCTCTTGTTTATGATGTTTATATGAGTTCCCTTAGCCCCATTTCTCTATTATTACTCTTTATGTCTTTATATGCTTCTGCCACTAATGATGTGTAATGGCCAGTTAAGAGGCTTGTTTGGGGTTCCTTCGGATTCCCCGTTCGTCATGTCACATCTAGGCCCTAGGCTTGGGTCGTGACAGCATGTTTACTTCAAGTATTATTCGTGCATATCATATTGCTATATATTCATCTATTGCCTAATTATACATTTAGACAATGTCACCTATCTATTGTTACATTGTATCCAACATATTTAGTACATTCAAACGTACTAGTGCATACTCTATGCCTACATAATGTTACCATATAGGAACCGGAGGCCCACTTGATCATCCTCCTCCTCCACGTGGGTAGTGTGATATCTCTCAAAGCAAGTTGGTAAATCCTCAACTTCGAGGATATACTTCTCTTGATTTATGCTATGTATAAACTCTCTTTTCTTTATTGTATGCTTTGGCTATGAGGGTGAGCCCAGTTGCTTGTCTTGGCTCCTGCTAAGTTCTATGTTTAGAGGTGTTGTTGGACAAGTTATGTAATGATGCTATGAGCGTTGACTCACTTTGACTCTATGATGTTTTATGATATGAAAGATGCCCCTTAGCCCCGTATTCCCTCTTTACTATCTCTTATTGTTGTTTTATTGTTTCTGCGACCAAGGATGTGTAATGATATGTTAAGAGGCTTGATTGGGGTCCCTTCGGGTTCCTCATTCATCATGTCACATCTAGGCCCTAGGATTGGGTCATGAAAACTTGGTATCAGAGCACTATGTTATTAATGGTCCTCGGCATCAAATATACTGCATTGATTAGAGTCTTATTCATGGTTGTGTTGTACACCACAACGATGAGAAAGAGGCTATGAAATGTTTTAGAAAATGTTTCGCTTCTTCTTATTCTATGTCGTGCTACAGAAGTCAAGGTTAGGCATTCCCCTTGATGATTGTTCTTTGCTATGCTAGATTATACCTAACACAAGGGACCTGCACACTCGAGGAACAACCGCCTCGTGATGAGCTCTGGGTGCTCTCATTTTGCTAGCTCAAGTTATGGCTAACCAAGCCAACCAAGGGGCCCAAGCCCCTCTGATGATGTTCACAGTCCAATACAAAAGCGGTCGTTGTCAGCAATTAACCCAACCGAAGGTTAGGGTCAAAACTAGGGCTATGACTCGTAAGTGGGCTTGTATGTCCTATGATTTAGCGAAATTTGCAACTTTTCTTCAAAAATCATGTCAACCTATCTTTTTAGCAAAAACAACACAAGCACATAATAACCATAAAAAGCCCCATTAAGAACTCACAAAATCTATTATTTTAAGCATTAAATGTGGCGCATTTTGACAGCACATCAACACTCTCAACTTAGAATTGTTGCTTGTCCTCAAGTGACGACTTAATCTAAGCAGACAAAAAGAAATACATAGCAGCTATATTAATGGCATATACAACTACTCTTGTAATTCAGGTACCCAACTACTATTTTCAAAAAAAGATTGCAAGGTTATCAAGAAAAAACAAGAACATAATAAGATACCTGGCAATCCAACTATGATAAGCTAAGGAGCTTCAACCTTCCATAATTGATGGTATGGTTATATGCTACTCAAGTAGTACAAATGCCCTCACTAGAAAGAAGACTGTCATACTCACTCAAAAAGCATTTAGGATTCACAGACTAAGGAAGCATTCTCACTCTCACAATTGAAATTCATGTATACTGACTCACCATAGGCTTGCCTCTATACTTACCTTCTGGCTTGGTGATAAAGTAGATTTGGATCACTTTAGGACTTATGGGCTTGTAACAAAGGTCCAGGGACCTTTGGTATGGCATTTTAGCCAAGTAGTGACTAAAAGCTATCCATGAACCTTGTTTACCAACACTTTTTGCTTTCATAATCCAACCCTTTTTCAATAAATCCACCCTTATTATCCTATTTTGAGCTTTTCTCGAGTGTTTTCTTTCTCTTTTTCAGCTGTACCGCAATTTCAAACTCATTTTTGCTACTTTTTCTCAACTCAAGGCACTTTTTTTTTCTTTTCCTTCACTTGATTCATTCTTTTTCATTCCTAGCTTGATTTTCCAACCAACCACCCTATTATTATTACTTTACCACAATAAGGGTCAACCTCAACTTAGGCATTTAGCACATTACCTATGCCTCAAACCAGGGCCACCAACTGCAACCACCCTCAACTTAGGTCTTTGGCCTCAATGAAGGTTCACATGTTCAAGAATAGACCAGGGCCAATATCAAGGTATTTCATCAAACAAAGTTAAGTTAGCAAAGTATCAAGAAAGAATGAGTACATGAGAAGCTCAAAATTTTGGAACAAGGGATTCACTCACTCATTCGGTGGGTCATTTCGGCCAAAAGTGTGTTCATTCAAAGAACAAAGGCCTAAGATACTTTCCATATCCACCACATCACCAAACCAATCTTAGAGTACTAAGCAAGTTCTAAGTCCATACAAGATACATGAATGCAGCAAAATAAGCTCACAACACACATGGCATTGCATCTATAATCAAGTATAGACTCACAGGTCATGCTTTCAGCCTCAGCTTACCTTCACAATACCAGAACAACATTGTCAGATACTCAAAAATGTATGAATATATCAACAACCGCAATCTCAAAAGTTTTTAAGGGTACTCAATTTTTCATCAAAACTTTAAAATGTGACTGAATACTATTTATATGCCAATAGATAACACTACTATGAACTTACACATTATCTACACTACCTAAACATGCCAGTTCAAAGAAAAATAAACATCCATAAGAAAAAAAAGCATGGCAAGAAAACCTTGGGATCAAAAATAGGGGAAGTTATGGACTCGAGGTTATTCAGACTTCGCCTTAATCCATATCTTCCCACACCCCACAAAAATAGGATACTTTGTCCTCAAAGTAAAAACAGGTACTAAGACAAACATAATAAAAAATATAAACTTAGATATATATACATTAAAAAACAGCATTTAAAAACCAATATCCAAAGCCAAAATAAATACATTATCCAACATAAAACATTTAAAAATCAACATCAAAATAATATTGTCTAACAAGAGAACGAAACATCCATAAATAAAAGTAAGAACTGGGTCAAAAAGGGTCAAACATTATGGTGCATCAAGCACTGGTCTCTGACTGGTCTGTGGGTTCCTGGGGCACCAACTCCTCCTCAGCAATTCCTGAACTACCCTCTTCAGGTGGGGTGTGCTACTTCTGATCTCTCTGAATAGCCGCCAACAATAGCGACTCCTACACCACCTCCTCGGGTATGGGCTCCTTTTCCAGTCTCGGCTACTCCTCCAATATCAGCCTCTTCTGAGCAGGATCTGGATCATCATCGTGCTCAAGGGACTTCTTCCTACGGACATTCGGATGGTCAGCTAGCCACTCGAATGCCTCATCATCCATTGGTGCCACCTTCGGGACTACAACAGGAGTTGCCAACATCTGTAATAATTCATCCTTAAACTTGGCCAACTCCTTGGTCACAACGCTTGTGTCAGTAGGCCAAGCTCCCTCAAGTCACCGCTGGACTCTCACCTCAAAGGTATCTACTCGGGCATCCACTATTTTAACACTCATCTACCAAATCATGGGTGAATGCCTTCATCCTCTCCTCTGAGTCTCATACGATTGATCAACCCATGGCCGGACCCGTGCTGATAAAGCCTGAAGCCTAGACTCCATCATAGCCACCCTACATAGTAGTGCATTAAAAGCAATAGTAGAAATAATAGAATCAACCTGTAAAGTAGATGGTACTAGTGTTGGAGTGCTGGAGGATGTCGTGGAATCAATCTCCACAGCTGTCGTAGGCTCCATAGGAGCTAGAGTAGTGCCTGTAGCATCTGGCGGTGTACTCTGAGTCGGAGGCTCTATTGGGAATGGCTCTGAAATAGGAGGAGGTTGCTCATGGTAACGCCACCGGGTTCTCATCAGCCTTTATTAGGCTGGGATCCATTATACGTGTAGCCTCTATGTGCTAGTCCCGGTAAGGGTCAATAGAAACACCCGCTGCACTGCACAACTGATGAATCAAAATAGGAAATAGCAGTGTGGTGTTCGTCCAGACGGCTGCCTCATGGATCTGTTTCGAGATGATCTAGGCCCAGTATATCTCATAACCAGCTAAGATGCTGCTTATAACACAGCCCGCTCCAAAGTGATCCCATTATCCGTGAAAGTAGGCCGGATACGCCAATGGATAATAGACCACCAAAACATAGCCCGAAAAGAGAGATGGGCCTTTACTATAGGATCAGCGTGGTTTGTAGCCTACGTCGGCTTGAAGGTCTCCTCATAAATCTGGCCTGCAGTCTATCATGAAAGCTCTGTCCTGGCCCCGATATCCTTCCCAGTCACCATTCATCTTGCCAATTTGCCTATCATATTCTACGAAGATTGAGGCACTCTACAATTGGGTCTAAACTGGATCCATCGAATAGTTTCCGCCAAATTAGGAACTCTCCTACCTCGTATTGGCACCACCTGTAACCTTGGCTCCATAGGCTTTTTGTTCTTTGGTATCCCCAGTGGAGTGTAGCAAGATAGTTGCATATAGAACTCATGGACTATGAAGGGAGCGTACTTGCCCAGCTATTGTGTGGTCCATCGTAGTCCATTTCTGTCTAGCTCTGCATCCAACCCAAGCACTTTATTGAACCCTGAGTCATTCAGTCTCGATTCTTCATTAAGTTGCCACACCAGTTTTCCCTGTCCATTGGGCTATAAACCCTGATCATATATCTACTTCATCCCTGCGACACACCATCTAAGGTTAGCAGGGGGTTGAGACTGGACTTCTTCCTGCTGGGAAGTGGTCACAAACTCCGATTCTAACTCAGAGTGTGAGGGGGTCATCTATGGAAAGTTGTTATCCAACCCGTCCCCATTACCCTATTGTTCCTCCTCTTCAGACTGGGAGGAACTGGTAACTTCCATAGGAGTCTGTGCTACGAGTTCCTAAGTCTGAGTTCTACTGGCTTCAGGATCTATCCTTACTCTGTGGACTTCCACAGAGCCCTCTGAATGCTCAATCTTGGAGGATTCATCAATCAAGCTCTGTTGCAAAGTTTGAATAGCACGTTTGTCCTTTGGAGGCATTTTATCTGCAAGCCAACCACATAGCAACAGATAAGTGTCAAGATGTTTGATCCAATAAATCACATAACAAAGAACAAGAAACGCAAACACAGAAGCATAGGAACAAAAACAAAATAGGGAAAAGATCACTGAAACAATTGCAGGTTTGCAGGTATGAGTACAATTACGACTCGTAGGATGGCCTACGAGCCGTACACTGGCCTCGTAGTAATAAAATGACTTACAAAAATGTAATCTGACCTCTGATATGAGAGGCAGTTATGACTCATAGGGGAACCTACGAGTCGTAGTTTGGCCTCGTACCAAATTTCAAAGATATTTTTAAGGACTAAGTCAGGAGTATGAGACCCTTCCTATGAGTTGTAACTAGTGTTATGAGTCATATGTTGTTCTCGTATGGGAAATATGTAGAAACCACAGGTGATTGACGCTTTCTATGAGGGACCCTTATGACTCATAGGGGACCTACGAGTCGTAGAAGTACCTCTTAGCAGGAAACAGAAGGCAGTAGCAGTGCCTGTCATTTTCCCACAACAAGCACAAACCAAACATACCATTCAAAATACTTTGGCATATGAGAGCAATACAAAGTATTTGTCACCCGGGCAATCCCATAATGACAACAGAAAGTTAAAACCACCATTATCCCTAAGAATCGAGATCATTTTAATAGTACATCAAGCACACTAAAAATAAAATACTTTCCAATCTCACGCATGATATCAACAAGACATTAAAACCAGTCCATTCAGACCATTTCAATCTAGTCCACTAAGTTAAGGCCTATGAAACACACTCACACTAACCAAATTCCAGTTCCAAAAATAATTTGATCAATGCTTAGGCAACATATAGGCGCTACACTCAATGGATTAAGCATTTACACACTCAGAACCATCTACTAAAGAATTTCAAACAAAGTTTAATTCATCATAACATCCTTCAAAGCACTCCAACCCTAGGTTTTTAAGATTATATCGAAATATCATCAAATGTGCTTGAAAAATTCATGTTTAAACATATACACATTCATCTATAGCATAACTCACCACCATAGTGCATTAAGATTAACCAAGAAACATACCAAAATGAAGAAGACTTTTACCAATGAACTGTAGATGGAAAAACAAGCTGAAACCCTAGGAAATAGTGTCCTTGCCGGAATCTTGGCTGGAAAATGACATGGGTGGTTGGGGTTTAGATCGGAAAAATGATTTGGATGATAAAATAGGTTTTTTCGTCGCCTTTAAGGTTTGGAAAATGGATTCTGGGGTCAAATTTTATTTTGACCCCTTTACATGAAATCGGGTCAAATTTTTTAAAACTACAGATCGGGGCTACGAGACCCCTACTACTAGTCATAGGGTGTCCTACGACTCTTAGGTCCCGGTCTCGTAGTAAATCCAACACTTGCAAAAATTTCAGAAATCATACCTAGGCACTACGAACCCTTTTTACTACTCGTGAAAGACTCTACTAATCATAAGGTTAGCTCGCAGTGTATGTGCCACTTCTATACTCACTGATTTCCTCTACGAGGCATGACTATAAGTCATAGTGATGACTACGACTCGTAGGCCTGCCTGTAGACATTGCTCTAAGTGCCATTTTCTCCCTTTTTCAACTCTTTGATTTCCATCTGTAAACCAAGTCTCAAACACAACAATGTTCAAAATATTATAATTGCATCAATGTCTTTCAACTAAAAGCACACTCACACCTTCTAGCAAAGAATATCAATCAACTAAAAATACTTAAAACCAACCAATAATTATCAACAATTCTTAGGTTGCCTCCCAAGAAGCGCCTTGTTTAACATTGTGGCTCGACTTTGTCATCGTCCTTAATTAACTATCATCAAGGGTCTGCATCTCACTTTTGAACTCATTTGGATGCTTCATTGATTGACGAATATCAAATAGGACCTCTGCATCATTGACCCTAAACCGTAGTTGACCTGAATACATATCCACTAGAGCTCTTCCAGTGGCCAGAAATGGTCTCCTCAAAATGATGTGCACCTATAAATCAACTTTACAGTCAATGATCACAAAATCTGTGGGAAAGATAAATTTATCAACTTTAACAAGCACATCCAAAAGGATTTCCTCTGGCTTTTTAATGGTTCGATCTGCCATAAGCAACCTCTTTCTTGTTGGGGTAGGAGTGACTAAGCCAAGATTTTTGAATATAGCAAGAGGCATTAGATTGATGCTCGCCCCTAAATCACACAATGCTCTTGAGAACTCGACATCACCAATGGTACAAGGGATGGTGAATGCACCGGGGTTCTCTCGTTTCCGCATAAGGTATTTGGTCATAATTGCACTACATTATTAGAGTTCTTGTGAGAGATATTGGCTCAATGTGCGCTTCTTGCTCACCAATTCCTTCATATACTTGGCATACCCGGGCATTTTCTCCAAAGCTTCTAGAAGGGGAATGTTGATGGAGAGTTGCTTCAACATCAAGAGGAAGTGTTTGAATTTACCCTCCTCTTCCTTTTTCTTAAGCCTTTAAGTAAAGGAGGAGGGGGTTTGGGAATTGATTTCAATTTCTCTTGCTCTCTTGTCTCCTCTTATTGCATCCCAACAACCTTTGGATCTTCTCCCTCAACCACGACTTTACCACCAAGACCATTCTTATAAACTTCATCCACAAGTACTTGCATAGGGGGATCTATGGTGCTCTTGCTATTCCAGGTCATGACCGCTATGCAATGCCCTTCATTTTTAGGATCTTGAACCATATTGCTTGGTAAGGTGCCCTTTTGGATTTGGTTCAACTATGAAGAAACTTGTCCAAATTGTTGTTCGAGTTGCTTAATCGCCACCGAGTGAGACTTTATTGTTTGGTTAATATTGAAATATTCGCTTTCATTCCCTTTAAAGTATCATCTTGGTGGTCGACTTGCTTCAACAATTTTTTGAACATCTCTTCGTTCCTGGAGTTGTTTGACCTGGCATCACGGTTGTGAGGTGACATATAAGGACCATTCCTGTAGCCCTTTCTTCTTCCCCATTCAGCATATGGAACTCTCTCTCTCTCATAGTATCCGCCTCAGTTGTCTCTATACACCCCATCACAATTGATGACCTTGATTCCCGGACCTTTTCCTCTAATAGTGCGAATTGGACCCTTATTGGAGTATTTAGAGGTTGATGGGTTACCGCTTGAACACTTGCTTGGTTCTGCTTCAAGACCAAGTTCATGCTTGTGTGAAGTTGAGCATTTTGCTCCATGATCTCTTCGTTTACCTTTGCTTGCTCATGGTTGGTGTTGACCACACAAGAAGTCTTTGTCGCACCTCGCTCTCGTTGACCCCATGCTCTATTTGATTTGAGCATTTTCTCCATCCTTGCGACTATCAATGCAAAAGGTTAGTCAAGGAACATGCATCCTATGATTGTGTTGGCATACGCTTGACTATTCTCATCAAGCACTCAATAGAAAAGCTCAACCAAACCATCAATAATCTTGTGATTAGGGACCATCCTTAAGTATTTAACAAATCTCTCCCATGTTGTGCTAATAGGGTTACCCAACAATTGCTCAAAGTTGTTGATTTGGACCTTGAGCTTCAACTTCTTAGATCTTGGGAAATATCTTTCAAGGAATTCTCTCTAAAGCTCAGTCCAACTTGTAATAGTACCCGGAGGAAGCTTAGACAACCATACAGCTGCATTGCCTGTCAATGACAGTGAAAACACTCTTAAACCAACAACTTCAAGAGAAAAATTTTGTATCCCCATTACACTCTTGCAAACTAACACAACATTTTAGAGATGATGGTAGGGATCCTCCGAAGGTAGCCATGTGAATAGTCCACGATTTTGGAGCATTTGGAGCAATCCACTTGATACAGTGAACTTAGTATCTGTCGGTGAATGAGGCAGTACTATGGCACGAATAACGTCTATAGACATAGTGTTCAATCGATATTGATTCTCCTCTCTTCCCATATCCTCATTCGTATTCGTATCCTTATTAACCTCAATATTTTCAATATTTTCATTCACTTGAGCCATTCTTCGTGGTAGTCGATGGATCTCCAAATTGAGTGGAGCTAAGGGATTGCCTTGGATCCTTGTGTTGGGCATACAACCTAGTACACCCTGCAAATAAAATCAAACAACAAAAACAAAAACAAAAGTAAAATACAAGAGATTCTAGAAATCAACACTACAACTAACTAATAGTGAAATTCAGCTATAATTGGAAATTCGCATGCAGGACAGTAACCTAGGTTCTTCTAGCCCTCTTATGAAGGTGAAGGTCAAATTTCACCATGGTGCTTGGTCGGCCACCATGGCGTGCCATCTCACCTTACCAATTGTCCCAGTCAACCTCCCCTTGGTCAGTTTTGGTTGATTAGACGAGAACACATCACTCGAATCCTATCATCTACTTCCCTTTTCCTGTTCATCACTACCTTGGTCAGGCTAGTGATAGTAACAGGGCTTGGCGTTGGCCACCACCAAACTACAATTATAATGAAGAGAAATAGACAATACATTCAAACCCCAATCGTATAATGCAATAAACTTAGGTTATTTCAAATCAACTACCCATGATTCCCACAGCCCCAAGTTATGGGTGCTTAGCTACTCATGGATAAGGCAAAACAAGCAAAAATACAAATGAATGACATAGTTGAGAGTTTTACCAAAAACAATGAAGATTATAGACATCACAAGTTGCAAATCCAAAAGTTTGATTGATCAACAATGAGTATAAAGCAAGATTTGCAATCCCCAAAATGGGTTTTCCAAGAAAAAATGATAAACTAGTCTAAAACCCTAAAATATTCTTGAGAGATTATTCAAAGGTAAGTTCTATCCTAAAAAATCTAGAATCTCCTCACTGACCTCCCTTGGCTTTTCAACTCTTGTCCCTTTTCATAAATGTCTTTCATCCCTGGGACACACCATCTAGTGTTTTGTAGGTCTGTGGAGGTGACAGTGTGAGTAGAATCAGCTAGCTGTGGAGGAGCAGTATCCTCACACAGACCTTTAAATACCTCCAAAGAATTGGACTCAGAAAGTGAGGCATCATCATCTGACCGCTCCTCGTCACCCTCTTCTTTTGACAGGGAGGGGTTATCTACTTCAATTGGAACCCTTGTTTGTGATCTAGTCAGGGGTACGTTGGCTTCTAGGTTAGGGTGCACGTTCATCTCCTCAACAGATTGATCTTCATCAAATGTTTCATCCCTCAATTGGTATCCTAGAGTTGGGGAAACAACTCTTTATCCTCTTGGAGGCATTGTTTCTGCAAAATTATCACAAACCAAAGCAGGATTCTTATGATGTCTTGTACATAAAGTAATCAAACAATAAAGAGTAACGTTTCTTAAATAAAATACTTAAACCAGGTGTAGGGTTGCAGATACGAGGTGGAGGTAGGACTCGTAGGGTGTCTTACGAGTTGTAGACCGGGCTCGTATCCCATTTCAGAGACATTTCGAGATTTCAAATCAAGGCCACAAAACTACCACTACGGCTCGTAACAAGTGCTGCAAGTTATAGGTGAGTCCCGAATTGAAAATATAAGGCACCTTAGATGATTATTGTCTTCTACAAAGGGCCACTATGACTCGTAGTGAGACTTATGACTCATAGTAGGTCATCATAGCAGAAAACAGAGAGCACCATGGGTCTCTCTTACCTTTCCATAAAGAACAATAACTAATCAGAAAGCATCAGAGTTTGCACACACAAAGACATAGGTGATATTCCAGCAAACTTAAGCGCTCTTCATTACCAATCATCTCAAAATAAGGCATGAATTCTTTCCTATCTGATCAAAACACTTCTAGTAGTAAAGACATCAACGCACATCACAAGGGGTACACAAGAGTAAATTATCATAAGAGAATTACCGTAACCCCCCCTCTAAACCTAACAATTTCAACCCTACAAAATATCAACAAAATAATGACCCATAAATCACTCAACAAAGCACATGGCTATAATATCAGATATCTAGGTCACCTAACAAAAGTAGAATTTGAGAATCGACCCATTACAGGGACATAGACAGTTATGCATCATATTTTTCCTACTTCGAAAATCACTTTCACATGGTTTTGCTAGTCGTGATCATAAGGAATGCATTCAAACATCCATAAGACAAGACTATTTCAGAGATAAATCAAACTTAATCACAAGAACTTACCAGATAAATAGATGAATGAATGATGAGAAGAAGAAAAAAATAGGTCGAGTTCTTGGTGCAAAATTCACTTACTGGGAATGTTAGTGGGTGAATAATTCAGGGGATGAATGAAATAGCAAAAGGAGATGATAGGGGGAGTTATAAAGTGAAAGAGAACGCTTCATGAAGGAACATGAAGAGCCAAAAGACATTAGTCTTCTGATATTTAAAGTGGGCCACCTTTTAAAATTCTGCAGAATGGGTTTACGAGACCTTAACTACGATTCATAGAGCATCATATGAATCATAGGTCCCGATCTCATAGCGAACCAAATACTTAGGACAATCTTGATCTCATACCTAGGTACTACAAATCCTATTTACGACTCGTAGAAGACCCTATGGATCATAAGGTTGGCTCTTAGTCATTTTCCCACTTCTGATACTTACTGCTTCCCTCTACAAACACAACTACGAGTCATAGTGATGACTATGACTCATAGGCCCGCTCGTATAGGCTGATTCAAACATGTGTCTCTCCACTCTTCAGTCTCTGTTTTGTACCTATACCCAAATACTTGAGATACACTATAATGCAAGTTGACATAGTTCGTTCAAAGTCTTAGCAGTCTCAACAAAGTACTAACTACCACAAAATAAGCTACATAAATGAAAATGTCTCAAGATAACTCTAATCACATAAGATGCTTGGGTTTTCTCCCAAGAAGCGCCTTGTTTAACGTCGTGGCTAGACTATGCCATCATGGATAATCATACTTCTCTAAGAGTCCCATCGCTTCTCTCTCTACTCTTTCTTTGTTCATCTTGCACTGCATCTAGTTACTCAGCAAGCTACTCCATCCTAGCACCAAGACTTTGCATTGATATAGTTTGTTGTTCCACTTTGTATTTACATTTGAGGACATCAAACTTTATCTCCCAGAGGATGTCATCTTGCTCATTCACCTTGATCAGGACTTGTTCAAGTATATGCTCAATCTGTGTCTGTTCATCAGTGAAGCAATTTTGGTATGGCAACCTCAGCCAATGTGCAATATTTTCACTTTTGGGTTTACTTGAGGCTCCATTAGATGCACTAATGGATGGTTAGACTTGCCCTTCAAAGGGTTAGTAGACATGGGCAACTGCAGATAGCTTATCCATACTCTCGGTGATTTCAATAAATGGTCATCTTATGAACTCCCAACAGTCCCCTCCAAACAATGTGTCAGTCTGCCATTATTGCTCGGAGGTTAGTGCTCGATAGAAACTGGCCATCAATTTATCATCAGCCAGACCATGGTTTTGATTTGCTACCAAGCACTGCTTGTACCTTTCCCAAGACACTACCAAAGGTTATCCTGGCACTCTTTTGAAATTACAGATGTTGTTCTATAACTTTTATTATTGGATTCCTTATAGAAGTTCATAAGGAAGGCTCCCTGTACTTTCTCCCAGTTAGAGCAAACATCGAGTGGGAGAATTGACCACCATTTTGCAGCTTCACTCCGGAGCGTCATGGGGAAAACCTAAAGATCCATGGCCACCCAAGTAGGATATCTTATCCCAAGAACCCCCCCCCCCTTAACGTTTGAATGAAATTCTGTAGGTGGATTTGGGGATCTTCGGACTCTTGCCCATAAAATAGAGTGTGCCTCTGCAAAGTTTCCAACAAGTTGTTTGCAATGTAGAACTTTTGTTCAGTCATAGTGCCATCCAACCTGCACCTAAAAATCAACTAACAAAAACAAACAGAAAAAGTAAAATACAAGAGAGTTTAGTAATTTACACTAGAACTAACTAATAGGGAATTCAAGTTAAAACTTAGCCGTATTCCCCGATAGTTGTTCCCTAATTTTTGATGATATTTACGCTCTGATAAGAAAATGATCGAAGTCAGCAATTAACCGAACCCAAAGTTAGGGTCGAATGCACAATAAATATGGGGAGAACCCATTACTAATCATTTCAAGCATAAATAACTAAAATCTCTAAATGGGAGGGGGTGCGATTCAAAAACAAAGTAAAATAGACATTAAACTATGACACGAGGAAACACTCAATTTTGGGACAACTTGGAAATTGTGTTCACCATGGTTCGTTGACTCGATTACCCTAGGTAACATAACTACAATTGGAAATTCACATGCAGGATGATAATTTACGTTCTTCCAGCCCTCTTGTGAAGGTGAAGGCTGAATTTCACCATGGCGCTTGGTCGGCCACCATGGCGTGCATCTAACCTTACCAATTGTCCCATTCAACCTTCCCTAGGTCAGGTTTGGTTGATTAAATGAGAATACATCAATCGAATCCAATCACCTACTTTCTTTTTCCTATTCGTCACTATTTTGGTCGGGCTAGTGATAGTAGGCGGGGTTTGGTGTTGGCCACCACCAAACTACAATTATTATGAAGGAAAATAGACAATACATGCAAACCCCAATCGTAGAAATGTAATAAACCTAGGTTATTCCAAATCAACTACCCATGATTCCCACAACCCCAAATTGTGGGTTCTTAGCTATTCATGGCTAAGGAAAAACAAGAAAAAATTCAAATGAATGACATAGTTGAGAGTTTTACCAAAAGCAATAAAGATTGTAGACACCACAAGTTGCAAACCCAAAAGCTTGATTGATCAACAATGAGTACAAAGCAAGATTTGTAATCCCCAAAATGGGTTTTCAAGAGAAAATAATAAACTAATCTAAAATCCTAAAATATTCTTGAGAGAATATTCAAAGGCAAGTTCTACCCTCAAAAAATCTGGAATCCCCTCTCTAAAAAATGAACTAAATATATTTATAATGTTTACAAATAAACCTTAATAATAACACTAAAAAGACAACTGGCAACTGGTACGCCTTGCAGGTATGACTCGTAAGGTGACCTACGAGTTATAATTGGGGTCTCGTATCAAGCTCTTGGCGTCATGGACTAAACTGGTATGACCCATAGCTACGAGTCGTTGCTTGATCCTCGACTCGTATGTTCCTTTCGTAGTCTTGGCCTTTAGTTTTTCGGTCCAATATTTTGGCTCTCTAATTCCTGCTACGAGTCCACCTATATAAGTTGTGGTGAGAAGTACGACTCATAGGATGGCCTCGTAGGAGTGACCTTAACTTAGCAGATTTTTTAATTTTTGGCCTCTAATTCTTTCTAGACACACCCTACAACTTGTAGCTAGGGCTATGACTCGTAGGTGGGCTCGTATCTCCTCTGATTTAGCAAAATCTTCAACTTTTCTTCAAAAATCATGCCAACCTATTTTTTCTGCAACAACAACACAAAACACATAAAAACCATAAAAAGTCACATATAGAACTCACAAAATCTCTTATTTTGAGCATCAAATGTGTTGTATTTTGATAGCGCATCACCCTTATGCTCCTACTCCGGCATCTTGGGCGAGGGACTTTATGAGGATGAACCCATCGGCGTTCAATGGGTCTAAGGTGAATGAGGACACTTAAGAATTTGTTGATGAGATATACAAAGTGTTGTCTATCATGGGTGTGACGTCGGAAGCAAAGCAGAGTTGGCGGCTTACCAACTAAAGGGGGTAGCTAAAATATGGTACACTTAATGGAAGGAGGAGAAGGGGAACAATAATGTGGTTCTATGGGAGGAGTTTAAGGCGGCTTTCCTCAATCGATTCTTCCCTCTTGAGCTTAGGGAGGCCAAAATGATGGATTTATGAACTTGAAGCAATGATCTTTGAGTGTGAGGGAGTATGCCCTGAAGTTCTACCAACTCTCAAAATATGCTCCACACTTGGTTGCTGACTCGAGGTTTAGAATGAATAAGTTTGTGATAGGTATATCTGATTTGGTGAGTGAAGAATATCGTTCTGCCATGTTGATTAATGACATGGATTTGTCCCTCTTGATGACTTATACCAAACAATTGAAGGAGAAGAAATTGAGGAAGAGAAGGGGTCATAAGTCCAAGAGGTCCCGTTTTGATGGTAAGTTCCAAAGTCACAAGGGTGGCCAGTTTCACCAAGGCCAAGGGGCTACTCATACTCCTAGTGGGAGATTTGCCAATGACTACCTAAGGTACTAAGATGGTGGTGGTGTGATGCCTAGACTCGTGTGTCCAAAGTGTGGTAAGGGCCATAGTGGCCCATGCCTGAGGGATACCAATGTTTGTTTTGGTTGTGTGGAAGTAGGCCACAAGATGATTGATTCTCCACGAAATCGCAATAAGGGTAAGGATGTTTTTGCTCAAGGTCGGGGTGCTAATACAATTCCTTTTGGGAGAGGAGACCACAAGATGGTACCCCAAGGCATAATCGGTTTTATGCTTTACATGGGAGGCTAGGAGTTGATGAGGTGCCTGATATCATCAATAGGTATGTTAAAAGTATTTGATTTTGATGTGTATACTTTGATAGACCTGGTGCCACTCTTTCTTTTGTTACTTCTCTTATTGCCAAAAAGCTTCATGTTGCGCCCAAATTGTTGTGTGAGTCTTATGAGGTGTCTACTCCTATTATTGCATCCATTGTTTCTAGAAAGGTCTATAGAAATTGTCTTATTTTCATCTTGCATAAAATATTGTCTTGTGATCTTGTTGAGTTGGATATGGTTGATTTTGATGTCATTCTTGGGATGGATTGGTTGCATGCATACTATGCCTCTATTGATTGTAGAACCCGTAGGGCCAAATTCCAATTCCCAAATGAACCCGTCCTTGAGTAGGAGAGTCATAATATGGTAGTAAAGGGTAGGTTTATCTCTTGTATTAAAGCCCAAAAGTTAATCTCTAAGGGGTGTCTCTATCATCTTGTGAGGGTTAGGGATGTTGAGTCTAAAGTCATTCCTGTAGAGTCGGCTCCGGTGGTAAATGAGTTCCTTAATGTCTTCGCAAATGACCTTCTCGGTGTTCCTCTTGAAAGGGAAATAGACTTTGGTATAGACCTCCTTTACGATACTCAACCCATTCCTATTCCCCCTTATCGTATGGACCCGGCGGAGTTAAAGGTGTTGAACGAGCAATTGAGGGACTTGTTGGAGAAAGATTTTATTAGGCCAAGCCAATCACCTTGGGGTGCACCAGTGTTATTTGTGAAGAATAACGATGGGTCTCTTAGAATGTACATTGACTACTGGAAACTTAGTAGGGTCACCATCAAGAATAAGTATCCTCTACCAAGGATTGATGACTTGTTTGACCAACTTCAAGGGGCTACTCAGTTCTCTAAGATTGATCTTCGGTTCGGGTATCATCGAGTGAAGTGAGAGAGTGTGATATTCCTAAAATGGTCTTCTTGACTAGGTGTGGGCATTATGAATTTGTGGTTATGTCTTTTGGGTTGACTAATGTACCAACTATCTTCATGGATCTTATGAATAGGGTCTTTAAACCCTACCTTGATTTGTTTGTGGTGGTTTTCATTGATAGTATTTTGATCTATTCTCATAGTGAGGTGGAGCATGTGGCTCATTTAAGGGTAGTTCTACATAAATTGAGAAAAGAGAAGTTGTATGTTAAATATAAGAAATGTGAATTTTGGTTGAAGGAGTTTGCCTTTCTAGGTCATGTAGTGTGGGGGGATGGTATTAGGGTGGATCCCAAAAAGATGGATGTGATTAGAAATTGGTCTAGACCATTGACCTCATCGGACATTAGAAGTTTCTTGGGCTTAGCGGGTTACTATCGAAGGTTTGTGAATGGGTTTTCTTCTATTGCCTCTCCCATGACTAAGTTGTCTCAAAAAAAGGATAAGTTTGTGTGGACTGATGAGTGTGAAAAGAGTTTCCAAACCTTGAAGGATAAGCTTATCTTCGCTCCTATCTTGTCTCTACTAAAAGGGTTGGAAGGGTTTGTTGTGTATTGTGATGCCTCCCGGATTAGTTTGGGTTGTGTGTTGATGCAAAATGGTAAGGTGATAGCCTATGCTTCTACGAAACTCAAAGTACATAAAAAGAATTATCCCACTCATGATCTTGAATTGGCCGTTGTGGTTTTTGCCTTGAAAATTTGGCATCATTATTTGTATGGAGTGCATGTTGATGTGTTTACCGATCATAAGAGTCTCCAATATGTGTTCACTCAAAAAGATCTCAAGTTGAGGCAAAGAAGGTGGTTAGAAGTTCTTGAGGATTATGATATAAGTGTGCATTATCATCCCGGTAAGGCTAATATTATGGTGGATGCTTTGAGTAGAGTGTCTGTGGGTAGCCTAGCTCATGTTAATAGTGGGAGAAAAGAAGTGGCTAGAGAGGTCCATCGGTTAGCTAGATTGGGGGTTAAGTGGAAGAGGTTGATAATGGTGGCATCATGGTTGTTGACGGTTCAAAGTCTTCCTTGGTGGATGAGGTAAAAGTAAAGCAAGATCTTGATTCCTCCTTGTTAGAATTGAAGGCCTTGGTGAAAGAGGGTAAGGTAGAGGTTTTCTCCTGGGGGGAGATGGTACCCTTAGGTACTAATGTAGGTTGTGTGTGCCTTGACTTGATGACTTGAGAGAGAAGATTCTTGATGAGGCTCATAATTCCTATTCTATCCACCCTGGTTCTACCAAGATGTATAGGGATTTGAGGGATGTGTTTTGGTAGGGAGGTATGAAGAAATACATTGCCAAACTTGTATCTGATTGTCATAGTTGCTAACAAGTCAAAGCCGAACACCAAAGGCCAGGTGGCCTAACCCAAGACAATATAGATTCCTACTTGGAAGTGGGAGGAGATTAATATGAATTTTTGGTTGGGTTGCCTAGGACTAGAAAGAGTTTTAATTCTATTTGGGTTGTGGTTGATAGGATGACAAAGTCGGCTCATTTCCTACCAGTTAAGACTACTTATGGGGTCAAAGCCTATGCTAAATTGTACATTCATGAGTTAGTTAGATTGCATGGGGTGCCCTTGTTTATCATATGAAATCGTGGTGCTCAATTCACTTCACACTTTTGGAGGTCTTTCCAAAGAGGTCTTGGAACCAAGGTAAAGATTAGTATGACCTTTCACCCCACACGGATGGCCAAGACGAAAAAACTATCCAAACTCTTGAGGTATGCTTAGATCTTGTATTTTGGAGCTTAGGGGTAGTTGGTATAATCATCTTCTATTGATTGAGTTTGCTTATAACATAGTTATCATTCTAGCATCGGTATGGCTCCTTTTGAGGCCCTCCATGGCAGACATTGTAGATCACCGGTTAGGTGGTTTGAAGTGGGAGAAATGGCCTTTTTGGGTCTGGATCAGGTTATGGAGGTTATGGAGAAGGTAAGGTTTATTAGATAAAGGTTGAAAACAGCCCAAAGGGATCAGATTTCTTATGCTGATGTAAGGAGAAGAGAGCTTGAATTTAAAGTTGGTGATTGGGTCTATTTCAAGGTGTCACCCATGAAAGGTGTGCTTCATTTTGGTAAGAAGGGCAAATTAAGTCCAATATTTGTGGGTCCTTATAGGGTGTTGAGGAGGATTGGTAAGGTGGCCTATGAGGTGGAGTTGCCTAGTGAAATGGACTTGGTTCATCCGGTGTTTCATGTATCCATGTTGAGAAAACGTGTGGGTTATTTGAATGCTATTGTCCCATTAGATGTTGTGGGTGTGGTTGAAGTTAACTTGACTTATAAAGATGTTCCAGTAGAGTTCTTGGATAGACAAGTGAAGAGATTGAGGAACAAGTCCGTTAAGGTCCTTCGGAGGAACCAACAAGTTGAAAGTGCTACATGGGAGGTCGAAGCGGACATGCAAAAATGATATCCTTATCTCTTCCATTCTACTTAAGCCTAAGGTATGAATTCTAAGTCTTCTATGTTATTTCATGTCTCATGTTTCAGCCCCTATGTCATTTGCATGTATTCATGTTTATATTGGCAAGTTTATGGTAATTTTAACACTTATGTTGAGATTTTTGAAAATGGTGTTTAAATGTATTGTTGCATTCTTGTTGGGGCTGATTTTTTTCATATTTACTCTTCTCATTTACGTTTCTTTGACATTCATGGATGAATATTCCCAAGAGGGAGATACTAAAACGACCCCAAAAAGTGCCCGAAAATGTGCCTCAGAAGTGCCCAGAATCGTAATTTTCATATATCTCAAAATTTGTGTGTGATATCAAAAATTTCACTTCATATTCTTGATCAAGTGGAAATATTGAGTGGGAAATGGATCTAATCCTGATTTTTGAGCAACCTTATCAAAATTTGAAAATCGCATTGAGAGGTTTCCGCGCCCAAGGCGCAACGCACCAAGGGCGCGCCTCTGTATACTTTTTTGTGCAGTTTTTTATTTTGGTCCAAGGCTCTTGGGTCTCGGGCCTAAGTCTTCTATGCATGAAAATACCTATACTTAGCCATATTTCACCTTCATATCATACAAGACATTCCCCAATACTCTCTCAAATACTTGGACAAATATTCCACCCCAAATTTCAAGTCCCAAAACTCATCCGGATCTTAAGGATTTCACTAAAGCTTCAAGTATCCATTTCCAATCTTCATCAAGTAATTCTCCAAAGTCAAGGTATGTGGGTTTCAATAATTGGGTCCTTTAACCCATGGTGCCCAAGCTTCTTTTTTACCTAAATTACATGTTTATAAGTTGATTTTACTTATGGGTCTGTTATTATGAAATTGACTATGAACTATGTTGGGGTTTTGTAAAATTATGACTGTTTATGCATGTTTTGATCTATGAATCTTAGATCTATCTTGAGATTTGATGAAGGGTTTAAATGTATATTGCAGGAGGGTGTTACCAAGTATTGGTGGGTGGTTTTATATTGAGTATAATTGCATGATTTCACTCTTGAATTGCATGATTTTATAATAGCATTGCACACCCACCAAGTTTTTGATAAAATGTCTGATTAATGTATCTTGAGTAGTTGAAGGCCTAATTCTTGGCATATTTGTTAAGTAACTTTATGATGATGAAAGGCTGATATGTATGTGTTGATTTCATGAGAAGTATCTATTGTATTGTGAGTTGACCATAGCCAATTGAAGGGTAATGCCTCAATCACCTCGGATGGGGGTGGTAAGCCATCAATAAATTGAGGGGTCGGTACCTCAATCGCCTCGAATGGGAGTGTAAGCCATTAACCAATTGAGGAGTTGGTACCTCAATCACTTTCGATGGAGGATGGTCATGTCCATCAACCAATTGAGGGGTTGGTACCTCAATCACCTCGGATGGGGGTGGTAAGCCATCAACCAATTGAAGGGTTGGTACCTCAATCACTTCCGATGGAGGGTGGTCATGTCCATCAACCAATTAAGAGGTTTGGTACCTCAATCACTTCTAAGGGGTGGTCTACCTTAGATTTCAAGTACTAAGTTGCTTGGTCTATGATGATGATCGATTCCTACACACGTAAGTCCAGTAATAGGCAGGCGTCAGCCCCCATACATGGTCTTATGACTTTGAGGAGATCTGCCATCATGGAGTTTGGAACCCTGAACAGACTGATGATGTGTTCTATATATAAGCATGTTTACTTCAAGTATCATTCATGCATGCCTTATTGTTATATGTTTATCTATTACCTAATTATGCATTTAGACTATGTTGCCTATTTATTGTTGTAGTGCATCCTACATACTTAGTACATTCAAACATACTAACGCATACTCTATGCCTACAAGATATTACCATGTAGGAACCGGAGGCCCGCTTGATCATCCTCCTCCTCCACATGGCTAGTGTGATATCTCTCAAAGCAAGTTGGTGAGTCCTCAACTTCGAGGATATACTTCTCTTGATTTATGCTATTTATAGACTCTCTTTTCTTTATTGTATGCTTTGACTATGAGGGTGAGCCAAGTTTCTTATCTTGGTCCCCGTTAAGTTCTATGTTTAAAGGTGTTGTTAGAAAAGTTATGTAATGATGCTATTAGCCTTGACTCTCTTTGACTCTATGATGTTTTATGATATGAAGGATGTCCCTTAGCCCTGTATTCCCTCTTTACTATCTTTTATTGTTGTTTTATTGCTTCCGCGATTAAGGATGTGTAATGATATGTTAAGAGGCTTGATTGGGGTCCCTTCGGGTTTCTCATTCGTCGTGTCACATCTAAGCCCTAGGCTTGGATCGTGACAGATATAATGATGACTAAAGAAAAATAATATGCTTTTGGTGAAAAGTCATTAAATATAACAACAACAACAACAACAACAACAACAACAACAACAACAACAACAACAACAACAACAACAACAACAACATACACAGTAGAATCCCACAAGTGGGGTCTGAGGAGGGTAGAATGTACGCAGACCTTACCACTACCTCATAAAAGTAGAGAGGTTGTTTCCTAGGAACCCTTTTCTCAAAAACCCATACGCAGAATAAACTAGATATGACAAAAAGTGAAGGAAAAGGAATAGAAAAAAAAGCGAATAATACACTAAGCACATGATAATATGTAATTATGATACAATTAACACATAAGCAACAAATAATGACAAAACATGATATAAAACCCTACTACTCCTCTATCCTACTATACCCCATGACTAGATAACCACCTAATCCTACCAACCGATTAGCCTATTACTCTAATTCACGATCTCCATTTCTTTCTATCTAAGGTCATGTCCTCAGTGAGCACCAGTTCCGCCATATCATGTTTGATCACCTCCCCCAGTACTTCTTCGGTCTACCTCTACCCCTCCATGTAGCTCCCAAAACCAATCTCTCGCACCTCTTAACAGGAGCATCAGTACTCCTTCGCTACCCATGTCCAAACCATTGCAGTCTCGCTTCCCTCATCTTATCGGCCACGGAGGCCACCTCTAGCTTCTCCCGAATAGTCTCATTCATAACCTTGTCACTCCTTGTGTGACCACACATCCATCTCATCATCCTCATATCTGCGACATGCATCTTCTGAACATGTGCATTTTTAATTGACCAACACTCCACCCCATATAGCAACAATAGTCTAACCACCACTCTATAAAACTTACCTTTGAGTTTGGGTGGTATCTTCTTGTCACACAATACTCCAGAGGCAAGACTCCATTTAGTCCATGTTGCCCCAATACGATATGTGACATCATCGTCGATATCGCCACTACTCTGGATAATGGACCCCAGATACTTAAAGTTTTCCCTCTTGGGGACAGGTTGAGTGGCAAGCCTAATATCAAGGTTTGTTTCATCCCTTTAAACACTGAATTTGCACTCCAAGTATTTAGTTTTAGTCCAACTCAATTTGAATCCTTTGGACTCCAAAGCGTGTCTCCAGGCCTCCAACCTATCATTAACTTTAGTTCGAGTCTCATTAATTAGTAATATGTCATCTGCAAATAGAATACACCATGGTACCTCCTCCTGGATAGATCGTGTCAGCTCATCCATCACCAAGGAAAACAAGAAAGGGCTCAACACAGATCCTTGGTGGAGTCCCATCTCAACAGGAAAATACTCTGAGTCTCGTCCCACCGTTCTTATCCGAGTTTTGGCTCCATCATACTTGTCCTTGATTGCCTTGATATATGCCATTGGGACACCTTTCACCTCTAGACACCTCCATAAGACATCCCTTGGGACTTTGTCATATATCCTTCTCGAGATCAGTGAACACCATATGAAGGTCCTTCTTTCTTTCCCTATATTTCTCCACTAACCTCTGAACAAGATGAGTTGCTTCAGTAGTCAACCGCCCGGGCATGAATCCAAACTGATTCTCTGAGATAGACACTACTCTTTGCACCCTCATCTCCACTACTCTCTCCCAGACCTTCATAGTGTGGCTTAACAACTTGATACCCCTGTAACTATTACAGTTTTGTATATCTCCCTTATTCTTGTACAATGGAACCATTGTACTCCTCCTCTATTCATCAGGCATCTTGGCAGTCTTCATTATAGCATTGAAAAGTCTAGTCAACCACTCTATGCCATCCTTTACCATGTTCTACCAAAAGTCTACCGAAATCATCGGGACCGATCTCCCTCCCCCTCTTCATCCTACTAATAGCCTGTCTTACCTCCTCAACTCTGAATTGCCTGTAATAACCAAAATCATGATGGTTTTCAGAGTATGCCAACTTACCCTGATCAATATCTCTATCTCCTTTTTCATTTAAGAGAGTATGAAAGTAAGCTTGGCACCTTAATTTAATGGAAGTGTCATCCACCAACACCTCGCCCTCCTCATCCTTGATGTACTTCACTTGGTCCAAGTCGCGAGCTTTCCTTTCTCTTTAGCTAGCCTATACAATCTCTTGTCCCCGCCTTTATCACTTAGCTCCTCATGAAGGCATTAAAATGTTGCTGAATTAGCAATCATCACCGCCATCTTTGCTTCTGACTTGGCCATCTTATAGATTGCCTTAAGCTTTTGCTTTTCATCTTCATTCCTACACTCTAACCACTTTGTGTAAGCGACCTTTTTATCTTTTACTTTTCCCTGAACTTCATCATTCCACCACCAATCGCCTTGACCTCCACCAAAGGTCCCTCTCGACACCCCTAGTACCTCGATAGCTACCTTTCTTATGGAACCAGCAGTCTTGTCCCACATACTGTTCACATTACCTTCACTACTCCACGCCTTTACGTTTTTCAACTTCTCTTCCATCTCGCGAGAAAGGGCAGGAGTAAGACCTCCCTATCCAATCCTGGGTTGGGCATACATAACCTTCTTCTTCTTTTCTCCCTTGATCTTCACATCCATCACTAAAAGCCTATGTTGAGTGGAAACATTTTCATTCAGAATAACCTTGTAATTCTTACATAGACTATTATCGTCCTTTCGGAGAAGTAGGTAATCTATCTGAGTCTTCACTACTGTACTACGGAAGGTAATCAAGTGGTTTTCCCTCTTTGGGAAACACGAGTTAGCAATCACTAACTCAAAGGCTTTGGCAAAATCCAAGAGGGACGTCCCACTTCCATTCCTCTCCCCAAAACCAAAGCCTATATGAACATCTTCAAACCTGCAAGTAGTTGCCCCGATATGCCCATTAAAGTCACCCCCAATGAAGATTTTTTCTATCTCCAGTATGCCTCGCACTACCTCATCCAGATCCTCCCAAAAGAGCCTTTTGACTTCCCCATTTAAGCCTACTTAGGGAGCATAAGCACTAACTACGTTCACTACATGTCTACCAACCACGAGTTTGATAAAACATCATCCTATCATTAACCCTCCTAACCCCAACCACATAATTCCTAAGATTCTCGTCTACTAGGATACCTACACGATTTCTATCCCTAGAACCACCCGAGTACCACAGCTTAAACCTATCCAAATCCCGTGCTTTGGTGCCTACCCATCTGGTCTCTTGAATACACGCTATATTAATATGTCTCCTTTTAAAACATTTTACTAATTCTATGGACTTCCCTGTTAGTGACCCTATATTCCACGATGTTATCCTTAACTTGAATAAACTCATGCCCCTCTTACGACCCTTATCCCTAACCCCTAACCTCAACTGATAACATAACCCTAGTATACCACGAGACTTTGACGCTACTACACTAAGAACTATTAACTCTCTAAGCTATGAAGATCCAAAAAAACAAACTAGCAAATATACAAGTAAAATAACAGGAAAAACTACCAATCAGCAGCAATATACAAAATGTACAACAATATACATCAATATACAGTAATATACGACAATAATATATAGCAATATACAATAATATATAATAATATACAGCAATATACAACAATAATATATAACAATATACATAATATATAACAACAATATACAGCAGTAAAATTATGGAACAATGCTATCAACTGGCAGTCAAGAACAATCACAATAGGCATCCAAGAACAATTAAGATAGCAAACAAGAACAATAAAAAATTTGGCATCCAAGAACAGTCAATATTTCAGTCAAGACAATAATGAATAGAGAAGAAATTGGGGGATATCACCTGGAAACCTCGCTGTAACCTCACCGAAAATAGACCAAATATCAATTCGAAGCAAAAGACCCAAAAAGAATCTAGGATTTCAGCGTGAGTTCGTCGTAGAAAGAAGCGAAGAAGAGTAGTCGTCGCCCTTCCTGTTTCTTCGGAAAACACCGTAGGTTGTCGGATTTGTCTGAATTTGCCGGAGAAAGATTCTTGGTTTTCAATCTTCCTCAAAAGTCTTTAGCATAAAAAGGCTCGGAATTTGATTTTGAGTGAATGCAGATCATTGTTGTCGTATGTGCCGGAAGTTCGCCCTCACGGAAATGATGAGCAGACGCCGAAAATTCCAAAAGGGCCAAATGATTCAGTGGGAACACGCGCCGGCTCGTGATGGACAGGCGAACTGTAGGTATATCATTGGTCGTAATATATACACTTCAAACTTTCGTAAGTTTAGCACAATTTACATCACAAGAGAAATCAAAATATCAAATAAATTTTGATAATGAAGAGATTGTCCGGATGAAAAGTATCCTCTAAAAGACTTGTTCGTAATATATACACTTCAAATTTTCCTCGAGTTTTAGTACAGTTTACATCACAACAGAAATCAAAATGACAAATAAATTTGATAATGAAGGGATTGTTCGGATGAAAAGTAAAAAGTCATTAAATATATTCCATTAAAATGTTTCATTCTCTAAAGTGAATGTGGTAGCAGTGCATAATGTCTGAAAGAAGACAAGTGATTGAATAATCCACGTGAACATGGAATGAGGTACTAAGCTATCATAAATTGACATGCTAAGGTGATTGCGTTCCTTTCATGAAAAATGAGAACTTTTAAAAGTGATTTGAATTAAAGAAAATTCAAAATGTACATTTATTAAGGAACCTCAAGATTCTTTTAAATAGTGAATTTTCTTGTACTGAGTGCCTGTTATCAAGGCAAGTTCATTGTAAGATCATCACCAACAAAAGTTGGGATTGAGTCCCTGCATTTTTGGAATGTATACATAGGGATATTTGTGGACCTATTCACCCACCTAGTGGGACGTTTAGATATTTTATGGTCCTAATAGATGCTTCATCTAGATAGTCTTATATGTGCCTATTGTCATATCATAATTTGATATTTGTAAAATTATTGGCACAAATAATATGATTTGGGCATAATTTTCTAATAATCAGATTAAGTCCATTCGCCTTGATAATGTTGCAGAGTTTTCACCCCAAGCATTTAATGAATATTGTTTATCTATTGGGATAAGTGAACATCCTGTTACTCGTGTTCATACTAAAAATGATCTTGCTAAGTTCACTAACTAAACTCTTACAATTGATAGCAAGACCATTGCTTATGAAAACTAGATTGCCAACTTCTGTATGGGGACATGCAATTTTGCATGCTGCAACACTTATTCGTCTCAGACCGATAAATTATCATAAGCATTCTCCAATGCAACTGATTTTGGGTCAAGAACCTAATATATCTCATTAAAAAAAATTTAATGTGTTGTATATGTGCCTGTGGCGCCACCATATCGCACAAAAATGAGATCCCAAAGAAGATTAGGAATATATGTTGGGTTTTGATCACTCTTCATTATTCGCTATCTTGAACCATTAACTGAAGATATGTTCAATGTTCGATTTGCAAATTGTCAATTTGATGAGATACTTTTCTCAAAATTAAGGGGAGAAGATAATGATATCAAAAGAGAAATTTTGTGAAAATATCAATCATTGTCTCATCTTGATCCATGTACTTCTATTTGTGAGCAAGAAGCACAAAAGATTATTGACATGCAAGAATTGCAAATCAAATGTCAGATGCATTTACAGATTTTTAAAGGATCACGGCTCACCTCTACGATAAGTGGAGTAGTTGAGAAGAAATAAAGTTGAAATTTATTCCTCGGGTAAGAAATCTAAAATTTGTTCATGTAATAGTAAATCAAAAATTTATTATAGTGAAAAACACATGTCATGGTAAACTTGAAGTTCACTCATTAGACATATATTCAAGAATGGTTGTTCTCATGATAAGTTGATTGGATCTACTAATGTTGGGATTGAATTCCTAAATTCTAAAAGTATGCAAAGATGAATATGGGCCCCTTCCCCATCATGTGGTACTATAAATGGATCCATGAATAAGATAATCATATGTTCATTTATTGTCAACCTGAAAATTGACATTCGCAAAATTGCTTGTGCAAGATAATTGAGTGAAGAGCACAACATTCAAAATACGTAATCAAGATAATTTATCTTGATAATATTGATAAATATCCAAGATGATTGACATTAAATGTCTTAGATAAATGATCAATTATTGCCTATGAGAGCAAAGCTTCATAGTCTAAAATATGACAAATTGTACACAAAAATATGCATCAGTCTAATACATTGTAATGAAATTCTCCTTAGTTGATTTACGGTCAAGGACCATATAATTTCCATTTAATAATTTTGATATGCGTTATATAATTAATAAATACACCATGATGCATAAAAGATGGATTCTCCAAGATGGATTGGAATATATGTTAGTTTGTCTAATATAAAGGGAAGATAATAATAAACTAAGAGTTGAAATACTCTTATTGAATGTTCCCGAAGGACAGAGTTTATGACATGCATGAAACATGCAATTAATCTCAATTCTTGAAAAGCGCAAATGATCAAAGTGGTTATAATAAAAAGGAAATGTGCTTTTGAAGATCTTACGACATAACACTTCATGAAATCTCATGAGAGGGGTAGCTACTTGAAAATAATGAAGTGATGAGATCTCAGCAAGTTATGTCGCATTACAAACCGACAAAAAGGGATATTTGTCGATGATATCTTGATACAATATAGCGCAATATTGTAAAAGATCATGAGGATCTTAATCCTATGGTATATTAAAGCATGTTCTAATTATCAAGTGGAACGGTGCATCTTGATAAGCGTAAAACTTATTTGACTTGCAATCTAGACTAGAGAGTGTCATATATTTAATATTGAATAATATTACTGGACAAAATTGATATTAAAGTATTTGAAGGATTTAAAATGCATGAAGCATATACAAGTTCTTGAAAAACTTGTTTATAACCCTCATATTGATTAAACTAATCAAGAATCTTTCATGGTCTTATGTGACAACTTGAATTAAAACTCTTGAAGAGTTTTCAAAAAGCAATATATTGTTTACTTAAAGAAGTTAAAGTGAGAAACTTACAAAACTCTTTGATCCTAGGGAAGATTCATAAAATGAGATAGAACAAAGCATATTTTCATCAAAACTTTTCTATACATATGAGCTCCAAAAGAATGGTGATATAAATATACAATAGGTTCATTCGAGTGATGATGTGGCTAATTTGTTCACCAAGTCTCTACCAATAGTAACTTTCAAGAAGATGGTACACAAGATTGAGATGCAAAGATTCAAGTCTTTATATTGATGTTCTCATCAAGGGGAGTTAATACACGATGTACTCTATTTTTCTCACAAGGTTTTGTCCCATAGGATTTTCCTTGTAAGGTTTTTAATGAGGCATCTAAAATACGTATTATTAGGTATGTGTACTCTTTTTTCTTCACTAGAATTTTTTCCCACGGGATTTATCTATTAAGGTTTTAACGAGGTACATAATCTAGCAAATAGATACTCAAGGGAGAGTGTTATAAACATATTTCATTTATGGTGAATGTCTATTATGAGGATTCCTTTAAGATTTAGGAATCCTACTTAAAGACCAAATTAGTTTCTTATGTGGAGACCAAGTCAGTCTTTTCTCTATAAATATAAGGGTTTCGTTCATTATAATATACATCTGAATATTATTCAACAGCAATAAGAAATCTTCTCTCATATCCCCTACTTTATTCTTTGTATTGTTTTATATAGTTTCATAAAACTTTTATAATAATATAGATAAATATAGATATCATTTTTGTAGAAACTATATATCGGAATGACCTTGGAGGCCCTTATACTTGGTTTTTTTGTCATCTAGACTCTTCTAATCAGGACTTTGCCAAGAGAACCCTCGTACCCATTGAAACGCAAAATTTTAAATATTTTTTTGACCTGAGAATGGTGTATGAATTACAAACGAGCTAGCAATACATAAATTTCTATGTCATTTAAAAATTTCACATAGGAAATGACAAGTTAAAACTTATTTTCACATAGCAACAAACATTTCTTTTCTCTTTCAAAAGTTTTTTCACCTTGTTTTTCTACCTTTCAAGGTTCTAAATCATACTCAAGAACCCTAAAACAAACCCTTGAACATTATTTTTTCCATATTTGCTCTCAAATTGAGCATCAAATTCACATCAAATGGGTGAAATTCTTACCTATTTGCCTTGAATTTCACACTAGAGGTTCACAAACACAAACCCAACAAATCTTCATTCTAATTTTGAACTTATTTCATAAATTCACAAAATTCATAAATTATTCTCAAAGCTTTATCAAGCTTATCAATGGAGTTTTCAATTTTTCAACACCCACCATTGTCCTTCACATTAACTCATATAATAAAATACAAAAAATAACACAAACCCAATAAATTTTCATTATAATTTTGAATTTATTTCATAAATTCACAAAACCCAAATGCTCAAAGTTTTATCAAGCTTATTAATGTTTTTCAATTTTTCAATGTGGGGTGAGGGGTTCATCCGAAACCCCTTGGTGAAAAATTACACTGTATATATAAGGTAAATTTTTTATATTTTCGTATATATATTAAACTTGAACCTCCTAAACAATAAGTAAAGTCTAACATAATGGTATATCCTTTTTTAAATGAACTCTCATGCTCAGGGTTCGAATCCCACTTCAAGCATTATTTTTTAGCTTTTCTTAATTATTCCTTTAAAAATTGTATTTTATTGATTTATTCGCACATTTATACTTTTATTATATTTTTGAACCCCATGAGTTAAAATCTTGGATCCGCCACTGCAAGGGATGGTGTTGATTTGCAACAAAAGAAAGAAATTTCGAGAAAGTATTTAGGTATAGGACAGTGATGGGAGGGCAAGCATTAAAAAGAAGAAGAAGAAGAGAGTGAGAATGGTAAGTGGATCCAAAGAAGAAGAAAATAGTAGAATGGAAAGAAGAATTTTTTTGAAGAAAGCTTTGAAGAAAATGACTTCTACTTCTTTTTTCCTTTTTGGCCATTGTTCATTTTATTTTAAAATTTTTAAAATATATATTTATACAAAATATTGACTCACTCACTTAGAAATATGTGGAATCACGCGTTCTTCCAAGTCAGCAATACTAATATCACATATGTTTGGTCAATGGTCAGGGTAGTTTAAAATGTTGTGTGTTTCAGAGGATACAACGGTTCTCTTGGCAAAATTCTGAGTAGAAGGATTTAGGTAACAAACGAAACCAAATACGAGGGACTCTCAAGTCATTCTGCCAAACAATATTTTTTCAGAAAGTTTTGTCTAACCAATAGGAAAACATTTTTCAACATACCAAAACACCCTTAATGATTCCACTCATTCATTGGACACCTTAAAATTGTGAAGAGTATCACATAAATTACTTATAACTAGGAGCGTATTGAGTTGAAAATGTCCTCAATATGTAAATCACACATAAGTGATCCTAAGCAAATGACGCAAGACTTCTTACACATTTCCTATTAAAATAGTTGTATCCATGTCAATGGTAGTAAAATAAATTCATCAAACACAATTTCACAGTCCAGCACGATGAAGATCGGACGCCGGATGAATTTCTAATAAGGACACAAATACTGCAAGATTAACATGAAAATCGCTGCTTTCCATTTCTTAAAAAACGTGCAGACATACACACAAATACAAAATAAGATACTCCTAGTGATACTTGGGTTTAACCTCAAACAGTTGGAGAAAAACAGGGATCTTACTTATGAAGATAGACAGGTTTTCTGGATCTGTTTGAACATTTAAACATCAAACCAATTCAGAAAGCACAATTAAACTACTTGATGAAGTCACAAATGCAAAAGTTCCCCGTGAAAACCATTTAAAATTTTCATGGACACTTGCGCCTGCCTCCGCGAGTAGTCATATCAGCATAGCATTTGCCACATTTTTCTCTGTTTCCATATTGGCCTGGTGGAACACACTTGCATCTTAAACAGCAAGTTGTGCACGCTCTTAGGCATACGTTCATCCTTGAATGCAATTTGCATCTCACCTGGCACAGGGGAAAGCAGTCTGCACATATCCAATAATCACAGAAAACTTGTTACCTAAGCCTTGAGGGCATTCTCAAATAGTAAATATATATCTAAAAAATTTAAACTATATACAGTGACAACGTTCAAACATTTTATACTATTAGAGGTCGTTTGATATAGAGTGTATTAAGAAAAGTAACACAAGCGTTATTGTTGTACCTTATTTGATACTTTTTTTCAACCTATGTATAACTTATGTTTGCATTAATTATACACTCTATTATGTATTAAGAAGTGTAATAATACTAATGACATATATTTCTAGGTATTTGTGTTTTAATGCATGCATTCTCTGTTTGGTGCCGCGGTCTATCAAAATCGTTGTTTTAGACAAAAGAAGATCAGTTTCACTCAATGATGCTTTAAACTTATCCATGTAGATCTTTGGTACCCTCCTCGATTCTGACATATACCATAAGACCAATAAGTTGATTGGGAATCTCCCTATCACCTCTTGGCCTAAAGAAATTAAGCAATCTTTTTCACTATAATAAAGTCATTGATTTGGGTAAACCTATATATCCCTTAGGAACCGTACAAGCATCTTTCAATGCATGCGGTTAAAACAAGGTTGCAAATCAATGCGTCTTCCTTCTTTTTAATATCGTGTTTTTTAATGGAAGGATAAGCTTTTTTAATTGTAGATAGATATAGACTCAACTTTATATCTAAATACTTGATATAAGAAACAGGAGATAAATGTAGGGAAAAGAAAAAAGATACAAGTCAAACTTCTTGTACCTGCTGTGGTCTTTGGTGGTGAAACTGGGGGAGTAGGGACTGGTGGTGATGGTAGCTTTACTGTCGGAGGTGGGGATGGTAACTTAACCGGTGGTGGAGGAGGAGTGGTTGGTGGCTTTGGGACTGGAGAGGATCCATTGACTGGTGGTGGTGGGCTTGATATCTTCCCATGTGGGAAAGCACCCGGAGCGGTGTTGCTTTCTCCCTTCTGCCCACAAAAGAAAATAAAATAAGTTGGCATATATACTTTGGTAAACAAACTTTACACTTGATATATAAAAGTTGTTTATCATAAAAATGTTGGGTTAATTTTTCATATGGTACCCAACTAATAGTTATTTATTTCAAAAAAACACATTTTGGTTCTTGATTTAAATGTTATCTGTAACAAATAACTTCTTTTTTTGAAATAATAGCTTCTAATTGAAAAATCAACTCTAAGAATGCTACTGTATAATATAAAAATTCATCTGATTAGGAACAAACTTGTCTCATGGCGAATGTAAATGGTCATTATGCTAGGGTGCATTATGAAAAATGTACGATAAAGTTTATACTCTCGATTCTTTATTTAAGTTAAGATGTAAGCACATATACTAAATCTGTTGTAGTTGAGAAAAGAATAAGAGGTGAGAAGACATACAGCAGAGGAGATGAGAAGGAAAAAGGCAAAGAGGAGTGGCGCCATTGCTGAAGGACAAGTAGGTAAACGGGAGTTGATGAAAGATTCTTGATAAAGAATAGGTATATATAGAGGACGCCCAGGAGAAGCTAGTTATCCAGTGACGGCTCCAACTATGACTTTCCGGGTCTATACTATCCTCAATCGACTTCTTTCGGGTTGAAATGGTAAGTTCAAAATTTAAATTTTGGTCATTTTGATTTTTGGGTGCCCTTGGGGCAGAAAAAAATATAAATAATTTCTTACCTTTTTTTTTAGTGTTTGATAAGTAAATAATTTGAAATGTTATTTATTAAATTTATTCTTTTTCCTAATTTTACAATATAAATCATTTTTCTTATTTTTAATGCGCTTGTTTTTCTTTAAAAAAATATTTTTAAAAAATTTTATCTATCCAAATTTTGGAAATTTTAAAAACACTTTTTTCACGTTAAAAAGATTTCCTTCAAACCAAATATATCCTTTGTACTTACTACATGTTTGTTGTCTCAATTTCGATGACATAGTTTAACTTATACATGATTTAAAAAAGAAAGAATTTTTTATAATAATTGAGAATAAGTCATAAATATTTATGTATGACTATGAATTATTTTATTATAATTAAAAAATTAAAAATTATACTAAATAAAAAATATGCCATTTTTTCTGAGCAAGAAAAAATGAAAAAAAAAAGTGATACATATATTATTTTATTACTTATATATAAACAATTAGTTGAGGAACTTCCGATCGTGTTTCTTGCTTGAGCGACTTCCAATTGTCCTACTTGCTTCAATTGTCTGCTTCTTCTCCTTTATTATGTGAGCTCAATAAAAAATATTTTGCGCCCTTTTTAATTAGATCTTTTCTAGTTGCATATTGATGTGTGTGCTTCAACTGTTTCATAATATTTTTTGAGTTTAAATTTTGTGCACCGTCAGTGTACTGAATATTCTACACTATTAGATAAATAACCTACTATTATAGGTTACTTATTTTTCTATGTTTTCTTTTTTCAGTTTTCTATTTTTAGCTTTAATTTCTAAAATTTAAAATAACTTTCATATATTCATCTAAGTTGGATTCTCAGTCAAAACCTTATATATATGTTTCTTTTTTTGCTTGCTTTTTTAACCCCGTTTCATCTCTCTTTAATGTGATAATTGAATTTGAACATTTTGATTCAGATTTTTATGTGATGTTTGCACTTTAAATATTTTTTGAAGTTCTTTTTCTAAAAAAAGAAATAAGAAAAAACTTAATATCATTAGCTAAGTTTTCACAGATTATGAATTTTGATGCATATATTTTTTTCTCTCCAAGATTAATAAGTCGAAGCATGAAAAAATTATTTTTTGCAATTTTAGTAGTATTTGAGGTGAATAATTATTTTATTAATTATGATAATTTTGTTGAGAGAGAAATATGAAAAAGTTATGTTTGATTTATGTTGTAAAAGAAAATAATAACTAGTTTAGTTATAGTACAATTAAGATTCTAGTTTTAATTTTTTTCCCTAAATTTTAATTATATAATTTGGATTGTAATTATTTAATTTACCTGATGGTGTAAAATATTTTATACACTAACAGTGCACAAAACTTAAATTCATATTTCTTTAACTATTTCAATTATAATTTTATAATAATTTTTGAAATATATATAAAAAATCTATTGATATCAGATAAATCGAGACTAAAAAATAATTTATATTGGCTGCTTGCTTAAGCAGCTTCCGCTGGGCCAATAAAAAATAATTTATAGTCTTTTTAATTTAATCTTTTCATGGCAGTTGGTATTGACGTGTCTACTATAACTTCCTATTATTTCTTTAGCTACTTCAATTATAATTTTATAATATCTTCTAAAATGTATAAAAAAAATCTATCGATATCATATAAATTAAAACTAAATAATAATTTATATTGAACTCGTACTAGCACAGACTTTCTTCATTAGTTAATTTAAAGAGTATTAAAAAATGAAAAAAGAATCATAAGTATATTAATTTAGAGAGTATTACGCTTCACTACTAATCCAATAATATATTTTTATGTAAGTCAGTGCAGCCGCACATGAAAGCAAGTATACATAGATACGTGTTTTCCGTTTCAAATTATTTGGTGTGTTCTTTTTTATAAGTGTCCTGAGAAATACTATTAATTAAGAAAGGTTTTGATTATCGTGTTTAGGGGTGGGCATTGTACGGTATATATCGAATATCATATTAAAATTGAAATTTTTTATATCGTAATATGATTATTATGGTATTTGATATAGTATTTGGCATTCCAAAAATAAATACCGATATATCATATATCATAC
>JAABOM020000007.1:17605338-17680980 GCA_011800125.2 Solanum clarkiae
TACGGGGGACCTGCATTTCATGTTGCAGGTACAGGTGCAAGTAAATCACCCCAGTAGGAGTACAGGATATCCAGTCGTTGTCATCAAGCTCTAGGTTGCTTCGGGGCTTTGTATATGTCTAGATCTTATGTTTATATTGAACAGTTAGTTGAGGCGGGGCCTATCCCGACCCTTTTCAGATGTTTTCTCTTTATTTAGAGGCTTTGTAGCTATGCACAGTAAAAGTAAAAGTCATGTCTCGTACTTTAGACACCATGGCCCCAATGGCCTAGTCATATGCATTTTCTTTAGCTTATTATCATTTATTTATCTATGTTAAGGCATTCTAAAGGTATAAACGTACAGTAAGGGTATAGTTACAGGTTGGTTCTCCCGGGCCTTATCGGCAATGGGTGCCGGTCCGCCCTACGGGACTTTAGGGCATGACAAAAAATCATTTAAATAAATCTCATGAGTCATTTAATTCAATATTCTACAATAATTAGTAAAAAAATTGAAATAATTGATTTCCTCAACATAAAAATTGGAGTATAATTTTAAATTTTAAATATCCAACAGTCTTAGAATTTTCTCAAATACCACACATATTTTTTTGTTTTTTTCATTTTGAGATGGATTTCATGGACTATAAATTTATAACTTAACCAAAAATGCTAACAAGAACTTAATTATTCTTTTTTAGAATATTAATAAATCATATAATCGTAGTCAATTATAATCATGAATAATATAATATAATCTAAAACGGTTAAATTTCAGATATAGAAAATTGATAAAGGAGATCGGGGCACAGGAAATCAAATTTTAGCTCATTCATGCATTTCAATATGTGCACACCTTTCACTAATTTTGAGTCAATTTAAAATTATACCTTTTCGATATATACAAAATTTTGTTGAGACTTTGTGTGTGTGTATATATATATAGTTCAAGACAAGGGAAAGACAAGAAGAGGAAAGACAAAGGTAGAGAAAAATGAATTGAAAGGATTTTTTCTTTTTTACATATATAATCATTGATTTAACTCTTTTTTTAATTAATGGATCCACTAAAACTTTTGATTTTTCTATAAGCCTTAAAAGCGAGTTCTTTTAAGGAGAATGAAATATGTCTTCTTTTTTTTTTTTTGTCTTTCTGATTGTAATTCTTCTTCTTGCTGTTGTTGTAGCATGAATTAATTAAAAGGTGACGTCTATGATTCGTCCCATGGTGAAATATATATATATATATATATATATATATAGAGAGAGAGAGAGAGAGAGAGTTCAAGACAGGGGAAAGACAAGAAGAGGAAAGACAAAGATAGAGAAAAATGAATTGAAAGGATTTTTTCTTTTTTTACATATATAATCATTGATTTAACTTTTTTTTTAATTTATGGATCCGCTGAAACTTTTGATTTTTCTATAAACGTTAAAAGCGAGTTCTTTTAAGAAGAATGAAATATGTCTTCTTCTTTTTTTTTTTGTCTTTCTGATTGTAATTCTTCTTCTTGCTGTTGTTGTAGCATGAATTAATTAAAAGGTGATGTCTATGATTCATCCCATGGTGAATCATAAGTTCTTCTATTTTCTGTTCATTTCTCTATTTGTGATTTTGTATGTATATTACTTGTTTTAACACAATTTTTAAAATACAATTGTGAACTATTGGTACTTCAAGATAAATTTGTGGTTTTAAATTTTTATACGATATATAGTGTGTGTTACTTTGTCATTAGAGAATGTCAAATGCCATTTTTTAATCGTATCTAATAACTTAGAGTATGTCTTTTATTTATTTTTCTACACTAAGAATTGTCAGACATAACTAAGGATAAAGATTGGATCTTTACCCATTTGTGTTTCTTTTGATAGAATCTTTATTCCATTGGAAATTATTTTACTGTCACTGACAAACATCTATTATTATTATTTTTAAAAGAAAAGATAAGAAGGTGGGGTAAGGAAAAGGAAAAGAAAAATGAGTACTATAAAATAGGAATTGTTTTCTCTCACCAACAAATTAAAAGTCTAGGTAGTAAACCAACATAACTATAAAAATTTCTCTCAAAGTTCTATTAGATAGACAAGTTTACCACTAAAATAAAATATAAAATTAAAGCTAATGTTTAGTCGATTATAATTTTATGGCATAATTATCAATTAACTATCAATAATAGTCCAAGCTTTCATATCTACTCTTTTTTTCTCTATCCCACTCTTAAAATTTATTTTTTAATATTTATTTAGAAAAAATTACTATCCCATTAAATTAATATAGAATCCTTAGTTATTTTTCATGTATTCATTTGATTTGTGTATAATAGTACAGATATAATTATTTATATTTTATTATATATTATTTATAAAATATAGATACATTACATATATTATATAATAATAGATACATATTTTATAACAATGTATATGGGCATATATATCTCTTACATATAGTTATAGATGAGATATACACAACAATACAATATTTATATAAAATAGATACATTACATGTATGTACAATCATTAGCTGGGGAAAAATTGTTGCTTGGAATATTTGTGTAAGAAACCTTAAAATTATCTAAGTTAATTATATACATTGGAATCAGTAAGCCTTAAAACCTCAAGTATATTCTAATTGAGATCGATGTGAATAATTCAAAGTTACATTTTATTTTATGTGGTTAACTTAATTACATAATAGATGTTTGAGAATGAGCATAATATTTTTAATATAAATTTGACATATTATCGTGTATTTAGATTTTCAGTTGAAACAAATGAAACATTGAGCGTCTAATAATATTAAGCCATAGTGGTTTGTGCACATCTTAAATATTTCACTTGTTATCTTCAACTACTACATTTGTAGTAACTTTGCCTTCCAAAATTTAGTAAAATGTGGCTTGTCTTTAATAGAATTTAGGTTGTAATCTCACATGATTTCACCTACTTCATTGATTATTAGACCACGTTCTTTATTTTGCAAACATCTTTAAGTGGCTGTTTGTGGCTATGTTTATGATGTATTTTTATTTTTTCATTGAAATGGATATGGTCAATCACATGTTCATAAAAGTGAATTCAGTGGAAGAAGAGGTGGTAGCCGCATAGATAGTAAACCAGAGCTAACAATAGATGATGTACTCTCTTATCTGAAGTAAGTTAAAGACATGTTTTCAGATCAAAGAGAAAAGTATAACATGTTCCTTGTTGTTATGAAGGATTTTATAGAAAAAAAAGTTTGTTACTATAGAAAAAAAGTTTGTTACTATAATATTTCTCTATTGTCACGATCCTCATTAGTTTCTATTTTTATTCATGTGGGACTAAGTTTTGATATTCCTCACAGAATTAATACTCTTAGTGCCATAACAAAGTGAAAGAACTATTTGAAGGGCATCCTAGTTTACTCCTTGGATTAAATTCTTTCTTGCTCAAGGGCTATGAAATAATCATCATGAAGAGGAGAAGAAAATAACACTCAATTTGATGAATAAAATAAAGGTTGCATTTTGTTACCTTATTATTTTAATAATAAATATATGTATTTTTCTTCTTTGAAAAACTTTAGTTCTAACTTACTGATTTTTAACTTTTTACAGAAACGTTTAGGAAGATGCAAACCCCTCCAATGATATTTTACTCATGTATAGGAAGGAGCACAAACATGTGAAAGAGGTGTATGATGAGGTGATATGATATTTTTAATTTGGGAACATAGATATTATAGATTATCTTTATGTTTTGGTTTGTTACTAAGTACTATTTTATAATATGTATAGGTTGTTGTGCTTTTTAAAGACCATCCAGATTTGCTAGAGATGTTTTCTAGATTCCTTCTAGATTTATCTAATGTCAAACTGTTTCAAATTTTGGATGATGATAAAGCACCGATGAAGTGAAATATATCTCTTTTGTTGTGCTCTTTGGATCAAATTCAAAACTTTTGCTACATAAATTTAGTAAAATAACATATTTCAATCTATTTAATTGAAAACTTTGATTGTCTTATCTAAGAATTCATTCATTTGTTTTCATCTTTCCTAACCTTGTTTGCTTGATAATAAACTTTAACCACTTGTCAGGTATAATAAAGTTGATTTTCTTTCAACACCATTATGAGCAAAGTTCTTCTTCTCTAGATTTTATAGAACTCATACCTGGAGAAGTTAGAAAATTACAAAAAAAAAATTAATAATCTTTTTGTTAAAAAAGGATAACTTAGTTATGAAAGAGGACTTCTGTCATGACCCAAACCTATGGTTTAGGAGTGACATGGCGAATGGGAACTCGAGAGTCCCAAACAAGCCTCAAAGTATCTAAGTTCACATCATCGGTTTAGAAGCGTATTCAAATAGTAAACACATAGTTCTAAGAGATGGGAAAATAGGACTCACACTATGGGGATGTCATAGGGAAAAGGAATAACATGAATTCACATAGTACATAGCGAATAAACACTAAGGGGAAAATAAGTATGACTCACTCTATGGGGGCAATTAGAGACTTAGGATCTTCCACATTTTCACATCAAAATATACATACTTATCATAATTCTCATAGTCAATACATAATAGTCATATCCAATAGATAATCATAAACTCCAAATACAACACATAGCACATATCCGTACAAGAGTCTACAAGATGTCCAACAATGCCTCTAGTCATAAGATGGGAGGGGGGCCAAGTCATGTCACAGGATCATCCTCAAAGTAAAGATAACATAAGCAAAAGCAATATAAAGCAGAGGAATAGTGGCTTATCCGTGGAAGATAGGACTCACCACAATAATCAAAACTTGATATCCAAGTTAAAGTCATATGGTGGCTGATCGTAGCCCTTCGTCCCTACATGGTGAGATCATGTAGGCAAAAGTATGTATTAGTACGTTTGAATATATTAAGTATGTGGTATGCAATATATATGACTTATCAAACCTATATTCGATGTTAGATGACAAGGGCACATAATATAGGAAGAACTATATAATCAAAGGAATATAATATAACAGTATGCCATGAAATTCATGATGCATGAAATGCAAATAATGCTCACATATAGTGGGGATGTTACCTCAACTAACATATATATAAGACCAAGCGAGCTATTACATGGAATCCTGATGTTATCCCCATAGCGGAAAAGAGGTGGTCTACTTGCCAAAGGAAAATCATACTTCTCCTTACGGACCTCCCATTTCAGAGAAGTAACCTTCTTTATGGGTCTCTCATTTCGGATAGGATTTTCATATCATTTCTAGCTGGTCATGCCTCAACTAATGGGATGAGCCTCATATCTTTCTAGTGGATCATGCCTCAACTAACGAGATGAGCCTTAGATCTTTCTAGCGGGTCATGCCTCAACTAACGGGATGAGCCTCATATCTCAATACATATGCTGGCACATAGTTCAAGGAAAGGGAAAGGGACCTTGGGGATAGCCCTAATGCCCCCAATCCATCGGTGTTAAGTCAAAACATCCCACAAAAATACTTAAACATACACATGCTTTCAGAAGAGGCAATAGGCATTTCAAATCCTTTCAATGCACATTTAGGTTCAAAAGCCAAAGACATTCATAATAATTCTTTCTTAGGCACAAATGCCAAAATATAGTCGTAATTCATAGTTCTCATACATCGAAATAGCTCATTCATATATACAAGATGGTGCAAGCACCCATAATGCTCAAAAGAGCCATAATCATACACATATATGTGACCACATTCTTGTCATAACTAATATCTTATCAAAATCATATCATAAAACATAACTCGACTTAACTCACTTAATAATTTCCATAAAAATCCAATGTTTATGAATGCATATGTCGTGAATGATGTGAAATAACATGGGTACTTGAGGTTCAAACTTAAATCAACAATATAATATGAAATTGAAGTAAAATTCATAATTAAATCCATACCTAAATCGTAATATAAATCACTCGTGCATAAATCAAGCTTTAAAGGGACATGCATCTTCATAACTTTATAGCTTCAATGTAAATCATCATAATATGACTTAAAGTAATTTAAAATCATAAACAAGTACATCCCATACATCAATAAATCAAAATAATGAAAACCCACATTTAATGTAAGCTTAATATCATGGAAAATTTCTTGAAAAGATTTGGGTCTCCTTGATTGGAAGTAACCAAGGATCAAAACCCACATACCTCAGATAATGAAGGAATTCCAAGAAGAAATTTGAAGAATAATGAGTCCTCCCTTGATTCCCAAGCTAAAATCCCTATTAGAGTTCTTGACAGAGACTTGAGAAAATTTGCTTCTAAAAACTAGGGGTTAGTCTTGAATGAGGGTTTAGAATTAGTATAGGAGAAGTTTAGGAATGTAAAGGGGGGTTCAAAGATCTTAAAAAGCCTTAGGGATAGGCAAAAATATCAAAAATAACTCAATAAAATGTCCCTTAAATTTTATTCGAAACTTGACACAGTGTTAGGGTCATGAAGCTCTTCACGGTCTGTGAAGGATCCCCATCTAGACCACCCAGACAGATTCTACGAAAAAGGGCAAAACTTCTAGCTCTGAACTTGGAATGAGGTGAAATCAGGTGCATTGGAAAGACAATTCAAAGAGCGTTAATTTGATAGGTAGTGAATCATCCAGTACATTTTGTGCTAAGAGATATGACCATTTAGAGTTGAACCGTCTATCAGTACTTGTCTAAAAACTTAGTCAATAGAATTCTTTTGAACTTGGACTGATGTAGGAGACTTATGATGGCCTTAAACAAGATAAATTATCTTGAATTCAGGGTTTGAAAGTGAACTTAGCTTGATCTTGAAGATCCCGTACTTAGAAAAATTTCACTCTAGAAGACTTAGGGGTGGCCACATGTGCCATAACACCATACATGAGCCGTGAACTTGGCTTTATGACTATACATGGTTCCAAAACTTTTTCGAAACCAAATTTTCATGCTCCATTGAGGCCATACAAAGTTCAGGTTCTTACATCATCTCCCCCTTAGGAACATTCGTCCTTGAATGTGCAACAACAAGGCTTGACTTAGAACATAAAATGTACAAACACAAGGTACAATGCATAATTCATCATTTGAAAATCATAAGTCTTTAAAACTCATAAACGTATTCAAATCATCAAAACATCATAAAAATTCATTTTCGTGTACAAGTATGCATGCCATATCATGAAACTCTCGAGTGGAATAATTAGGATCGTTGGGAATAGGAAGAACCTAATACCATAGGCTTGAGTAGATTGGAAAGGATAGAGGTATCACTACATCATACTTGATTCCATTCCCCACGTAGCACCTTCAATATGTTGATCCTTGTTGCGAAGCCTCTCCACTTGCCCATCCAAGGTCTCAATCGGAATTTCCTATTAAGACAGGTTCTCCCAAACTCAATACCTTCCAAAGGCACAATAGGTACTAGGATCACAAATCAATTTCCTCAACCTAATTTCATGGGAAAACCGGGTGAATAGAACCAAGTGCGAGGCAAATCCAACCTATAAGCCACATTTCCAATTCGCTCAACAATCCCATGATGACATACATACCGGGGGCTTAGCTTTTTCTCCTTCCTAAAATGTACCAACCTCTTCATAGATGATACCTTCATAAACACCCAATAATCAATACGAAACACAAGATCTTTCTTTCTGACATCCAAATAAGGCTTTTGATGACTTCAAACCATCTTCAACCTTTCCCTAATCAATTTCTCTCTCCCTGCCTCCAACTAAATCCAGGCCTATTGAAGTCATTTCATCTAACTCAGACCACCCCACCGGAGATCTACATTTTCACTTTATATGTCACAATCTAAGCCTAGGGCTTAGACATGACACGTCGAATGGGAAGTCTGAGAACCACCCAAACAAGCCTCTTAGCATATCATGTACACCACCTTGATAAGGTGTGGTCTACTTGCCATGGTAAACCAAAGATGATAACATGGACTAGATAGATCTACTAGTAAAGCCCATTTAGGGAAATAACATGATCCGATGGTGGCACATAGTTTAGAGACTAAAAACTTTATATAAGGACCCCTTTAGTTGAGCCCCCAACTTAAGCCTCAATTTGTGCTAAGTCTAATCCCATAAAATACTTGAAATAAGCATAAGTTTAATCATAACATAAATAACTTGTAAGAGACATGATAACATGATATTAGTAGCTCATTCACATGCTTGACCTCTACTAGTGAGCTTAACTTGAACATGAGGGTAAATTTATAATCATGCTTGATCCCTCAACTTGACATGAATGGCTCATAAGAGGATAAAATCTTAAAATAGGTCTCAACTTTTCACTTTGACATCATAGATACTTTTCATGAATTTAATGCATGCTTGGAAGTCCATATTTATCATGAAATCACTTGACTTGTAAATCATGCTATAGTTCATCAACAACTTAGAAATTCTTGTCATGTTATTTCATCAAACACATGGTGGGTCCATGACACTTGTCCAAAATCATGCAACTCAAGAGTATAAAAAGAAGGAGTAAAATCAATTCAAATCAAACCACCAATATTGTAGTAAAACCCTCATTTTGGGTATCTTGAAATTTATCTCGAAATTTATAATAATTCATAGTTTTCATAGTTCTCATCATGCATAATTTCAATAGATATAAATAAACTCATGAAATGAGATTAAAATAGATATTCTTGCATAATCAATCAATACTTGATAAAATTCAACATAATTTATGTTCATGATTCATAATAAGAGATACCCATAAGTAATACAACTTGAAATCAAGCAATTTTCATAAATGAGAAGGTTGGGCTCTATGGGTGAAAGGACCTATGGATGAAGACCCACATACCTTAAGCTTGGAATTTCTTATAGTGAACTTGAAGGAGACTTGAATCTTGGATTGGATCCTTGAAATCCATAGTTGTTCTTGAGATCCTTGAATTACAATGGAGGTTTTGATAATGTTTTGAAGAGGTCTAGAAAGGGTTTTTGTGAGTTCTTGAGTTGAAAAAATGACTAAGTATGGAGGATTTCACGTTTAAATGAGCACTGGGTTATTACCCCAATGTTCTTGGACGTAATATGAAAAACAAGGAAAAACTTAAACTGGTCTGCATCCAGTCCGTGATGCGGACCAAACGTGAGGAACTAGTTGTGCTATTCCACCAACAGGCCGCCTCGCGCTTAGGGTGCAGATGCACACTGGAAATCAATTAATTAGCGAAAATTATGTTTCGCTACGGATCTTCTATAAAACGGGTTTTACCAATTTTCCACTCAACTTTGCCCCCCGATTAAGAATATGAAATTGAATTTTTGAAATCATGCACGGTTTTTGAGATATATGAAAATTACGATTATGGGGAATTCCGAAGTACATGAGGGGTGTTTCAATATTTCCCCTTGGGAACATTCGTCCCTGAATGTCAAAGAAACATATATAAGAGAAGTAATCATGAAACTTTCAACCCAATGTGAATGCAACAAATGCACTTAAACATCATATCCCAAAGTTTTAACATGAATGTCAAAAATCACCGTAAATTTGTTACCATGAACATGAATGCTTTCAAAAATGAATGAGGACTGAATCTTAAGACTTGAAATCACAGATGGGACTTAATTTATTACCTTTGGCTTGAGTTGAGTAGAAAAGGTTTTTCATGTCCACATCGACTTCCTATGTGACAATTTCAACTTGTTGATTACTTCAAAGGACCTTGATGGATGCTACATCTTTGTTCCTTAACCTTTCACTTATCTATCCAATATCTCCGTCAGGGCCTCCTCATAGGTCAAATTATCTTCCACAACACCCACAACCTTTAAGGGAACTGTAGTACTTGGGTCACCCACACACTTCCTCAATATAGACACATGGAAGACCGGATGAACCATGTTCATATCTATATACAACTCCAATTTGTAGGCAACCTTACCAACTCTCCTCAAAATCATATAGGGTCCAATAAACCTTGGGCTCAATTCCCTTTTTTTCCAAATCGGACCACATCCTTCATGGGTGAGACCTTCAAGTAAACCCAATCACTAACATTAAACTCAAGATCTCTTCTTCTCACATAGGGTCCAATAAACCTTGGGATCAATTCCCTTTTTTTCCAAATCGGACCACATCCTTCATGGGTGAGACCTTCAAGTAAACCCAATCACTAACATTAAACTCAAGATCTCTTATTCTCACATAGGAGTAGGGTTTTTGCCTACTTTGAGCCATTTTCAGTCTCTCCCTTATCAACCTCACCTTCTTCAAAGCTTCCATAACCAAATCCGACCTAACAAAGCCATCTCCCCCACATCAAACCACCCAATCGATAATCTACAATGCCTACTATATAAAGCTTCAAAGGGAGCTATGCCAATTCTTAAGTGGTGGCTACTGTTGTAAGCATAACTCAATAAGTGAAAGATGTTCATTTTAACTACCCTTAAACTCCAAAACGCAAGCCCTAAGTATATTCTCAAGAGTTTGGATAGTCCTTTTAGCTTAGCCATCCGTTTGAGAATGAAAATCTATGCTAAGATTAACCTTGTTTCCAAGACCCCTTTGGAAGGATCTCCAAAAATGAGAAGTAAATTGAGCACCACGATCTGAAATGATATATAAGGGTAGCCCATACAATCTAACCAACTCATAAATATACAACTTGGCATAATCTTCAGCAGCATAAGTTGTTTTAACTGGTAAAAAGTGCACCGACTTTGTCATCCTATCAATAATAACCCAAATAGAATCAAATGTTTCCTAGTCTTAGGCAAACCAATCATAAAATCCATGTTGATATCTTCCCACTTCCAAGTAGGAATTTCTATGTCTTGGGTGAGGCCACCCAACCTTTGATGTTTGGCTTTTACTTGTTGGCACTTGTGAAAACCGGCTACAAACTTGGCAATATCCCTCTTCATACTAACCCACTAATACACCTCCCCCAAGTCTCTATACATTTTTTGTGGAACCGGGGTGAATAGATTAGGGTGAATTATGGGCCTCCTTCAAAATCAACCCCTTCAAGTTATCAACATTAGGCACACACAACCTACCTTGGTACCTAAGAATACCATCTCCCCTTTGGGAGAAAACCTCCATTTTATCATCTTTTACGGAAGCCTTCAATTCTAGAAAGGTGGGGTCAAGGTCTTGTTTTGACTTGACTTCCTCAACCAAAGAAGATTTGGAATCATTACACCACCATTTTAAACTTCATTTAACCTAACCCCCAACCTAGCTTACCGTTGAACTTCTCTAGCCACCTCCTTATTATCACATCAATATAAGAAATACTACCCATGTACAGAGCATCAGCCACAACATTATCTTTGCCGAAATGATAATGCACACTCATGTCGTAATCCTTAAGGAGTTCTAACTAACTTCTTTGCCTCAAGTTAAGATCTTTTTGTGTGAACACATATTAGAGACTCTTTTGGTCTATAAACATATCTACATAAACCCCATACAAATAATGACGCCGAATTTTCAAAGCAAACACCACAACCGCCAATTCAAGGTCATGGGTAGGATAATTTCGCTCATGCACCTTTAGTTACGTAGAGGCATATGCTATAACCTTGCCATTTTGCATCAAAACACACCCTAAACCAATTCTTGAGGAATCACAATAAACCACAAAGCCTTCTAGCCCTTTCCGATAAAGCCAAAATAGGAGCGGAGATAAGTTTGTCCTTTAAAATTTGAAAATTATTTTCACATTCATCGGTCCAAATAAATTTTTCCTTCTTTTGGGTCAAGTTTGTCATAGGGGAAGCAATGGAAGAGAATTTGTTCACAAACCTCCAATTGTAACCTACCAAACATAAGAGACTCCTAATATCCATCGGAGTCAAGGGCCTAGGCCAATTCCTTATCACCTCTGTTTTCTTAGGATCCACTTTAATCCCATCACTCGACACCACATACCCTACCAAAGCAACCTTTTTCAATCAAAATTCACACTTTTCATATTTAGTAAACAACCTCTCATTCCTCAAAATTTGCAACACCACCCTCAAATGATTCACATATTCTTCTTCACTCTGGGAATAAATCAATATATCATAAATAAAGACCATCACAAGCATATAAAGGTAGGGTTTAAAGACCCTATTCATGAGATTTATAAATATTACCGGTGCATTAGTCAAACCGAAGGGCATTACCTCAAACTCAAAGTGCCCATACCTAGTCCGAAAAGTCATCTTGGGAATATCACACTCCCTCACCCTCACTTTGCAGTATCAGGACCGAAGGTCAATCTTAGACAAGTGACTAGCCCCTTGTAGTTGATCAATAAGGTCATCTATCCTCGGTTGAGGATACTGCTTCTTTATAGTGACTCTATTGAGTTATTGATAATCGATGAATATTCTAAGGGAACCATCATTTTGCTCTACAAACAACACTGGTGCACCCTAAGGTGATTTGCTAGGCCTTATGAAACCCTTCCTCAACAAATCCTTCAAATGATCTTGAACTACTTTAACTCTGCCAGGGTCATACGATAAGGGAGAATGGAAATGGGTTGTGTATCGGGGACGAGGTTTATTCCAAAGTCTATTTCTCATTTGAAGAAAAGCACCGGGAAGCTCATCCAGAAGGACATCAAGAAACTCATTGACCACTGAAACTGACTCAATGAGAAGGACTTTAGACTCAACATCCCTGACCGTTACAAGATGGTGAATGCAACACTTAGAAATCAATTTTTAGGATTTGAGAGAAAAAATGAACCTACCCTTAACCACCACATTACGACTTTCCCACTCAAGGACGGGCTCGTTAAGGATTTGGAACCTAACCTTACGGGTCCTACAATAATTGAAGCATGATATGCATGTAATCAATCCATCCCAAGAATAATATCAAAGTCCACTATGTCAAGTTCAACAAAATCATAAGGCAAGACTTCATGCAATACAGACATGGGACAATCTCTATAGACTCTTTTAGAAATAATAGACTTACCAACGAGGGTAGACACTTCATAAGGTTCACACAACAATTTAGGACACACATGAAGCTTATTGGAAACAAAAGTATTAATGAAAGAAAGCGTGGCACCCTGATCTATCAAAGCACACATATCATAATTGTCACCCCTCGAGTTTCTACCCTAGGCATGGCCGGTACCCAAAACCATCTCTGGTCCCAAGTGAACCACTTGGCCTGGCTACTTCTCTCTGTCAAAGACTTAAATAATAATAGAAAAGCTTAAATATAATAAACTATGAATACTGAAACATTTGAATAGTTTGATTAATAACAATGTCTCAACCACATAAGAACAGAAGAATTGAAACTTGTAGTCCATGGAACCTCTAACAATAATAACCTGACCACCTACTAAAATAAATATTAAGAAAGAAAGCATAGACAAGGACTCCAAGCCTCTGGTTGATAAGAGGTCTCACCGATTGCTAGATAGAAATGTTGGTCCTCAATGAAGCATCTACTGAGGGACTTTGTCACCTGCATCTGCATCATAAAATGATACAAGTTTAGAAGATATCAGAACGTGGAATGTACTGCATGTAAGATGGACAAAACAGAAACTCAGAATCAGGTACTATACTAGAGTAATTTAAAACACATCTTAAAATAAGATAGCATAAGTAATAGATGCAGTACATGCTGAAAATAGAACATATGCTGAAAGTATGTATAAAATTTGCTTTTGGGGAGTTTCTCTAACCGACAATCATCACTATGAGCTTCGTCATGATACAGCGTCTTGCCCACGCAACCAGAGCCATCCCATACTTTGCCAGGGTAAGGAACAAAAACTAAAGGGTGTGATCCATCCAAAACTAGGTCATCTCAGTGGCAATGAGGAATTGTATTTTTGGTACAATCCTATTCTACGCTGGCTAGTTAGTTTATGAATTCAACTTATTATTACTCTCACTCACTCAATGTTACTCCCAAAATATTAGTCATATGCTCATACTTAAAAGATTATTCTTGCTCAAATTATTACTTTTTCTCTTCGCGACTTAGCCCAACTCTAGCTTTTCTTAAACTTCTGTCAACTTAACTCTTTTCTTTATCTGAATTTTGTATCAATGCATGGTATTTCAACATGATCTTTATTTATCAATTTTCTTCCAAAAACTAGAACTTCAAATGTTGTATATCATTAACTCAAAACTATGACTATGATAACATTTCATGAAATAGATAAAGGGGTTCTCATAAGTTCAACCATAACTGCGGATCTTGTACCAATAGCTTAGTTTAGTGATAAAGTCAGTACAAGACATGATTTTTATCAACAAGAATTCATGAACAAGTGTTTCGATGAAATTGACTAGTAATAGAGGAAAATGTGATATCGACTTATAGTTGTGGTCTTAGTGCAAACTAGTGATTAATGATTTCTCAAATAATAGTAGAATAATCTTTGTAAGGCCTTACATACGTTGAGAATCAACTTCTTGGAAGAATTGGGGAGAATTCTTGAGAGCCCTAACTCTACCTTTTGAATATATGCTCGAGTTCTTGGAAAGCTTTTAACATTAATGAGATGGAAAATTTCATTCTAGGGGTTTATTCTGATGAAAACCGACTAATATATATGTATTTGAGATATAAAATTGGTTGGAAATAGACCAAGGTGCCCTTCCCAATTTTAAAGAAAATTTTCCACTTTGTGCACAAGTCTGCGTCGCGCCAAGGGCACGAACATGTGTTTTTTCACTAAAATTAGTGATTCCTAATTTCCTTCGAAAACTAAAAAAAACTTAAGCGTGAGTGTGTGTTTTAGGTGCGTTGCGCCTTGGGTGTGTACCCTTACCGTCCTAATATTAATTAGCAATAATTAATTTCTGACTCGGTTACTCTAAAATCGGGTCAAAATCATTTCCCCATTTAATATTTTAAGCTGATTGCAAATCTTGTCTCAGATTTACAAACAGAGCATGGGAAGGTGTGTTATGTGCATGTCTCCTTTCTAGGGTTATTTTGGTAATATCATCAGGTGTCACAATATCTCCCCCTTGGGATCATTCATACTCGAATGACAATGATGTGAAGAGTTGGCTTAAAACGTACAAGATTACTCAACTTAAACAAACTAAAATCTTCGAGATCAATCGTGTAAATTTACCTTCAAGATCCTCATTGAGACCTACAAATAAGTGTGGATATTTTGCTTCATATCTTCCTCTGCTTCCCATGTGGCTTCCTCAATGAACTAGTTTCTTCACAATATCTTTATCGAAGCAATCTCCTTGATCCTCAATTTGCGAACTTGTCGGTCTAGTATCTGCATTGGGACCTCTTCATATGTCAAACTGTCTTTGACTCTAATACTCTTTAGAGGCACAACCAGTGTGGGATCTCCCAAACACTTCTTACGCATAGAAATATGGAATACTAGGTGAATAACAGCTAACTTGGGTGGCAATCCAATTCATATGCCACATTACCAATTCTCTTAACAATTTGGTATGGCCCAATATATCTAAACTGAGCTTCCCCTTTTTCCTGAATCTTATAACTCTTTTCATCAGTGACACCTTAGGTATACCCATTTACCTACCTCAAATTTAAAATCCTTCATTCTAATATCAGTGTAAGTCTTTTGTCGACTTTGGGATATCTTTAGTCTTTCTTGGATAACTTTCACCTTCTCCATAGCCTGATTGACTAAATCAGGTCCTATCAATTCTGCCTTACCAACTTCAAACCACCCAATAGCTTATCTACACCTTCTCTCATAAAGGGCCTTATATGGTGCCATTTGTATGCTATCTTGGAAACTGTTATTACAGGAAAACTCAACCAAAGGTAAGTAATCATCCTAGTTACCTTTAAAGTCTATCACACATGCCCTCAACATATCCTCAAGGGTCTGAATGGTCCGCTCTTCTTGCCTATCTGTCTGGGGAAGGAAGGCTATACTAAGATTCACTTTTGAACCAAATCCTTTCTGAAAGGACTTCCAAAGTTGTGCTTGAACTGGGGCTCCTCTATCTGAAAGAATAGATATAGGGACCCTATGCAACCTAACAATCTCCTTAATGTAAATTTTGGCATAGTCCTCAGTTGTATCAGTCGTCTTGAAGGATAGAAAGTGAGCCAACTTGGTCATTCTGTCTACTATGACCCATATCAAATTGTGTTGTCTATGAGATTGAGGTAAGCCTATTATGAAGTCCATGTTAATTATCTCCCACTTCAACTCTAGAATTTCAATATGCTGGGCCACACCATAAGGTCTTTGATGCTCCACCTTAACTTGCTGGCAATTCGAGCATTTGGACAAGAACTCTGTGATGTCCTTCTTCATGCCACCCCACCAATAAACCTCCCATAGATCCCTATACATTTTTGTTACACCTGGGTGAATAGAGTATCTAGCGTTATGAGCCTAAGCTAGGATCTTGTCTCTAAAGCCATCAACACTTGGCAGACACAATCTGCCTTGGTATCTCAGGACTCCATCTCTCCCTTTTGCAAACAATAATACTTTCTGTTTCTGAACATCTTCTTTCAGCTGAAGAAGGATAGGATCCCTGTCTTGCTTTTATTTTACCTTTGCCACCAAGGATGACTCTGCGTCATTTTTTATAATGGCACCACCCCCATCAGAATCTTCAATCTGTAGCCCCAAATGGGCTAGTCTGTGCACTATCTTAGCCAATTCTTTCTCTTCATCCCCAATGTGTGCAGTGCTCCTCATGGTCAACTTTCTAAGAGCATTAGCAACTACATTATCTTTACCTGGGTGATAGAGGATGCTCATGTCATAGTCTTTCAGCAGCTCCAACCATCTCCTCTGCCTCAAGTTTAGCTCCTTCTGGCTAAATACATACTGCAAGCTTTTGTGGTCCATAAATACATCTACATGCCCACCGTAGAGATAGTGTCTCCAGATTTTAAGAGAAAACACCACAACAGCAACCTCAAGATCATGAGTTGGGTATTTCTTCTCATGAGTCTTAAGCTATCTGGAGACATATGCTATCACTTTGCCTCTTTACATCAGTACGCATCCCAAACCAACTATGGAAGCATCACAATATGGCACAAAGTAATTAGCTCCCTCAGGTAGAGATAAGATTGGGGTTGTAGTCAGCCTAGTTTTCAACTCTTGAAAACTCTTCTCACAAGTTTCTGACTACTCGAACTTAACCTTCTTCTGAGTTAGCTTAGTTAAAGAAGCTTAGCTAGAAGAAAACCCTTTTACGAAACACATGTAGTAACCTACCAAGCCAAAGAAACTCTTTATCTTAGTTGGAGTTGTGGTCCTTGACTAATTCTTTACTACCTCAATCTTTTAAACGCCACAAATGCTAACTAGAACTCACATTAGGAAAATTTGGCATATAAGCAATGTTCCTTAAGGGTCTGAAGGATAATTCTAAGATGGTCGGAACGTTCCTCCTTGTTACAAGAGTATATCAAGATGTCATCTATGAAGACAATGATGAACACATCTAGGTATGGCCTCCACACCCTGTTCATAAGATCCATGAAAGTTATTGGTGCATTTGTCAGTCAAAATGACATGACCAATAACTCATAATGACTATAGCGGGTTCTGAAATCTGTCTTAGGGATGTCTCTTTCTCTAACCTTAAGATGATGGAACTCAGATCGGAGGTCTAAGTAGCACCCTGGACTTGGTCAAATAGGTCATCATTTATGGGAAGAGGATACTTGTTCTTTATGATGACCTTAATTAACTGATGGTAATCTATGTACATTCTAAGAGAACTGTCCTTTTTGCGCATGAAGACAACTGGAGCACCCCAAGGTAAGATACTTGGTCTAATGAAACCCATATCTACGAGATATTTTAGCTTCATTTTCAACTCTTTTAGATTTGAAGGAGCTATACGATACAGAGGAATAGATATGGGTTGAGTATCTGGGAGGGTATCTACCCCAAAGCCTGTCTCCCTATCAGGAGGGACTCTGGGAAGATCCTCAGGAAATACTAATGGGAACTCATTCACAACTGGGACATAATGGAGAGATGGTGCCTCAATATTATAATCCTTGACTCTGAGTAGGTGGTATATGCACCCTTTAGAAATTAACTTTCTAACTTTGAGATATGAAACAAACTAACCCTTAGGAAAAACTGAGCTACCCCTCCACTCTAAGACTGGCTCATTTGGAAACTGAAATTTGACCACCCTTGTTTTGCAATCTATGGGGGCATAACCAACATGAAGTCAGTCCATGCCTAAGATGACATATGACATCAAAATCTACCATGTCTAACTCAACCAAATCATCTATGATATCCTTATGATAAACTGATACTGGAATGCCCCTATAAGTTCTTTGGGCTAAGATAGACTCTCCAGTAGAACTGGAAACACTAAACGACTCAAAAAGACATTCTAGATTGACCTCAAACTTCATAGCTACATAGGGAGTCACAAATGACAATATGATCTCATAATGCATATACATCATAATTAAAGCCTTTAAGCATACTAATAACCATATCTGGGGAGTTCTCCTACTCTTGTTTGGTGGCCATGGCATATAAGCAATTTGTGCCCCGCCTGCTCTCGATGTAGTACCCTTGTGAATTGGCTTATCCTATGGTGCTGAAGAAACTTATTGAGATCTATTATCTCTTGTGTTATTCCTCCTCATGGGACAATCCTTCAAGAAGTGCCCCAGCTGACCATATTTCAAACAACCATTTGTGCCCATAAGGCACTCTCCTGGATGAGACCTACCATACTTACCACAAATAGGATAATGAGTCAATCCTTAAGCAATGCTACCCTGTGACTGGCTGCCCTAAAGACTACGTTCTATGATCCCTGCTCATTCCTAACCCTCAGTTTCAGTGGACTAGCAGATGAAGGTGCTGGTCCAGATGTCCTTGGCTACAAGGATAAGAGATTGGCATTTCCAACCCCCCCCCTTGCCTATCTCCTGGCTTGATGTCTTGGCCCTTTTGTTTTTGAACTCCTCACTATCGTACATTTTCTCCTTCTTTACTTGCCACACATAAGTCTTCAAGCGAGCTATGTCTATATCCCCAATCAGCATAGCATTACTGCCCTCTCTCTTAGTCATCCGACAGAGCCCTGACACAAAGAGGTCCATCCTAGTACACATGTCTGCCACCATAGTTGGAGCATGATGGGACAACAGAGTGAATTTGAGGCTGTACTCCCACATGCTCATATTCTCTTTCTTTAGATTCAAAAGTTCCCTCACCTTAGCCTGCCTCAACTCTCTAGGAAAGTACTGTCCCAAAAAGGCCTTCTCAAACACTGCCCAACTCAAAATTGGCTCCTCCTCTGCTCTGCATCCAGGGGTGTGTATCGGTCAGTTTGGTTTGGTTTTATACATTACCAGTTTGGTTTATCAGTTTTAGTTTTTAAATATGCTAAACCAATAAGAAATCAATAAAACAATTTTAATCGATTTTCAATTTATTGATTTTATTTCCTTAATAGTTCGGTTTTCGATTTACCCTATAAGAATGATAATGAGAATTTGTATTAATAAAAATAAGATAGAGTACGAAGACTATATTTACAAAGTTGCAAAAGCTATAATTAAGTTAATTATAAAATAAAATATTAAAGTGGATAGTTAATCACTTAAGTATGGTAAATATTAAAATATGTAAAGCATTGTTATAGTATCCTATTAATATTAAATTACTAATATTTAATATTTATGAAGGGGTAAAATAGTAATTTATTAGTCTTATTGGGTTATCGGTTTACGCAATAACCCAATAGGAAAAATCGATATCGAACTGATAACCCAATAAATTTTTTTCTAAAAACCATTAGAAAACCAATAACCTAATAACCCTATAATAATAAACTAATAAAATTTTTACCAGTTCTGTTTATTGGTCGGTTTGGTTTATATACACCCTTATTTGTTTCCTTTCCACTAATCAAACCAGAGTCTAGCTACTCCTTTGAGCTGGTAGGTAGCCAACTCAACCTGCTCAGTATCACATGTATGCATTAGCTGAAATACCTTTTGGAGCTCCTCAATAAAGTTCTAAGGATCTTTCTTCACATTAGACCCCGTGAACACAAGTAGGTTCATCCTTAGGAACTCACGAACCCTAGTGGTATCTTAACTATCATTCCTGCCATCTCCTTTTCGACCTCTCTATGTGGTGACTGCTTGTGCCAAAGTCTGGATTGCCTGGCGGAGCTCAGCATTCGAGATGTCTGCTTATAGTGGTTGCTCGGCAGACACTGCTGAACCTCTAGGTCCCTTAAGAATTGGGCCCGACTAGTTTGTATTACACCTGGCTGGGTGCCCACTGCCTGTTGCTAGTCTAACCGCTCTACATGGAGGCGTAATTTGAAAAATAAGGCGTGAACGCACGAGTTAGAAGGGACTTACTAGAGGTAAACTCTAAAGCAAGAGAAGAATTGAAAATTTATCATGACACTTCCTACTGCCCTATAACATCCCTATTATAGATGTAGCGCACTTCACACCCATAATACGGACCCTACTAAGAACAGTACCATAGTCTCCCTAGGACACTTGAACTATGTGCTCAGTTTAAATATAATAAACTAAGAATACTGAAATGTTTCAATAGCTTGATTAATAACAATGTCTCAACCATAGTAGAACAGAAGATCTGAAATTTCTAACAATAATAACCTAACCAACTACTAAAATAAATGCTATTAAAGAAAGCATAGACAATGACTCCAAGCCTCTAGCTGATAAGAGGCCTCATCAATAGCTAGATGAAAATGTTGGTCCCTTAATGAAGCGTCTGTTGAGGGACTCTATCACCTATGTTTGCATCATAAATCGATGCAGGTCTAGAGGACGTCAATATGTGCAATATACGGTACGTAAGATGAAGAAACAGAAACTCAGGATCAAGTGTTGTACTCGAGCAATTTAAAACACGTCTCAAAATAAAATAGCATAAATAATAGATGCAGTACTTGCTGAAAATAGAACACCCGCTGAAAATCTATATGTAAAAGTTTGCTTGTTTAACTTGGGGAGTTTCTCTATCCGACAACTATCACTATGAGCTTCGTGATTATACAACGTCGTGCCGAAGGTGCCAGAGTCATCCCTATACTTTACCATGTTATGGAACGAAAACTAAGGGGAGTGGATCCATCTCAATACTAGGCCATATTAGTGGCAATGAGAAGTTGTACATTTGGTACAATCCTATCCTACGTTGGCTACATAGTTTATGAGTTCAAGTTATTATTACTCTCACTCAAATCGGTGCTCAACATGATCCCAAAATATTAGTCATATGCTCACACTTAAAAGATTATTCATGCTTAAAGTATTACTTCTTCTCTTTGGGAGTTAGCCCAACTCTAGCTTTTCTTAAACTTCTTTCAACTTAACTCTTTTCTTTACCTAAAAGTTATATCAAAGCAGGGTATTTTAACATGATCTTTATTTCTTAATTTTTTTCAAACACTAGAACTTCAAATGCTTCTTAAACATTAACTCAAAATAGTGACTATGATAACTTTTCACGAAATAGATAAACAGGTTCTCATAATTTCAATCATAACTGCGAATCTTGTCCCAATAGCTTAGTTTAGTGCTAAAGTCAGTGCAAGACATGATTTTTATCAACAAGAATTTGTGAACAAGTGTTTGGATGAAATTGACTAGTAATAGAGGAAACTTTGATCTCAACTTATAGTCCTGATCTTTGTGGAAACTAGTGATTAAATATTTCTCAAATAATAGTAGAATAACCTTTGGAAGGCATTACATAACTTGGGAATCAACATCTTGGAAGAATTGGGGAGAATTCTTAAAAGCCTAACTCTGCCTTTTGAATATACTCTTGAGTTCTTAGAAAGCTTTTAATGTTAATGAGATGGGAATTTTTGTTCTAGGGATTTATTTCAATGAAAACCAACTTTATACATGTTTTGAGACTTCAAATCGGTTGGAAAAAGATCAAGGTACCCTTCCCAATTTAAAAGAAAATTTTCCACTTTGTACACATGTTTGCGTCGCGCCAGGGGAGCGGACATGTGCTTTTTCACTAAAAGTTTTCACTGTCAAACCGAGCCCTCTTCGACTCTCCACTTCTTCTCTTCCTAAGCTTCTTCTCCTCAAGATGTTCAGCACAAGTCATGAGACGAGACAAGTCCATATCACACACTAGAATGGTGGTACAACACTTTTCATTCATGAAGTCGGACACTCATGACACAAACTTGTTCATCCTTGATCTAGGATCGGCTACCAAATGAGGAGCATACTTTGAGAGCTTCTTAAATTTGAGGGCATACTACCTCATACTCATGGAACCTTGCTTAAGATTCATGAACTCTATCATTTTAGCCTCTCTCAACTCAATAAGAAAGAACTGGTTGATGAAAGCGGCTTTGAACTCCTTCCAAGGAATAACATCATCATCTCTCCTCTCCACTTTCCATTGAGCAATCCAAATTTATGCCACACCCTTGAGTTGGTAGGCTGCTAGTTCTGCCTTCTCCTCTGAATTTACCCCCATGATAGATAGCACCTTATACACCTCATTGATAAACTCTTGGGGATCTTCCTCCACTTTGGACCCATTAAACTCCAGAGGGTCTATCTTTGTGAAATCCCTTACCCTTGAGGCCAGAGTAGGAGCATTAGGAGCTTGGGCCTCTTGGTTGAATTGGCTGGTCATAGCATGGACCAACATAGTGATGGCATTTCGGAACTCATCTTGGGCCACCCCTCCATTTGAGGAGCATGAGGAGCAGGAGGGGTCGGTTTCTCTTTGGGTGTACGGACTCTATTTGGTCTTCCTCTTGGTAGTGGCGTGATCTAGAAGAGCAAAAGAGCATCTGTTGGGTTAGAAATCATTAACTCTACATTTAAAGCAAGACATAGATCATAAAGAGGTGAAACATTTCCTAGAATGCCTCATGGCCTCCTGTTCATAGTAATGGCGCACTTCATAACCTTGAATAAGACTCTATGTCACAACACTAACTTAGGGCCTAGATGTGACATGGCATATGGTAACTCGAGAGTCCCCAAACAAGCCTCAAGATACCAAAACTAGCATCATCGGTTCTGAAGCGTGACCAATAATCAACACATAGTTCTAAGGGATGTGGAAGTAGGACTCACACTATGGGGGCATCATGAGGAAAGGGTCAACATGAGTTCACATTTAAACATAGAGAATTAATACTAAGGGGCAGGTACAAAGAACTCACGCTATGGGGACAATTCGGGACCTAGGATCTGTCCATCAGCGTAAGGTCAAGTCACATATCAATACTCAAAGATAACCAAATAAGTAGCATGGACTTAATCATAACTCATAGCATATATTGTAAAGAGGTTTACAAGGTGTCCAATAATGCCTCTACATAGATGGGTTGGGGGCAAGACATACCCCAGGCTCACCCTTAAGTACAAAAAAATGAAAGTAGCATAGGTAGATGGATGGTGGTTCATCCTTGAAAGATAGGACTCACCACTACAAGCAAAATCAAAATCCAAGCTAAGCATTGAACGGTGGATGATGAGGGTCCTCGGTCCCTACATGGTAAAATCAAGTAGGCAAGAGTATGCGTTAATACATTTGAATGTACTGAGTATGTTGAGTACAATGTAAGTAAGTTACCAAAACCTACATATCAATGTTAGATGACAAGGGAAAGTAATATAGAAAGAGTTGAATATCAAAGAATGTAATAAAATGAGATTCTGTGAAAGTTATGACGCATTAAATGCAAAAATGATGCACTTATATATATTGGGGATGTGACCTCAACTGACATAAGTAAGACCAAGTGAGCTATTACTTGGAATTCAGATGAAATCCCTCCATCAGTAAAGATGTGATCTACTTTTCAAGGGTAGACAATACTTCACCTTATAGGACAACTCCCATGTAGCATGAAGTAACCTTCCTTATGGGACGACTCCCATTTTGGATTGGATTTTCACATTAGCACACCAAATTATATTATTCTTCTTCTTATGGGAGATCTCCCATTTCGGAGGTATCTTTCCTTACGGGATGACTCCCATTTTAGAAAGCAAACCTATGCTAGGCACATAGTTCAAGGAAAGAGATCCCTCTATCCATCGGTGCTAAATCATCATCCCACACGAATACACATACGTATATATATACACACTCTCAAGAGACATTAATCACTTCCAAGACCATTTCAATTCACTCTTAGACTCAAAGGCCAAAACATAATTTCATAGTCAATATACTCATGCATAGGAATAGCTCATTTATATACAAAATAGTGCAAGTACCTAAAATACTCAAAAAGCCAAATCAAAGACATATATGTGATTACAATATCATCATAACCAACATTTTATCAAAATAATACCATAAAACAAAATTGGGCTTAATCCATAACATAATTTCTCAAAATAATCCATGTGAATGGATGCATATGCTATGATCAATGAGGGATGACATGGGTAATCAAGACGCAATCTAAAACCAACATTTATAATATGAAATTGAAGTGAAAACATAATTAAATTCATATTTAAATCCATGGTGTAATCACTCATGCATAAATAATTCGAAAAGGCAACATGCATACTTATAATTTCATAAACCCAAAGTAAATCCTCATATAATAGTTTAAATCACATTAAAATCATCAAATAAATACTACCTATGCATCAATAGAATTTTAGGAATCATAATATTCAAAATCCCAAATTAAAGTAAGCAAAATCCATATAGTTTTTTAAAAATAATTTTGGGTCTCCTTGATTGGAAAGAATTAATGATCAACCCACATACCTTAGAATTTAAGTTCCTTGAAATTGAGTTGAGAAAGAATAAAAGCTTGGAAGTGGGTCTTTGAATCTAAACTTGTTCTTGAGTTTCCTTGAAATAGGTATTGGGGTTTTGGTGGAGGTTCTTGAGATAATTGAGGTTGTATTTGAGATTAGAGTAATGAGTTTGATCCTTTGGAATAGGATTTAGGCCTTTTAGTAAGGTTAAGATAGTATTGGAAGTCTAAAAAGGTCATTAGAGTAATTAAAATTTACAAAAAAAGCCACTAGTGAACGGATGGAAAATTTGACAAAGTGTGCCCTCACTCGAGGTTTAACTGGCCGTATAGCACTCCACGGGTCATGTGGAGTTCCCTTTAAAAGTTACTTAGAAAAAAAATGGGAGTTGGGAACACTTAGAAACAATTCACGTCTCGTCACTTTGACGGACCATTTGACGGGCCATGTGACGTTTCACGGTCCGTTTAGTGGTCTGTTGCACCATACTTGGGCAATAAAATGTGGACAGTCCACCTAGTGACTCAGGATTATGGGCTTTCTGAGCCTCCTCAGGCCCATTAAAGGTGCCCGTAGCATGACTCTTAGCCAAAACTTCCTTCCATGCTACCTTGCCTCTCTTGCACACCCCACTGGTAATCCAAACGGTCAGCGCAAGGCGCACGTCCCATGCCACTGGCCATATCACATGTCTTAGGCCAAAAATGGCCCTTTCCAGGCCCAAGCCATCCAAACGGGCCGTCAAAGGCAACACTACCTATCGAGTTGTCCGTTTGACACCACTACACAAGAGGGTCTGACGAAAATGATCATAGCTCCTTCATCTGACATCGGAATGAGGTGAAACCAAGTTCGTTGCAAAGCTAACTCAAAGGGATTTCATTTGACATATTGTGGGACACCTAGTTCCAAGTGTGATAAAAGCTATCTTTGTTTGAAGTTGACCCTTTTTTCGGTACTTATGTTGAACTTAGCCAACAGATATCCCTTTGAACTTGGCTTGATATAGGGGGTCCATGACAGCCTTAAAAACATAAATAAGCTTGAAAAATTCCAGGTCCTTACACTCCAATTGATGCAGTGTGTTGGATTTTCAAGGACCATTAACAACCTAGTACTCTGAACCAAATTTGTCACGACCCAAGCCTCGGGCCTACATGTGACACGGCAAATGGAAAGTCGAGGGACCACCCAAACAAGTCTCTTATCATATCATGTACACATACTTGGTTGCGGAAGCAAATTAAGACAGCAACAAGAGCCAATTATAAAAGGGAAATGGGACTAAGGGAAGACTCTCATAACAATAGAATCATATGAAAGGTTAAGCTCATAAGAATATACAAACATATTATCCAACAACACCTCTACTTAAGAATGGAGCGGGGGCCAAGGAAACCCCCCCCCCTACCGGGCTCACCCTCACAGTAATAAATATCCAACATGAAGAAGAACTCTCAACATAACATTAATAAAATAGTTATTTTCCTCGGAGTTGAGAACTCACCAAAGCTTTCTTCAAGGATTGGACTAGCCACGTGGATGAGGATGATTGATAGGAGTTTTGGTCCCTACATGGTAATATAATGTAGATATAAAGTATGTGTTAGTAGTTGGAATTCCGCGCAATGCAACAAAGACATAAGTCGTAATATTCAAAATGAATACATATAGGCAACGGATATAATCTCAATATGACATGTATGAGCAGTGCTTGTAATAAAACATGCATGTAAAACATTTTACTTGAAAATATATCATACATATATGGGAAGAGACCTTTATCGACATAGACCAAGTGAGCTACTACATAGAATCCAAGGCATGACACCCCCTCGGAAAGGTGACGAGACATGACACCCCATCGATAATGTGTGATCTACTTGCCAAAGTAAACCAACATGATACCATGAACTAGATGAATCCACTATTAAAGCCTATTTAGGGAAATAACATGATCCTATGGTGGCACATAGTTTAGAGAAAAAAGACATAATATATAAGGACCCCTTGAGTCGAGCCCCCACTTTAAGCCTCAATCGATGTAAAGTCTAATCCTACGGGATACTTGAAATAATCATAAGTTTAATCATAACATGAATAACTTGTAAGAGACATGATAACATGACATGAGTAGCCCATTCACATGTTTCACCTCTATTAGTGAGCATAACTTGAACATGAGAGTAAATAGGGTTGAGATTGTCACTTGTAATATCATATATACTTTTCATGAATTTGATATATGCTTAGAAGCCCATAATTATCATGAAATCACATGATTTGTAAATCATGTTATAATTCATCAACAACTTAGAAATTCTTGTCATGTTATTTCATCGAACACATGGTGGGTCCATGGCACTTGTTCAAAATCATACAACTAAAGAGTATAACAGTGAGGAGTAAAATAAATTCAAATCAACCCACCAATATTGTAGTGAAACTCTCATTTTGGGTATCTTGAAATTCATCTCTAAATTCACAATAATTCATAGTTTTCATAGTTCTTATCATGCATAAATTTAATAGATATGAATCAAATTCTAAAATGAGATTAAAATAGATATTCTTGCATAATCTATCAATACTTGATAAAACCCAACATAATTTACATTCATGATTCATAATAAGAGATACCCATAATAATATAACTTGAAATCATGCAATATTCATAAAATGCGAAGGTTGGGCTCCATAGGTGAAAGAACTCATGGATCAAGACCTACATACTTTAAGCTTGGAATTTCTCAGAGTGAACTTAAAGGAGACTTGAAGCTTGGTTGGCTCCTTGAAATCCAAATTTGTTCTTGAGCCCCTTGAATTAGAATGGAGGTTTTGATAATATTTTGAAGAGGTTTAGAGAGGGCTTTTTGAGTTCTAGAGTTGAAAAAAATGACTAAACATGGAGAATTTTACGTTTAAATGGGCATTGGGTTATTACCCAATGCGGACTGGGCCATTCTGAAGTGAAATTTTTTTCTTATTTGGAGGGACATTCCAGAAAAGTCTCAACCCCTCCTAACTCAAAACAGGATCAAAATAGGTTGTTTTCAGCATAAAAGTGGTCTTAAACTCCATGTAAAGTTCTTTTCTAAGTACTTGTAGAGACTAGGGCTTGAGAAAAGCGGAGAAGAGCATGAGATTCGGGAATTCAAGGGTGAATTCTTGGAGGTTGATTGTTGATAGCTTAATTCCAAGTATATAAGGCTAAATTAAAAGCAAGAGATTATTCTCACATGTTCCCCATAGATGGTCATAGAGGAGTTGAAAGTCTAAAGAGTCTACATACATGATTCTTGATGGGTTTTCTTGAAAATTTAACTAATTGCATGTATGTTCTTATGTTGATGATCGTCATAAACTTTTTTTCTTGAATTGAATATTTTTTATGAGATATTGCATAACCTTACATGATAATCTTGAAAGCACGCATGAATGAACTCAGGAATTGAGTCTAGAGCCTTGATTTGAGAATGTCGATTGTGATTATGATGTGAGAGTGATGACGAATTGATAGAGTTTAACAGTCTTGTGAGTATCTATAAATGAACTCTAATAATTTATTTTTTTGATTGTTCCAAGCCTTGAGCTATTGATTGAGATGTTGATTGATGAGATGATTAGAGTCTATATGAGACTAATTGAATGATAGTGCCTTCATGAGGCTGATTGAGATGATTCAATTAAGATAGTTTGATTAGGATGGATTCTCTTATGAGCATTGAGTCAAGGGGGGAGTATCAAGCACTAAAATAGTAAGAGTTAATCCAACTTGCACTTCTCAAACTATGTAAGCAAGCTTAGGTAAATATTAGAACCATCACATTGCAGTGTGGTTCCCTCTAGAGAGTCTCTGAAATAATTGAGGACTTGTTGATTGAAGCTTCCCTAGTGGATTCAATTCGTTCTCTACCTTGAAAGTAAGGAACAATTGTGGCAATAACGGTGACTTGTTGTAAAATCATTGGCTCATAAGTGATTGTTGTCGGATAAGGAAAACTCCCAAAAAGTTTCCACATTGAGTATTATGAGTCGAGATGATATGAGATAAGTTGAGTTGAGTTCCTTTAAGATGAGTCTGTTTTTCTTTTTGAGGTTTGATTGGTTAATGGGTCACTTGTCTACTCTTTATTCATTTTTAGATAGACATTTGACATGTTGATTGTTGATTATTCTGAGTTGACATTGTTCCATATTATTCTACTCGTTTATGTTTCATTCAGCTATTTTATATATCGTACATTCCACGTACTAATGCCACTCGGTGTTGTATCATTTACAGGGATTAGAGATCATAAACAGGTGTATCATTGAGAACCTTGGATATTCATCTGATTGGTGAGCCTCCCCTACTTTGAAGGATTTATTTGAAACGACCCCAAAAAGTGCCCAAAAATGTGTCTTAGAATGCTCGAATTTTTAAATTCCATAGATCTCAAAATCCGTTTGCTATTTCGAAAATTCGACTTCATATTCTTGTTCAAGGGGTCCAAATTATGTGAAGAAGGGTGTAACTCCAATTTAAGAGCAAAATATTAGTAATTATGAAATTCCAAGAACACAAAATCCAGTGGGGTTTTCGCGTTGCCCTCGTGACATGCCCCTGTTCATTTTGGGGACTATTTCTTTTATTTCATTCCAAGACTTCTAAGTCTTGGGTCTAAGTGTTCCCAAATGTAGTTTTACCTATGCTTTGCCAAATTTCACCCTCATATCATCCTAAAAATTTCTCAATACTTACTCAAACACCTAGTCATATTTTCCCTCCCGAAACTCAAGTTCCAACCCTCATCGCAAGCTAAGGTTCTCCTTTAAGGTTCTTCTTAAGCTTCAAGTCTCCATCTCCATTCTCCACCAAGTTAATCTCTAAGCTAAGGTATGTGGATTTCTTTCATGGGTTCCTTTCACCCATCACACCTAAGCCCCCTTTTTCTTAAATTGCATATTTAAAGTTGATTTACAAAAGGGTCTTGATGATTATAAAATTCATTGCACACTATGTTAAAGCTATGTACAGTTGTGACTGTTTTACCATATTTTGAGCTATAAATCTTTGATCTATTGTAAGATTTAAGAAATAGTTTTGATATATAGTGCTTGAGGGTATTTCAAGGTGTTAATTGATAGTTTTACAATGTATTTTCTTGTATGATTTCATCTCTATAATTCATGATTTTATACTAGCATTATAAACCCTCTAAGTGTTTGACAAAATGTCCGAATGTGGTTTCTTGAGGAGTTGAAGGTTCAAAGCATGAGATATGATATAAATGACTATATGATGATCAAATGAGCTTATATATATTATATACTCTATATAAAGTATTGCATTAGACCATACCCAATCCGAGGGGGATAAGAGTCCGGGTAACCATGTAGGGGGTTTGTACTAATCAACTATGTGAGGGGTTTGTACTTCACCACCGTGTTGATAAGGTGTGATTATCATCAACAATATGAGGGGTTTATACCACATAACCACCAAGGGGTTTGTACCTTGAATAGTTAGCTTGGTCTCTTCTACACATATAATATTTAATATATGCATGAGTCAGTTAAGCATGTTTTACTTAAGCACTGATCATACATGTCATAATTTTTATATTATGTCTATTGCTTAATATTATGCATTTGACTATGATGTCCTACCTATTGTTGCATTACATCCAGCATACTTAGTACATTCAAACATACTAACGCATATTGTTGCCTAGATGATGTCACTATGTAGGAACTGGAGCCCAAATTTATCATCCTCCTCCTCCAAGTAGCTAGTTTAGTGCTATTCAAACTAGTTGGTGAGTTCGGGGACCTTAGTCTACTCTCTCTCTCTCTTGTTATGTATTGAGACACTCTTCTTTATGTTCTATTTGACTATGAGGGTGAGCACGGTTGCTTTTTCTTGGCCCCCGCTCTTACCTATGTAGTAGAGCTAGTTGTTAGAGATGTTATGTATCTATGATATGAGTTGACTCTTGCCTCTTGACTATGGTATTACACAAGCTTTTTCCCTTAGCCCCTTTGCCCCTATCCTTGCTCTTTAATGTTTTTATATGCTTTCACGACCAATGATGTGTAATGACATTGTTTGGGGTTCCTTCGGGATCCCCATTCGCCGTGTCACATCTAGGCCCTAGCTTGGGTTGTGACTTCATTATCTTTATTACGTCTTCATTTAGAGTTAGGCTTGATTAGCTTTATTTTGATTGAGGTAGACATGAGTCTATCATTGGCACTACTTGATAGTGATAGAGGCTTCATAGACTAGAGTTGGATGTTAAATGTTAAGATTGTGAGCTAGTTATTCTACTTTCCTTCTTTTATTATATACTTTCAAGACTAGATAATGAGATATGCCAATTTACTTTTCTTTTTTCTTCTATTGATTAGTAGAATGTATGATTAGATGAATGTGATGAGGCCAAGTGGTTCACTTGGGGACTAGCAATAGTCTCTGGGTGCCAACCACGTCTTGGGTCCTCTCGGGGGGCATTACATGGGCTAAGGAAGTCTCAAATTTGAATTCTGAAGGTTCTATTGATTTCGAAACATCATTTCTGGTAGGGTTCTATATCTGGTGTGTGTTCACTAGGTTCCAAATGAATCCCAAGGGTCCATTTCGTGATTTTAATGACCTGTGTTTTGCTAGTTTGAACTGTATCTAGTACATGTCAATTTGTTCTCTGCGTTCGCGGATGTGGGTCTGTGTTCGCTAAGGCGAGGGCTATGTTATCGAAACACGTACATGCCTAACCCTCCGCATTCGCGGAGCTTTGGCTCTGCCTGGCTTCCATGTTCGTGGGGCATAAGAGGGACCTGAACCAATGACTTATTTTAAACAACAATTTTTATTATATTTCATCATTTTCAATGTTTCAAGCTTCTGTTTCAAGCTTCGTTTTCAAGAGATTCTTCAAGGTTTTTCAAGGCAAATCTATTGGATAACAATTTTTTAACATATTTCTTCAAATTTCATTGATTAAATTGTGATTTTAACTTATAATGGAGTCTTAGTAGGAGAATTTGAGAATTTTTTGGACTTTGATTACTAACTTTAATTTGATAATTTCTACCACATTTTAACTCCATTTTTTAAATGGTTTTCACCGTTGAATTTTTTATTACTTCAAGAACATTTTCATTTATCAATTTTCATATTTCAATTACTTTTTTCAGCATAAAATTTTTGACCATTTTGTCCTTTTTGCCCAAATTGAATGATTTTAGTGTCACTAGATATGTTATGTGCTTGTGATGCTATATTTGAATAGATTTTGGTGATTTGGATTATTGAGGAAGGGGAAATTATGAATTTGACTTCATTCGAGACTTTTTCTAAGACAAGTGGACTTCTAGCCTTTTGTTAAGTATGATTGAACCTTGTATGCATCTATGTACGTGGAATTGTGTATGTTGCGGTAGAAATGTATCATCATAGGCTTTGATAATGAGGTTTCAAATTGAGATTTGTTCTTATGTTGCAATATTGACTTGTGAATTAATTGTGAACCCGTAAGACATGTAATCTTGTGAATGATTTGATATTGTTATTGAGATGATGCCTACATTAAAATGGGATTGATATATGGAAATATGATGACATTGAAATCATTGTAATATTGAATATTGAGATGAAACCTACATTGAGCACATTGCCCGTACTATATTTGTACATTGGTACTTGTGATGGCTACGATCGAGAGATGAGTAAGGTAACATTTGTATTGCTGACCGAGGTCTCGATCGGTTGATGTTTAGCCGAGGATTCTGCCGGCAAGCCGAGGTAATTGTAACACCCTGTAAAATTATCAAAATACCCCTAAAACGTAATCATGCACATAACACGTCATCCAAAGCTCCGATTAAAAATTTGAGATAGGATTTGCGATCAGCGCAAAAAGTTAAGTAGGAAAATGGCCTCAATCCGATTTTAGAGCAATCTTGTCAAAAAATAATTTTTGCTAATTAATTTCGGGATAGTATTTATGCGCGTCCAAGGCGCGATGTGCCTGGGACGTGGACCAACACTTATCTTTTTTCAAAAAATTCTATGGGAATTTAAAATCAGTCAGGAAGCGATTTACGAAAATTTACACATAAAAACGCACTTGACAATCGCGTTTTATGTATATTTTCCTGCAAAATCAGTTTTCCAAAGTATTTTGAGAATTTTGCGAAAATAACACATGTTTGTGCCCCTGGCGCGATGCGAATATGATGTTACAGGATGAAATCTTTTTTTTTTAAGATTTAAGATGGGTACTTCGGTAAATCCTCAATCCCTCTCAAGTCCTATAAACAATTATAAGATTATTTTTCTATGAAATAAGGGTTCCTAAACCCATTCTTCAGCCTCCAAAGGTGAGAGTTTTGAGAAAGCAAGAGAACAGAAGCTTGGTATGTTGAGAACTTGAGTCAAATTCTTGCAAGGATTCATATTGTCATTATCCCAGGTATGTAAGGTTAAACTTAAAGCATGAGATTGTTCTTCCATGTGTCCCATAGATGGTCTTAGATGAGAGTTGAAAGTTCTTGAGTCTATAAACTTGATTTCTTGAAGTATTATCTTGAATTAAGTTTCTACAGTATTAATGAGTTTCCTATATATAATCTTCGTGGAGTTGAGTAATTGTTTGAAGGTATGTTCATGTCATCATTTACATGAACCCTAATTGAGGACTATGGTTTCTTTTATGTTTTATTCTGAAAAACTGAGATTTGATAGTCATACTAAGCATGCTAACCCCAATAATTCCTTTTAACATATTTTACTGAATTTCATGAATATAACTTTGAGCATGTATAATGATTTGAGAGAGAGTTTTGGTGATGTGCAGAGATTATTTGTAAAGCATGAGTTTTTCTAAGCAAACAATTAACATTCTAATGAGTTTTGATTGGATTGAGCATTAAGACTAAATGATATTTTGAGTACATAATGATGACAATATAAATATACTTTTTCATAATAATTTCATTGATAGATGATGGAGATAGATGATACGAGTCTCAAATAAGATTGATTTGATAAATAATTGTGCATGTTTTAGTCTTGGGAATATTATTGAGCACCGAGTTGGGTGAGGAGTGTCACCACAGAACTGCATTTACCAGCATAGGATAGTCGTGCAGCACGTTCTGGCGATTCTTGTCCCAAAAGTTAGACAATTCTCATTGTATCCAAGAGAGAGAGAGAGAGAGAGAGAGAGAGAGAGAGAGAGAGAGAGAAAGATAGATGTACTACATCCTTTACCATGGAAAGTTTAGGATGGGCATCGTAATGATGCAAATTCGTTGTGTCCCACCTAACTTAAAGGTGACGCGATAGAGATAGATATCGATTAAGAGGAACTCCCAAGCAACAGTGATTGAGCATGAGATTTCTAACGGATTCATTCTTTCTTTTCAAATGTATATTCTAATGAGCATGATTTACTTTAAACTTGCATGTTTTACTGAGTTGAGATGAGTTGAGTCTTTTGAGTTGAGTTGATGTTATTTCCATATATTTTACCTATTTCGATTTCATTCAGCTATTTTACATACCAGTACATTCCACGTGTGACATCTCCCTCTAGGACTGCATTGTTTTATAATGTAGATATATGGGATCGAGATCATCAACAGGCGCATCATTGAGAATCTTTGGACGTTTAATGAATTAGTGAGCCTTCCTTACTTCGGAGGATGTATATGTTATTTCATTTTGCTTTAGAGTTAGATATTGATAAGCTCTTTATTTTGATTGAGATAGCCATGAGTATGTCATTGGCACCATCTAATAGTGATAGAGGCTTCATAGACTAGAGTCGGATAGTTGATTGATAAGATTGTGAACTATTTTTTCCTGCTAGCCTTTCATTATGATATTATTTTGAAAGTAGAGGATGATGTGCCCATTTACTACCTTTTTGTTCTTCCGCTAATTTGTAGAATGTATGAACGAATGAATATAGTGAGGCCAAGTGGATCTCTTGGGGACTAGCAATAGCCTCTGTGTGCCGGTTACGTCTAGGGTACCCTCCGGGACGTGACAGTAATATGACAGTTGATGATGCCCGAGGTCATTTTCGGACGGGTAAGCATTGGCTGAGCTCATTGCCAACGATATTTACGTATATATGGTCTTTGAGTAGTCCCTATGGATTTTGATCTGAGTTTATCAGCGGATGTGTATCGTAGGATAGACATGCATCAAAATTATTTGACATTGCATTGCATTATTTACATCTCATGACATCCATTACATCTCATGTCATTCCTTTCTTGTTAATATTATATATCTTGTTATGAGATTGAATATCTCATGCACTATTTGATTTGTATATCAGTTGGATATTTTGAGAGATATTGCTATATGATGAGTTTATATCTATATTCTTGTGATTTGCATATTATGTTGCACTGGGACTTTCTTAAGTGCACGCATATAGTTTGACGGTATGTGGTTTGGTGTTAAGGAGTACTTGTGTTTTTCATTTCTTTACTTTAGGTTGGTTTTCATTTGCTGAGCACCCTGTTATTTGGTGCTCACCCCCCTCCCCGGTAACATTTTTGTAGATTGTGAGCTCGATCCTTTTTGCTAGATATTTTTCATACAGGATCAAGCTTCTAAATTACTTGCGAGGTAGTTGCTTATGTCTTCACTAGACCTCGAGAACTTTATCTTATGTTTTGTTCTATTTAAGGACTAGACATTGAGACTTGTATTTTATAGATTATTCTACATTTAGAGACTTTTACATGTGACACTAGTTCTAGGGTGGTTGTAATTTGTAGCTTTCGATTTCCCTATGCTTATCTATCTTATTAGACCGTTTATCTTTCACTTTTATTATTATATTGAGTTGTTTAGGTTTTGGTTTAACTTGCCTTGGTGGATTAGGTGAGTGCCATCACACTCGGATTTCGGATCGTGATAGTTAAAATATGACCCATATTATAGCCCAATCAATTTTAGCCAAAATATCTTTTGAGTGTATCAATTATCAATCATTAATTTTAATCCACTTAAATTCAGCATAATCCATCCATTTTCCACATTTACTCGCTCCATGTATCGCTTAGTAGAGTTAGAGTTTCTATCACATAAAATTTGATGAGAATAAAAGTGATCACATAATAACATTTTTGCTATTTGGATTGGATTGCATTGATTACTAACTTATCACTTAACTAAAAAGTACTAATGAAAAGTTTATTTCATTTGGTGAAAATCTTTTAAATAAATCTCATGAGCCATTTCATTCAATATTCTACAGTAATTAGTAGATATAATCTAAAATAATTTGTCTCCTCGTCATGAAAATTGTAGTTAGTTTTAAATTTTAAATATGCAACAATTTTAGAATTTTCTCAAATATCACACAAATAATTTTTTTTCGTTTTCAGATGGATTTCATGGACTATAAATTTATAACTTAACCAAAAATGCTAACAAAAGGTTAATTATTCTTTTTAGAATATTATTAAATCGTATAATCGTAGTCAAATATAACCTTGAATAATATAGTATAATCTAAAATGGTTAAATTTCAAATAAAGAAAATTGATAAAGGAGATCAGGTAGCAAATTAAAATTTGAGCTCATTCATGAATTTCAAAATGTGCACAGCTGTCACTAATTTTGAATTAATTTAAAACTATACTTTTTTTGTATATCTACAAAATTTTGTTGAGACTGTGTATATATATGTAGAGAAAAATTAATTGAAAGGATTTTTTCTTTACCTATATAATCATTGATTTGACTCTGCTTTTAATTGATGGATCCACTGAAACTTTTGATTTTTCTATAAACCTCAAAAGTGAGTTCTTTTGAAGAGAATGAAACATATCTTTTTTTTTGTTTTGATTTCTGATTGTAGCATGAATCGATTAAGAGGCGATGTGTATGATTTGTCCCATGGTGAATCGTAAGTTCTCTATTTTATGTTCATTTATCTATTATTTATTTTTATGTCCATTACTTATTTTGACAAAATTTTTAAAAATAATTATGAACTATTAGTACTTCAAGATAAATTGGTGATTTTTAATTTTTATATGAGATATAGTGTTTGTTGCTTTGTCATCAAAGAATGTTAAATGTCATTTTTTTAATTATATCTAAAATTTAGAGTAGCTTTTATATTTGTTTTTCTACACTAAGAATTATGAGGCAACTAAAGATAAAGATTGGATTTTTACTGATATGTGTTTGTTTGATTGAATCTTTATCCAATTGGAAATTATTTTATGGTCACTCTTAAACATCTATTATTACTATTTTTAAAGAAAAGATAAGAAAGTGAGGTAAGGAAAAGGCCAAGAAAAATGAGTACAACAAAACAGGAAATTGAACTCTCACTAACAAATTGAAAATCCAAATAGTAAACCAACATAACTACAAAGATTTCTCTCAAAGTTCTATTGGATAGACACGTTGACCATTAAAATAAAAAATAAAATTATAATTTTAATCAACCATGACACAATTATCAACTAATTATCGATAATGATCCAAGCTTTCATATCCACCCTTTTTTTTTCTCTATCTCACTCTTGAAATTTATTTTTTAATATTTATTTAGAAAAAACTATTATCCCATTAAATTAATATAGAATCAATAGTTATTTTTTCTATATTCATTTTGTTTTGTGTATAATAGTTTGGATGCATTATTTATATATCATTTTACATTATTTTGAAAATATAGATGCATTACATATGTTATATAATAATTGATACATATTTTATAACAACGTATACGTGCATATACTTCTCTTACATATAGTTATATATTAGATATACACAATTATACATTATTTATATAATATGGATATACTACATGTATATACAATCATTGGCTGGGAAAAAAATTGTTGCTTGGAATATTTGTGTAAGAAACCTTAAAATATATTATCCCAGTTTATTATTTACATTGGACTCAATAAGCCTTAAAACTTCGAATATATTCTAATTGAGATCGATGTCAATAATTTAAAGTGATATTTTATTTTATCTGATTAACTTAACTACATAATAGATGTTTGAGAGTGAACACAATTTTTTAATAAAAATTCTAACATATTATCGTGTATTTAAGTTTTCAGTTGGAACAAATGGAACATTGAGTATCTAATAATATTAAGCCTTAGTGGTTTGTGCGCATCTCGAACATTTTTACTTGTTATGTTCAACCACTATATTTGTAGTAACTTTGTCTTTCAAGATTTAGTAAAATGTGGCTTGTTTTTAATAGAATTTAGGTTTTTATCTCACATGATTTCACCTACTTCACTTATTGTTAGACCACACTCTTAATTTTGTACCAACAAATTTAAGTGGCTATTTATGGCTATGTTTGTGGTGTATTTTTATTTTTTCATTGAATTATCAATTGTCAATCATCGTAAAAGTGAATTGAGTGGAAAAGGAGGTGGTAACCGCATAGATGACAAACCAGAGTTGACAATTGATGATGCCATAGATGGTAAACCAGAGATGATAATAGATGATGCATTCACTTATTTGAAGCAAGTTGAACACATGTTTCTGGATCAAAGGTAGAAGTATAACATGTTCCTTGCTGTTATGAATGACTTTAATAAAAAAAAAAGGTTCACTGTTATAATTTTCGCCTATTGTCATGATCCTCATTAATTTCTATTTTGATTTATGTGGGACTAAGTTTTGATATTCTTCATAGAATTGATACTCTCAGTGTCATAGCAAAAGTGAAAGAACTGTTTGAAGGACATCCTAGTTTACTTCTTGGATTAAATCTTTTCTTGTCCAATGGCTATGAAATAATCATCAATGATGAAGAGGAGAAGAAAATAGATTTTGGAAAAGCACTCAATTTGATGAAAAAATAAAAGTTACATGATTTTAAGAATAAAATATTTATATTTTTCTTCTTTGAAAAATTTTATTTCAAACTTATTGACTTTTAACTTCTTACAGAAACATTTAGGAACATGCAAACTCTTCAATGATATTTTACTCATATATAGGAAGGAGCATAAGGACGTCAGAGAGATGTACCGTGAGGTGATAAGATATTTTAAATTTTTAAGGCTATATTTATGTTTTTATTTGTTACTAAGTACTATTTTATTGTATGTATAGGTTGTTGTACTTCTTAAAGATCATCCAGATCTGCTGGAGGAGTTCGCTAGATTCCGTTCCAATTTATCTATTGTCAAGCTGTTGTCAAATTCGAATGATGATAAAGCACCATGAAGTAAAATATAATCATTTTGTTGTGCTTTTTGGGTTAAAATTCAAAACTTTTGCTACATAAATTTAGTAAAATAACATATTTCAAACTATTTAATTGACAACTTTGATTGTCTTACTTAAGAATTCATCATTTGTTTTCATCTTGCCTAACCTTGTTTGCTTGATAATAAACTTTGACCATATGGAAGGCATATTAAAGTAGATTTTCTTTCAACAACATTATGAATAAAGTTCTTCTTCTTCGGATTTTATAGAACTCACACCTGAAAAAGTTAAAAAATTACAAAAAATTAAGTGTTAATATTTTTTTTCCAAAAGAATAACTTAGTTATGAAAGAACATTTCTTGAATTGGATTTATTTGAGTTTTATCGGGTTGATTCAAATGTGTAAGGTCATTTTCATTTATCTGTACTACCTTAAAAGAACCAACTCTAATATCCTAAAATCAAATTACTAAAATACCCCTAATTAATTTAATTGGAGAAAACCTAACTAACAAGACAGTGCTACGCACTCCTTCGCACATCACTCCTCCACAGCGCCACACACTCCTTCGCCTCCAATAGCTGCAACTTTTCGTGTTTACTCTTTAAAACCATTAAATCTAGAACGTGATCCTCCTCAGCCAAATAGGACTTTGTATGCAAGTCGTTACCCAGATAGGATTACAACATAATTTAAGGAAATCACAAGATGGACTCAGACGGGATGTGAAACGTATGAAAGTTTGTACATCCAAGCTTTGGCTGTATAATTGTTTTCAATTGTCTGATGGCGACATAGTAGGAAGCATTGCACGTCCATTGATTGTTATATACAGTGGAAGAAATGGGTTGCGAATGAGAAATATGCTGCGGTGTATGGAACAAAGTGAGAACTTTTAAGACGATAGCTGCCACAGCAATTTTTCCAAAGCATACGTCAAATTTAAGATGGATTGGTGGCCAATAGTCTACAGTGGATAAGCGTGAAAAAAAGTATAAGATTTGAATGTGCAAATCTCTTCATATAACGTTAGGTGCTTGATGGGAAATTAAAGAACATCTGCGTTGGTTGTTATACAATTAAAGTGTGGCCAACGGATTGGGTCTGTTCAATATGAATGCATTGGAGGAAGCGATGCTTGCGAAGGAGTGTAATTGTGGAGGAGAATGTCACGACTCCAGCAAAGAGTGTGATTTGTAGGGTTGTGAAAGTGCACGAAAAGGTTGCCAAGGTACACCTTAATTAATCAAGCATTCTTTTACATTGTCATTTAAATTTCCTTTAAAGCATAACTTACTCTTTAAAGTCTCTTAACATTCATATGTTTGCTTCCTCTTGGCAGTATATGACTAGGTTCAAATAGCAGTGAATTCGTGTGGATTAATCTTCTAATGGACTTCAGAACCTGATCTTTTTGGCACTATGCCCTGCATTTTCAGCGCAAACAGTTAAAGAAATATTACTTATGACTAATCCATCTGTGAAAGTTGCCTAGGCAGATGCTAATTACAGTTGTGCTACCATTGATTGGTGGCCTAAAGAGAAGTGTAACTACAAACCAATGTCTTTGGGGTTCTGCATCTATTATAAATCTGGTAGTTCCTACTAGCTTGTTGAATATGTTGTTTTTTAATATTTAAATGTATAAATATCTTACCGAGTTTCTGATTAAGGAATATGAGTCATATGTATTCCTCACTGCAAAATTAATTTGGATTTTCCTCATAATCTACTTTTTTCCCACCCTTTTGGGTCTTGTCAGATGGGTTTAACGTCCTTACAATATAGCAGAGCAGAGATTCGCATTCTACATTATACCCTTCTAAAAATCTATCTACGCTACTTATTAAAAAAGTTGCTACATAATCAATTTAAAATAACAATGTAAATTACATGTATTTAATTAGACGCTAATTGATTATGCCATAGATTTGGGTGAATAAGTAATGATAAGATCATCAACATAACAACTTTTTTTTGTGTGTGAGGGTAAAATTAGTTATTCAAAACTCAGCTTAAAATATTGCTCGACTTTACAATCATATGAATTTTCAAAGACAACATAGATAAGAGTCCACTATATTCTTTCACGTAAAAAACAGTAGTTCAAAATTATAGTTAAATAATATTGCTATTTAATAATACTATGCATCTTTGCCTCGATATACACGTGTAACACGCGTGGGATAAATCTAGTAGTTATATAAGGATGATTCTAGAAACTAAAAATCTAAAAAAACTCTATCATCTTCTACAAATATGTTCCTCAAGTATCTAACACTTTATAAAATCTAGACTTTTTCTAAATACAGATATCAAATCTAGACGACGTCCAACATTAATAACTAAAGTATTGTTAGTCTACCGTTGTTCTAGCAGATACAACCAAATTCCCAAAAGAAATATTTTCAAATTTCAAGAGAAATCAAATTAAGGGATCTATATAGTAGTGTGTAAGCTGCTTCTTAGCTTTACTCATAATGTGAATAAATGAAGATTTATCTCTGACCAATAAATCTATTTCAATTCAGTCACATTCAAGATAGTTGTGCAGTTAAACTACTAGACAAAATCACGAAAAATATATTTGATTCATTACAACTGGATAATAAATTGATAGTTGCTTAGCACTTGGTTAAATTCAATATTATTACCAAAGTCATTAGGTCCCTTTTAGAATCTAAAATGGAAAATAGCATCTTGATTTCACCACTTAATTTGAAAAATGAACATTCAATTGAGAAAACTGAGTCAGTCTATTCTAACAGATGCAATTGATGATATGTTATATGATGATGAAAACAAAATCAAGAACACAGCAAAGGCAAAAGAGATAAATAAATAAGTTGGATGATATTAAATAAAGTGGAGCACATCTAGGGAAAAGGTAGCATAAAAGATGATTTTATGGCAAATTATAAACCAAGCTTAATTTGATATGAAAAATACTTTAAAGCTATTGGAAACAATATTTATCATGAGTTTAGTTGAGCGAAAGACCTCATTCTCTTGAAGAATATCCATTGCAAGACAGAAGACTGATTCTTGTGGGTAAGCCATAATCAATGTCCTCTAGAGTGAGATCGATAAGATGAAATATAACACTTGCAATTTTTTCTTATTATATCTATAATGACCTGACCCTGTTTTTACGGGTAGGTCACGGGGAAGTAAATTAGGCCAGAAAATATTTCAGTAGTAAGTTGAAAATTTTGAGCCTAAGTCAGTTTTAGACGAAAACTGAGCCATATGATGTAACACCTTGAAAGTTTCTAAACTAAGATTCAAACTTTCTTTTTAAATGCACGGGGTCATATCGAGTAATTCTAATCTTGAATATAGGTATTAAAGCCTATTTTATAGTGGGATGATAGATTTGAGATGAATAAAGACCACAAAGATCCTTTAAAACAAAGTTGAGATGAAACTTTCCTTACCGATTGAGTTTCAATATGAAAATCTATCAAAATAGGTGATCCAAAGTTGTTAATTTATATTAAAGTTCTTTCCTATGTACTTGAAGTGTGTCGGATGTGGATTAAGGTCATAAGGGATGCCCTTTGTGGAATGAACCATTTCTCTTCTTTTCGTGGAAAGAAATTATGTTCAAGACAAGTCCAAAATATTTCAATCTGCTAAGTTTCGGTATGTGTTCAGAGAAGAATCAACTTCAAATAGTCATATCTCCCAGGCATAATGAATTAGGTGGCCATAATATATCAAATTAAAGATCTTTGAATTAGGTGCTAATGCAACCAATTTTGCCTTAACTGGAGTTCGGAGTAAAAGGTTATAACCATTTTACTGGAATATTATGAATTTGGGAAATTCAGCGACTCGACCAATAATTTGGTGATATCCCGATTTTGATTGTCGAAATGTCCTGATAAAGATCAACACATTGTAAAAAGGGTGATGAAGGGTCCCATTTGACGACTCACCAAATGGTTCGGCGAGGGGGCCCCTAGGTGGCTGATTTGGCCGATGGAACTCACCAAAAGATCAATTTTTTTTTTCAATTTTGATGATTATTTGACTTCAAGGAAAGATTATTTTTGACCTTTTGCCCTTAATTAATGGTCGTAAGCCTATCATATAGCCTAATAACATCCCATAAATGCATAAACTCGTGAAATAATTAAAAATTTACGTTCAAGGTTCTACCAAAAAAGGAGCTAGGGTTCTTCATCTTTTAATGCAAACCAAAGGTTTCTTCAAGAGATTTTTCTCTTTCAAGTATGTAAGACTATTTAAAACTTGGAAAGAGTTCTTCCATGTGCACCATAACTCGAATTAATTGAATTGTGAAGATTTAGCCTCCATGAATATTTTCTTGAGATTTTTCCTAAAATACTAGAATATTCTTACATGCTATTATATAATTGATAGTTCCAAACATGAGTTAACTTTTTAAATACATAATTGCATCAATTACCATATAAACCCCAGTTATATTGTATCTTAAATTTGAATATCTAGAAGCATTGATTTAAAATAGAAGTATGAATTGTGGAGCTTATGAATATGAATAGTATTGAATACGAATGTAAGCTTGCTAAGATGTGATAGGTTGATTATAAAGGGATTGAATCTCCATTAAGATTTTCTTGAAATATATATTTTGGATACTAAATATTTTCATGATCTTGTTTCTTGGACAAATGATCTGAACTTCTATTTTAAGTGTAAACTCTAGATATTGCTGGATGAAATTTACATGAATGAACCTAAGGGATGAGTCTAGAGCATCGATGTGATGAATGTTGATTGTGATTATGATGTGAACGTAATGACAATGTTGATAGAACTGAATGGTCTCATGAGTCCTCATAAATTGAAATCAAATAATTGGTTTGAATTGATAGTTCTCTTAAATTATGGTCGAAATCACTCTTAAAAGATGTGATTAAGAATTTTGATTGGATAGTTAATAGGCCAAAAGGCTTGATTGTGACAAAATTGATGAATTGAAAAGAGTCCCTATGAGATTCATTGATTAGATTGATTATTTTATGAGCACTGAAATGAATGAGAATAAGTCCAACTTGAACTCAATAACTATGTTGCTAAACATAGAAGAGGATTAAAACTACTAAGCTGGATGTTTCATCTTAATAGGTCCCTAAAATAATAAAGAACTTCATTGATTGGATCCATGATTAGTTGATTTGTTCTTTACCTTAGCAAAGTATTGAACGGTTTTTGCAACATCAACGAGATTGTTGTTGTCATGCCCCGAGTTCATACCTTGGGTGTGACCGGCACCCAGAACCATTTCTGGTTCCAAGTGAACCACTTGGTCTGACTACTTTACTCAGTGGAAGACTTAAATGGTAAATGAAAGTCTTAAATAGAATAAGCTAAAGATACTATAAATATCTGAATAAATTGAATAGTGGAAATATCTTAACAACAACTGAAAATAAGATTCGAAACTACTAACATATAGTTTGTGGAACCTCTAACTGAAATAATCTGAAACAACTACTATAACAGGTCTACGGTAACCATAACTGAAAATAAATACTGAAACCTAAATGAAGACTCTAAAGCCTTTGACTAGCAAAAGGCCTCACCAATGGCTGAATGACAATGTTGGTCCTCAATGGAGCATCTACAGAGTATCTTTAAAACCTGTGTTTGCCTTATAAAGCGATATAGGTCCAAAGGACGTCAGTACGTGGAATGTATGTATAACACCCCAATTTTTTTCAAATCTAAGACTGTGTTATCCTTCATATAATATAGGATTTTAATTGATGATTCCTAATTGATTATAGGTGTTAAAGTCAATTTCATAGTTTTAAAATAGAATTGGAGATGACCTAAGGTCACACGAACCCTCCAATACAAAGTTAAGCTAATAACTTTCTTAGTGTTTGAGTTCCAATGTAAGATTTTATAAATGTTAGGTGGACCAATAACTTTTAGGTTGTATATACATTCTAGGATCAATTCATAAGTATTTAAAGTACATTACATGTGATTTAGAGTCATAAGGGATCTTTTTACATGAAGTAAAATTCAAAGAATTTCTACCAACTAAATTTTCATATGAGTTGATAAAAGGGTCTACTTCAAATGACGATATCTCTGAATGTATAGTGAGTTATGTGACCCATAATATATCAAATTGAAAATATTTGAATTAGCTATCCAACTCATTTAATTTCTCCTTAATCAGAGTTCGGAGTAAAAAATTATGACTATTTTACTAATGTCTAAAGGTCTGAGACAACTCTGCCTTGAGGACCTGACGCGATCCCTTGAGCTATTGATTGAGAGTTGAATAGATGAGATGATTGGAGTCTTTATGAGACTGATTGAATGATGAGTGTGTAATGGCCTGGATATTGTACGACATCATTGGACCTTGAAAAATCTCATTTCAGGCAAAGATTTAGACGAAGTGTGTCTCAAGAGAAACCACATGGCGAGTGTAGGGTCACACGAGCCATGTGGCCTCAAGTGAGACCATACTTGGCCTAAAATCTTGCATGATGGACTTGGGGTGGTGTTTCAAGTTAAGGCACACTCCACTGGCACCCTACATCAGTCGTGTGACACTTCATGGGTCATGTGGAGGAGCTATGGCATGGCCTAGGCTTGAAAATCCGATCAGTGGGACTAAGGGAGGCCACACGACTAGTAACACAGGTTGTGTGGTGTGAGATGGCCCATTTGGCCTTTCGTGAAGCTTCTGTAATGGAAATATTCTAAGTATGGTGTCATCGTCTCATAACCTTTTCGCGAAATTTTCCTAAGGTTGGGGAGACAGGAACACAACCCGGCTGGTGAAGGGTGTCCATTTGGTGGTTCGTGCGAAAACAATTCTAAGTGTTGGTTCAAGATCGAAATTTTCGAAAAACTTTAAGTGTCATTTCACGGGCACTCCACATGGACCGTGGAGTGTCACACGGGTCATTTTCCCTTAAGTCGAACGACTTCTGATAAATTTTTCCTCTGATTCATTAATGGCATTTTTGTAAATTCAATTATTTCTATTGGTCTTTTAGGAACTCCTATACTATTCTATGGTCATCTAAAGACCTAAAACCTATTTTAAAAATTCAAACTCATCCCTCATAATTTTGAACTCTCTCAAAACAACTTTCAAAAGAACTCTTGGAGATGTTAACTTGGGAGATAAGGAACTCAACTTTTATTCAAAATTCTTTGGGGTTTCTTCATCTTAAGTGAAGGTATATGGGTTTGATCCTTGATTATCTTCCAATCTAGGAGACCCAAGTTATTTTCAAGCAACCTTACGAATTTCTAGTTTACTTTAAATCGGGGTTTTGAATATTATGATTCCTAAAATTCTATTGATGCATGGGTGGTGTTTATTGATGATTTTAATGTGATTTAAACCATTATAGGAGGATTTACTTTGAGTTTATGGAATTATAAGTATGCATGTCCCGTTTAAGGCTTGTTTATGCATGGATGATTATATTATAATTTTAAATGTAGATTTAATTATATTTTTACTTGAATTTTATATTATATTATTGATTTTAGATTGAATCTTAATTACCCATGTCATTCTCTCATTATTCATAGCATATGCATTCATATAGATAGATTATTATGGAAATTATGAAGTGGATCAAGCTCAATTTTGTTATATGATATGATTTTGATAAGATATTAGTTATGACAAGATGTTATCATATATATGCCTATCGATTACGGCTCTTGGAGTATTTTTGGGTGCTTGCACCATTTTGTATATGAATGGGCTATTCCTATGTATGAACATTATGATTATGACAGTATGGTTTTGGCATTTGAGCCTAAGTGTGATATTAGGAAAAATATTTGGCTTTTAAGCCTAATTGTGCATTGAAACATTTTGACAAGACTTGTGTCGCTTGAAAGCATGTATAATTATGTATATTATAAGTATTCTTGTGGGATGATGACTTAGAACTAATGGAGGGAGGGTTCTCTCTTTTTTCTCGAACTATGTGCTTGGTATAGCTTTTCTTTCCTAAATAGGAGGCCCGTAAGGAAAGATGCCTTCGAAATAGGGTCGCCCGTAAGGAGAAGAAATGATATGATATGATATGATACGATATGTTTTGATATAAAATCCTATCCAAAATGGGAGGCCCGTAAGAAAGGTTGCTTCATACGAAATGGGAGGCCTGTAAGGTGAAGCATGTTTACCCTTGGCAAGTAAACCACCTCTTTAATAATGAAGGATAATCATCAGGATTCCAAGTCATAGCTCGCTTGGTCTTACTCATGTCAGTTAAGATCACATCCTCACTATGTATATGAGCATCATTTGCATCTCATGCATCATTGGTTTCATGACATCTTGTTATACTATGCTTCTTGTTATATACCTCCTTCTATAATATGTGCCCATGTCATCTAACATTGATATGTAGGTTTTGGTAAGTTTATGCATTGCATCCCGCATACTTAGTACATTCAAATATACTAACACATACTCTTGGCTACATGATTTCACTATGTAGGGACTGATGACTTTGACCATCCACTGTTTGATGCTTTGCTCGGATTCCAAGTTTATTTGTAGTGGTGAGTCCTATCCTCCAAGGACGATCCACCATTTATCTACCTTTGTTACTTTTCATTTCTTTATGTATTGAGAGTGAGCCCGGGGAATGTCTTGGCCCACGACCCTTCTATGTAGAGCCATTGTTAGATACCTTGTAAACCTCCATACGATTTATGTTATATGTTATGACCTAAGTTTGTGTTATAGGTTGATTATCTTGGTTATCATTATGTGAGTTGGCTATGTGATTGATGGCTTGTTATATGTTGTGATGGAAAGATCCTAAGTCCCAAATTACCCCATAGAGTGAATCCTATTTCCCCATCTCGTAGTACTATGTGTTTATTTGTGTGCACTTTCAAATCGATGATGTAAGTTTTGGTATCTTGAGGCTTGTTTAGGGACTCTCGGGTTCCTATTCGTCATGTCACATCTAGGCCCTAGGTCTAGGTCTTGACAAAGATGGTATCAGAGCCCTAGATTAGTTAATGATCCTTGAAGTTCAATGTGTCGCGTCAAGTAGACTCCTTGGGTGTCAAGTGCACCATGCCTATAAGTGGGAGGCTATGACGACATTTCAGGAATTGTCTCACTTCTTCAATTCTTGTTTCATGTTGTCAATAGTTGGATTAGCTCTTGATCTTGATAGTATCCTTGCTATGTTTCAGAAGATGCGTCGTGGTAGACCTTCCAGACCAGCCTCAGCTAATAAGGGTCAAGTACCTCAAGGTCCTACAAATGAGCCTATCTCTAACTGTGAATTCCGTACAGCCTTTACTATGCTTGCCTAAGTGGTGAGTACTCAGACCAGGCAGGCCAACCTGTCTCAGGATCCCACTCCGGCTTCTAGAGGGAGGTATTTCACCCGGATAAATCCTATAGAGTTCTTTGGATCCCAAGCGGATGAGGATGCTCAAGAGTTCATTGACGAGATCACCAAGGTGTTGAATGCCATTGGTATCACTTCGGAGGAGAAAGCTAAACTGGTTACCTATCAGTTGAAGGATGTAGCCCAAGTATGGTACACTCAGTGGTATATGGAGAGGATTTATGGTGATGCTATTAATTGGGAGAAGTTCAAGTTTGCTTTCCTGGATCATTCTTTCCACTTGAGCTTAGGGAAGCCAAGATGACTGAGTTTATCAACCTCAGAAAGGGTAATATGAGTATGAGGGATTATTCCCTCAAGTTTACTAAGCTCTCCAAGTATGCTCCGACACTTGTGGTTGATCCTCCTGTTAGGATGCACAAGTTTACTTCCGGTATCTCTGACTTTCTTGCACAAAAATGTCATATGGCCATGATTAATTGGGATATGGACATATCTAGACTCATGGTTTATGCTGAACAAATCGAAGGGGAGAAACTCAAAGGGAGGAGAATGCATGATCCTAAAAAGGCCCATTTTGATGATGGTTTCTCCAGCTCTTAGGGTGGTGGTTTTGATCGCTTCGAACAGGGACAAGGTTCAGGTGCTCGGAATGTTAGGATGCCTCCTCCTAGAGCACGGGTTGGTAGTGGACAGGGATACCCTTTGTGTGATAAGTGTGGGAAGAACCACATAGGTGACCGTTAGAGAATCACAAATTCCCATTCGCCGGTCAAAGCCAGGTGGCTCAAGGTGAACAAGGTCAGCCAAGAGTTCCTCAAGGTGTTGCTCTAAGGAATAACAGGTTATATGCTCTTCATGCTCGTCAGGAGGTTAAGGAGGCTCTAGATGTTGTGACTGGTACACTAAAAGTCTTTGATTTTGATGTTTATGCTTTGCTTGATCCAGGTGCAAACTTGTTGTTTGTGACTCCTCTGTTGGTTGTTAATTTTGGTATGAGTCCGAAAATTTTGAAGGATCCTTACTCAGTCTATACTCACGTGGGTGAATCTGTTATTGCACATAGGGTCTATTGTGGTTGTCATGTTTCCGTGTTGCACAAGGTTTTCCTGTGTGATCTTGTGGAACTTGAAATGTATGATTTTGATGTAATTCTTGGGATGGATTAGTTGCACACATTATATGCCTCTATAGATTGTAGAACCCAGAAGGTCAAGTTCCAACATCCGGGTGAGCCCATTTTTGAATGGAAAGGTAGCAACTCCGCTATTAAGGGTCAGTTTATTTCCTATCTCAAGACTCGAAAAATGATCTCCAAGGGGTGTATATATCACATACTGAGGTCTAAGTATGTGGAGTCCGAATTGCCAACTCTTGAGTCCACTCTGGTGGTGAATGAGTTTTCTGATGTGTTTCTCGAAGACTTGTCTGGTATTCCTCCCAAAAGGAAAGTAGACTTTGGCATAGATCTTCTTCTGGATACTCAACCTATCTCTATCCCTCCCTATCTTATGGCACCGGCTGAGTTGAAATAATTGAAGGATTAGTTTAAAGATTTTGTTAGAGAAGGGTTTCATCAGGCCAAAGTATATCTCTAGTGGGTGCTCCGGTATTATTTGTAAGGAAAAAAGATGGATCTCTTCAAATGTGCATCAATTATAGGCAATTGAATAAGGTGGCCATTAAAAACAAGTATCCATTACCTAGGATCGATGACTTGTTTGGCCAACATTAAGGGACTACTCACTTTTCAAAGATTGACCTTCGTTTCGGGTATGATCAGTTAAAGGTTAGAGAATATGATATTCCTAAGACGACTTTTCAGACAAGATATGGGCATTTTGAGTTTGTGATGATGTCGTTTGGCCTAACTAATGCTCCAACTCTGTTTATGAATCTTATGAATCGAGTTTTCAATCTATTCCTTAATAGTTTTGTGGTTGTCTTCATTGATGATATTCTCATTTATTCACAGAGTGAGCGAGAACATATGGATAATTTGAGGTCAGTTTTGCAAACCTTGAGAGAGAAGAAGTTGTATGCCAAGTTTGGAAAATGTGAGTTTTAGTTGGGGGAAGTTGATTTTCTGGGTCATGTGGTATCCAGTGATGGTATAAAGGTGGATCTGAAGAAGACTGAAGCGGTTAAGAATTTTCCTAGACTGTTGACTCCTTTGGACACTCGAAGCTTCCTTGGATTAGCTGGTTATTATAGAAGATTTATTGAGGGGTTCTCATCCATTGCATCACCATTGACTAAGTTGACCCAAAAGAAGGCTAAATTTGTGTGGACGGATGAGTCTGAGAAGAGTTTCTAAACTTTGAAAGATCAACTTACATCAGCTCAAGTTTTGACTCTACCAAATGGTTTGGACGGGTTTGTGGTGCATTGTGATAGTTCTCAAATTGGGTTGGGTTGTGTACTTATGCAACATGATAAAGTGATTGCTTATGCATCGAGGCGATTGAAGGTGCATGAGCATAATTACCTAACTCATGACCTTAAGTTAGCGGCGGTAGTTTTTTCCTTGAAAATTTGGAGGCACTATTTGTATGGGGTGCATGGTTTTCACCGATCATAAGAGTTTACAATATGTGTTCACTCAAAGAGACCTTAACTTAAGACAATGGAGATGGTTGGAACTCCTAAAGGATTACGATATCAGTGTTCTATATCACCCTGGCAAGGCAAATGTGGTAGCCGATGTTCTTAGTCGGCTATCTATGGGAAGCGTGGCTCACGCTAAGGAGGAGAAGAAGGAGTTGGTAAGGGATGTTCATCGTTTGGCTAGATTGGTATTAGAGTGGCCAATTCCAATGATGGTGGTATATATGTTCTAAATGGGGACGAATCCTCGGTGGTTGTTAATTTGAAGGCTAAGCAAGATTTATATCCATCCTTAGTTGAATTGAAGAAGCTGGTTGCAAAACGAATATTGAGGTTTTCTCCCATGGGGGAGATGGTGTACTTTGGTATAAAAACTAGTTATGTGTTCAGGATATGGATGATCTTAGAAAGGTGATCATGTGTGAAGCCCATAATTTTCATTGTTCTATTCACCCGGTGTACACTAAAATATATTGAGATTTGAAGGAGGTGTATAGTTGGCATGGTATGAAGAGTGACATAGCCAAGTTTGTATCCAAATGCCCAAACTGTCAACAAGTGAAGGTGGAGCATCAAAGGCCTAGTTGGATGGACTAAGACATTGAGATTCCTACTTAGAGGTGGGAATACACAAACATGGACTTTGTGGATGGGTTGCCTCGGACTCGGAAACAAATTGACTCTATTTGGGTTATCGTCGGTTGAATGATTAAATCGGCTCATTTCTTACTGGTTAAGGCTACGTTTGGTGCCGAAGACTATGAAAAGTTATACATCCGAGAATTAGTAAAGTTGCATGTTATGCCTAGGTCCATCATATCGGATTGGGATACCCAATTTACTTCTTAATTTTAGAGGTCGTTTGAAAACAGACTTGGTACTAAGGTCAAGTTGAGCACTGCCTTTCATCCTCAAACCGATGGGCAAGCCGAGAGGATGCTTCAAACTTTGGAGGATATGTTGAGGGATTGTGGGTTAGAGTTCAAGGGTAATTGGGATGACTGCCTCCCACTTATCGAGTTTGCTTATAATAATAGCTTCTATGCTAACATCAGTATGGCCCAGTTTGAGGCCTTGTATGGTAGGAGGTGTAGGTCTCCGGTGGGGTGGTTTGAGTTAGGGGAGGTGGCTTTGATTGGCAAAACTTGGTAATAGAGGCTATGGAGAAGGTGAAGTTGATTAGAGAAAGGTTCAAGATGACACAAAATCGCCAAAAGTCCTATTCAGATATTAGGAAGGGGAATCTTGAGTTCCAAATTGGGGATTGGGTGTTTGTGAAGGTCTCACCTATGAAGGTAGTGATGTGTTTTGGAGAAAAGGGGAAGCTAAGTCCCCAGTATATAGGCCCTATGAAGTTATTGAGTGGATTGGGAATGTGGCATATAAGGTGGAGCTACCCCCAGATTTGAGGTCTATTTACCCGGTCTTCCATGTGTCCATTTTGAGGAAGCTAGTTGGTGATCCTAGCAATATTATGCCTTTGGAGGGCATTGAGGTTGAGGAGAACTTGTCCTACGAGGAGGTGCCGATGGAGATCTTGGATAGACAAGTGAAACAACTTCATAACAAGGACGTGACATCTGTAAAAGTGCTTTTGAGGAACCAACACGTGGAGAGTGCTACATGGGAGGCGGAGTTGGACATATTGAAGTGGTATCCCCATCTTTTCCCATCTACTCAAGCCTAAAGTATTAGGTTCTTTCTTTTCGTTGGTCCTAATTCCTTATTTCTTGAGTCTCACGGTATGACATGCTTACATATGCATTAAAATGATTTTATTTCATTTTGACATGAGATTTAATGACCTTGTGATTTTCAAATAATGAACTATGTATGGTATCTTGTGTATAAAAGTTTCATGTTCTAACTCAAGCCTTTCAAGACTTGTTCTTGCACATTTGAGGATGAATGTTCCCAAAGTGGAGATGATGTAATGACCAGGATATCGTACGATGTCATTAGACCTTGAGAAATCACATTTCTGGCAATGATTTGGACCAAGTCTATCTCAAGAGAGACAACACGGCTAGTGTGGGGTCACACGAGCCGTGTTGCCTCTAATAAGACCACATCTGGCCTCAAATCTTACATGATGGCCTTCGGGTGGTATTGTAAGCTAAGGCACACTTCACTGGTACCCCACACGAGCTGTGTGACACTTCATGGGTCGTGTAAAGGAGCCGCAGGGTGTCCTAGGCTTGAAAACCCTATCATTGGTGCTAAGGGAGGCCACACGACTAGCCACACAGGTCGTGTGGTATGAGATGGCCCGTTTGGCCTTCCGTGAAGCTTCCGGAGTGAAAATATTCTAAGTATGGGGTCATTGTCTCGTGAATACCACACGGACCATGTGGCTTCATATAGCTCGTGAAGGGTGTTCGTTTGGTGGTTTGTATGGAAAAAAATTCTAAGTGTTAGTTCAAGATCGAAATTTACAGAAAATATTTCTAAGTGTCATTTCACGGGCACTCCATACAGACCTTGGAGTGCCACACAGGCCATTTGCCCTCAAGTCAAATGACTTCTGGTAAATTTTTTCTCTGATTTATGATGGCGTTTTCATAAATTTGGTTATTTCATTAGTCTTTTGGGAACTCCTATCTACGGTCATCTAAAGACCTAAAACCTATTTTAAACATTCAAACTCATCTCTCATAATTTTGAATTCTCTCGAAAGAACTCTTGGAGATTTCAACATGGGAGCTAAGGGTTTCTTCATCTTATGTGAAGGTATGAGGGTTTGATCCTTGATTACCTTCAAATTGAGGAGACCCAAGTTATTTTTAAGCGATGTTACAAATTGCTAGTTTACTGTAAATCAGGGTTTTGAATATTATGATTTCTAAAATACTATTGATGCATGGGTGGAGTTTATTTGATGATTTTAATGTTATTTAAATCATTTTATGAGGATTTACTTCAGGTTTATGGAATTATAAGTATGAATATCTCCTTTAGGGTTTGTTAATGCATGGGTGATTATGCGTGGGCTATTCCTATGTATAAACATCATGACTATGAAAGTATGATTTTGGCATTTGAGCCTAAATATGAACTATTCGGAAAGATGTTTTGTTTTTAAGCCTAATTGTGCATTGAAACGTTTAGGCAAGACTTGTGTCACTTGAAATCATATATAATTACATATATTATAGGTATTCTTATGGGATGACGACTTAGCACCGATGGAAGGAGGGTTCTCTCTCTTTCCTCGAACTATATGCCTAGCATAGATTTTCTTTCCAAAATGGGATGCCTGTAAGGAAAGATGCCTTCGAAATGGTGTTGCCCCTAAGGAGAAGAAATGATATGATATGATATGTTTTGATATATAAAAATCCTATCCGAAATGGGAGGCCCGTAAGGAAGGTTGTTTCATACGAAATGGGAGGCTCATAAGGTGCAGCATGGTTTACCCTTGGCAAGTAATCCACCTATTTACTAATGAAGGGTAATCATCGAGATTCCAGGTCATAGCTCACTTTGTCTTACTCATGTCGGTTAAGGTCACATCCCCACTATGTATATGAGCATCATTTGCATCTCATGCATCATTGGCTTCATGACATCTTGCTATACTACATTTCTTGTTATATACCTCCTTTTAAAATATGTGCCTGTGTCATCTAACATTGATATGTAGGTTTTAGTAAGTTCATGCATTGCATCCTAAATACTTAGTACATTCAAACATACTAACGCATACTCTTGCCTACATGATTTCACCATGTAGGGACCGAGGACTTTGATCATCCACCATTTGACGCTTAGCTCATATTCCAATTTTATTTGTAGTGGTGAGTCCTATCCTCCAAGGACGATCCACCATCTATCTACCTCTGTTACTTTTCATTTCTTTATGTATTGAGGGTGAGCCCGAGAAATGTCTGGACCCCCGACCCTTCAATGTAGAGGAACTATTAGACACCTTGTAAACCTCCTTATGATTTATGATATATATTATTACTTAAGTCTGTGTTATGGGTTAGTTATCTTTGTTATCATTATGTGAGCTATCTATGTGATTGATGGCTTGTTATATGTTGTGATGGAAACAACCTTGGTCCAGAATTGCCCCCATAGAGTGAATCTTATTTCCCCGTCATGTAGTATTATGTGTTTATTTTTGTGCGCTTTCGAATCGATGATGTGAGTTTTCATATATTGAGGCTTGTTTGGGACTCTTGGTTCCCATTAGCCGAGTATCATCTGGGCCCTAGGTCTGGGTCATGACAGAGTGCCTCCATGAGACTAATTTGAGATGAGTTGGTTTAGATGATTTGATTGGATTGATTATCTTATGAGCATTGACTCATTGGGAGGAGTATCGAGCACTGAAAGAGTAAGAATTAATCTAATTTGCACTCGTCAAGCTACGTAGCCAAGCATAGGTAAGGATTAGGACCATCACATTACATTATGGTTCCCTCTTGAGAGAGTCCCTGAAATAATAGAGGACTTTTTTATTATAGTTTCCCTAGTGGATTTGATTCGTTCTCGACCTGGCAAGTACGGAATGGTTGTGGAGATAACAACGGCTTATTGTACAATCATTGGCTCATAAGTGATTTTTGTCGGATAAGAAAAACTCCCAAAAAGTTTCCACATTGAGTACTCTGTATCGAGATGAGATGAGATGAGTTGAGTTGAGTTCCATTGAGTTGAGTCTAATTTGGTTTATAAGGTTTGATTGGTTGATGAGTCACTTGTCTACTCTTTATGCTTGCTTTAAATAGACATTTGACATATTGACTGGTTACTATTCTGAGTTGATGATTGTTCCATATTATTCTACTTGTTTCTATTACATTCATCCATTTTACATACCGTACATTTCACTTACTGATGCCACTCGGCGCTACTTCGTTTTATGATGCATATACAAGGATTAGTGATCGTCAATAGGCGAATTGTTGAGGATCTATGATGTTTCAGCTGATTGGTGAGCCTCCTTTGCTTTGGAGGATTCATTACCTTTATTTCATCTTGGTTTAAAGTTAGACTTGATTATCTTTACTTTATTTTGATTTGAGGTAGTCATGGGTCTATCATTAGCACCACTTGATAGTGATAGAGGCTTCATATACTAGGGTCGAATATTGATGTTAAGATTGTTGAGCTAGTTCTTTCTACTAACTTTTTTTACTTATTATATTCTTTTGAAACTAGATGATGATGTGCCCAATTATTACCTTATGTCTTCCGCCGATTAGTAGAGTTTATTGATTGAATGATATGTGATGAGGCCAAGTGGTTGGCTCGGGGACTAGCAATAGTCTCTGAGTGCCGGCCACGCCAAGAGTATCCTCTCAGGGCATGACAAACTTGGTATCAAAGCATAGAGTTCAAGAGTCCTAGCCGTGTCTATTAGAGTCCTTATTTTTGGTGTAAAGAGCTCCACATCCATAATAGGGAGGCTATAGGACATTAGGAATTGTTTCACTTCTTTCATATTCTACAATCGTGCTATAGAGTTATACTCTATGAAAAGTTCTCTTCTAATTCGTGCTTTACGCATTTACAGAATTGTGATTATGTTTTCAAGAAGGGTTGATAAAGGAAAGGATGAGATAGTGAGAGTGATAATTGGTTGAGTCTTGTATCTAGAGTTATTATCTAATAGTTAAGTAATGGGGTGATGAGTCGGTTGCCATAAGTTTTGACGAAAGAGTAGTAAGTACCCTTTGATTTTCATGGTGATGTATAGAGAAAGAATTATTATCAAAATGTGTTAGAGTGTGCTCAAGACTATAATGAAACGTCCCTAAAAAGTGCCAAAAATGTGCCTCGGAAGTGCCCGAAATTGTTATTTCCATATATCAAAAAATTCATTAGTTATTTTGAAAAATTGACTTTATATTCTTGTTCAGGGGGCAAAATTGAGTGGGAAATAGGTCTAACCCTAATTTTATAGCAACCGTAGCAAAATCTGAAATTTCAAAGTTGCAATTTCCAGTGTTAAATCCGTGTCTGGGTCAAAGTTGCAATCGTCCCAGTGTTATTTTGGTCATTTTTCTGTTTTGGGTCCAAAGCTTTAGGTCTTGGGCCTAGGCCTTCCCACACGTGAAAATACCTATACTTAGCCTTATTTCACCCTCATATCATCCTAAATATACCCCTATACTCACCAAAACACTTAGCCAAATATTTAACTCCCAAATTCAAGATTCAAACCCTCTTCTAATTCTAAGTATTTCCTTCAAGCTCCAAGTCTCCATTTTCAATCTTCATCAAGAGTTTCTCCAAAGCTAGGGTATGTGGGTTTCAACCATTGGGTCCTTCTACCCATGGTTCCCTAATCTCCTTTTTATTCTATTTTCGTGATTTAAAGTTGATTTTACAATTAGGTTTACTAGTATGAACATATCTAAGAACTATGTTAAATCTATGGTGATTTTACAATTAGGTTTACTAGTATGAACATATCTAAGAACTATGTTAAATCTATGTAAAGTTTTGACTGTTTTGCTATGTTTTGAGCTATAAATATTGGATCTCTTATAAGATTTGGTGAGTGTTTTGATGTATATTTCTTGGAGGTGTTGCAAGGTGTTGATTAATGGTTTTACAATCGATTTTCTTACATGATGTTATCTCTATATTTCATGATTTTATACTACCATTCACACTCGCCAAGTGTTTGATAAAATATCTGGTTATGGTTTCTTGAGGAATTGAAGGTCCAAAGCATGAGATATGATATGAGTGATGTTATGATGATGAAAAGAGCTTATCTAAATGATATATTCTATATAAAGTGTTGCTTTAGACCATGACTTATTCGGAGGAACTAAGAGCCTAGATAACCAAGATGAGGATTTGTACTCATCGACCATGTGAGGGGTTTGTACTTCACCACCAGGGTGATGAGGTGAGATCAACTTCAATCAACCAAGGGGTTCGTACTTTGAAAATCTTGCTTAGTCTTTTCTACACATATGATAACCTATATAAGCATGAGTTACTTAAGCATGTTTTACTTAAACATTGATCGTACATGTCATATTCTTATATGATGACTATTCCCTATTGTTATGCATCTTGATTATGATGCCTATCTCTTGTTGTATTATATCCTACATACTTAGTACATTCAAACGCCTAATGTGTAATCTTGCCTACATGATATCACCGTGTAGGGATCGGAGCCTAGTTGATCATCCTCCTCCTCCATGTGGCTAGTTCGGTACTACTCAAGCTAGTTGGTGACTCCTCCACTTCGGGGACCTTAGTATATGTTTCTCTTATTGTGTATTGAGACGCACCTCTTTATTTTCCATTTTGACTATGAGGGTGAGCCCGGTTGGTTTGTCTTGGCCCCCATTCTTATCTATGTAGTAGAGGTGTTGTTGGACATGCTATGTATTTATGATATGATTTTTGACTCTTTTGTCTCTTGATTATGATGTTATGCAAGCTTTCCCCTTAGTCTCATTGCCCATATTTCTACGTCTTTATGTCATTTAAATGCTTTTGCGACCAATGATGTTTAATGATAAGTTAAGAGGCTTGTTTGGAGACCCTTTGGGCTCCCATTCGCCATGTCACGTCTAGGCCCTATTTCGGGTCATGACATATAAGGAGGTTTATGTTGATGTGTTGTAGTATTCATACTATTAAGGGCGAATCACAAATGCTGAATAGGGGAACAAAGTGTTTTAAATGTGATAGATCTAAACTAGCTAGGCTTATAATTGGTAAGTGAGAGTTCATGAGATTCATCAAGTTATGAGCTTAGTCAAATTAAGTGATATGATGAATAGGTGAGTGGCACAGAGTTGTGAGGAAGGGACGTGTTGATTGAATACACGCTATGAGATTTTAGTGGGCTTATATTCCCCAAATTTTTACCTAGTAGTTATAAGTTGGTGTGATGTAATAGATTCACTTGTTAGTGCTAGGCCCTACAATTGAATTTTGAGGAGTAGTGTTAAAGAGGAGCTAACATCATGAGAGTGATAGTCTTAGTTGGAGATTTTCTCTAAGAGGTTGTCATGTGTGTTCGAGAGGAAGACGTTGATTTGTAAGAAAATGATGTTATGGGTAGGATACAAGTGCCCCTTAGGTAAGACTAGTAAAACGAGGATAGCTCAATAGATAAGAAGAGGCTTGAGATGTGTACCCATGATTGTGTAAAGATGTGTGAAGCTCTAAGTTATGACTGATATAAGAATCTAGACAATATTTTTGATTTGTCAATGTGAAGTAAGTTGATGTAAGCATTTTTTGTTATCACTAGGAAATAAATCGATTGGCGCTTATGGATAAATGAAGATGAGTTTTCCATGATATTCTAGGTCTTATGCAAATGAATTTATGGGAGCACAGAATTTGAGCATTAGCAGGCAAAAAGAAGAGGTTAGATTGTTAGGTTTGTAGAAAGTAGTTATGTGCACCAATAAGGGTAGCAAATATAGAAAGATTTCCACGAAGATAGGAAGAAGCTAAGAGTGGTATCTTCAAAGGGAGTTTTACTGACTATTTGTTGAAGGAGATATAACCTGAGTTTTACACTATGTATAGTTCTGTGAACTCAGAATGATTCTTGATAGACGATAGAGATTATACTTCATTACGAATATTCTCAGATAAGATTTCTCGATTGAATCGTGCTAATAATCTTTCTTTCCAAGCCATTTGAGTGATTATGCTTTCTAGTCTTGATAAAAATACTGATGATAGTAGAAGAGTGATGGTTGATGAGAGAGAGTGAGAATTCTTGATTCTAATGATGATGTAACGCCATTTCCTTGTAAGGTTATAGATATGGCGGAGGAGTTAGAGAAATGGTGATGAGTCTAATAGATAGGTAAAAGCATATTAATATCTCTCATGGTAAGAGTTCATACGATCAAGGGTGTAAGGTGCTATTGTAGGCTTGAAGATTCTCAAATGATATTGACCTTAAAGAGGCCATGAAGTGGTTGGAGTGATAGGCTTAAATGTGTGGTCACTATTATGCGAGTGTATTAGAGTGATGGGAACGAGCAGTATTCTCTAAGTACAGGTTACTATAGAGATATGAAACATAGATTTTGAGGGTTTAGATTGCTATAAGTGTGATCATCTTAGGACTAGAATATTGGGACTTAGAGTTAGGTGTGTAATGAAATGAGAGGGTGTGGTTAGACATAGATTCGAAAAGGAGCACAATTGAGGAGAGGAGTTGACCTTGAGAGTTATCTATAGAGTCTTGTATATCACAGTGGTTCCATTCTCGATTAGAATCGGTGACTTCCTTCTTGAGATAGAACAACTGATTGACAAGATGTTTAAATGATTCCAATTGATTGAGTTTCGACGTTCCATACAATCCTGATGATGAGAATGTTGGAGGTAATTTCCTTACTCTTTATTTAAATTGAGTTGTCTATTCCTGAATTGATGTGGCTATTCCTAAGTCTGAATAAAGATTGTTAAGATTGATAAGGATTCGAGAGTTTGATTGATTGAATGAGTATTCAGATGAGCTTTGATTGTTATTTGTGCCTTGATGTCCATCCTTACTTATTATTCATGGATGAATGATCCCAAGGGAGAGATAATGTACCACTCCAACTTTTTTTAAAGCTAAGACTGAGTTATCTTTCATATGATATAGGATTTTAATTGATGATTCTTAATTTAAGTATAGGTATCAAAGTCAATTTATTAGTTTAGAAAAATAATTGTACATGATCTAAGGTCACACAAACCCTCCAGTACGAAGTTAAGCTAAATACTTTCTTAGCGTTTGAGTTCCAATGTAAGATTTTATAAAAACTAGGTGGACCAATGATTTTTAGGTCGTACATACATGCTAAAATAAATTCATAAGTATTTAAATTATATTAGATGTGTTTTAGAGTTATAAGGTATCTTTTACATCAAGTTAAGCCAAAGAATTTCTACCGACTAAGTTTTCGTATGAATTAATAAAAAGGTAAATTTCAAATCACCATATCTCCTAACGTATAACGAGTTAGGTGACCTATAATATATCAAATTAAATATATTTGAATTATCTTTCAACGCATCTAATTTCGCCTTAATCAAAGTTCGGAGTAGAAAGTTATGACTATTTTACTAAAGCCCTACAGAGTTGTCTGAAGGTCCACGACAGCTCCGCATCGTGGAGCTAATGCCATCCCTTTTTGGATAAGCTAAATGACATCCTTTATTTTTATTTTTGAGAGTACTTTTATCCTTAAATATTTAAGGGTCTATATAAGGTCCCAAAAAGCATAAAACGTGAGTTCTTCATAAGTAAAACCCTCTCCTTCACCCCTAAGCATAAACGCTAAAGAATCATAAAACAAATCATCAAGTTACAGTTAGCTTTCAAGATTCATCATCAAGGTAAGTTATTCTTCATAAATTTCAAGCTACCCAACCCAAATTTCTTTATCTATTCATAAATCTCTAATAGAATCTTAAATCATAACCTAGGGTTTCTAGAAAATAAATTCAAGAATTCCAAGAAAGGAATTTTTTATTCTTTTTCTTCAAGAATTAGGGTTCTTCACCAAGAACTCGAAAGATTCTAAGTCAATAATTCAAGAATCAAAGAGAATTCCTTCAACCAATATCCTTCCAAGTTCTTTCACTTTAAAAGAACTACCAATATTAAGAATTTTCTCTGAAAAAGCTAGTAGTCATCAAATTTCGATTGTAATATCAACTTTCAGGTATGTAAGGCTAACTGAAAGAATGGGATTGTTCTCCCATGTGTCCCATAGATGGTCATAGATGAGTTGAGAGTTCATGAGTCCCTATGCATATTTCTTGAATTGTTTCTTAATAAAATTATATTCATTACATGTATTTTCATATATTGATGATCATCGTAAACTTGTTTGAATTGAATATTTTTCATGAGAAATTTTATAACCCTATAGGTTACTTTTGAAAGCATGCATAAATGAATATAGGGACTAAGTCTAGAGCCTTGATTTGAGAATATCAATTATAATTGTGATGTGAGAATGATGAAGAGTTGATAGAATTTGATAGTCCTTGAATATCCATAAATGAACACTAATAATTTTCTATTCAGTTGTTCCCTAATGATTGATCTAAGCCTTGATCTATTTATAGAAATTTTAATAGATGAGATGATTGGAGACTTTATGAGACTGATTGAATGGTGAGTGCCTCTATGAGGCTGATTTGAGATGAGTTAGTTGAGATGATTTGATTGGATTGACTGTCTTATGAGCATTGAGTGATTGGGAAGAGTATCAAGCACTGAAAAAGTTAGAGTTAATCCAACTCTCACTCATCAAAGTACGTAGCCAAGTGTAGGTGAGGATTAGAACCATCACATTACACTATGGTACCCTCTTGAGAGTGTCCCAGAAATAATAGAGGCAGTGTTGATTGTAGTTTCCCTAGTGGATTTGACTTGTTCTCTACCTAGCAAGTACGGAATGACGGTGGCAACAATGACGACTTACTGTACAAACACTAGCTCATAAGTGATTATTGTCGGATAAGAGAAACTCCAAGAAAGTTCTCACATTGAGTACTATGAGTCGAGATGAGATGAAGTGAGATGAGTTATTGATGATGTTTGATTGGTTGATGGGTCACTTGTCTACTCTTTATTCTTGCTTTAGATAGACATTTGACATGTTGATGGTTACTATTCTGAGTTGATGATTCTTCTATGTTATTCTACTTGTTTCTATTACATTTAGATATTTTACATACCATACATTTCGCGTACTAAAATCACTCGGCACTGCATCATTTTATGATGCAGATACAGGGATTAGAGATTATCAACAGGAGAATCGCTGAGGATCTGTGATGTTTCAGCTGATTTGTGTGCCTCCTTTACTTCAGAGGATTCATTATCGTTATTTCATCTAATTTTAGAGTTAGACATGATTAGTTTAATTTTGTTTTTATTTGAGATAGTCATGGGTCTGTCATTGGCACTACATGATAGTGATAGAGGCTTCATAGACTAGGGTCGAATGTTGATGTTAAGATTGTTGAGCTAGTTTTTTCTACTAGCCTTTTTTACTTATTATATTCTTTTCAGACTATATGATGAGCCTATTTACTTTTTTTATGTCTTTTGCTGATTAGTAAGAGTTTATTGATTGAATGATATGTGTGAGGCCAAGTGGTTCTCTTGGGGACTAGTAATAGTCTCTGAGTGTCGGCCACGCCAAGGGTAGCCTCCCGGGGCATGACAGTACAGTATGTAAAATAGACAAAATCGGGAACTTAGGATAAGACACTATACTCAAAGTAACTAAAACATGTAATGACCCAGATATTGTACGACTTCATCAAAACTTGACATTTCATTTTGGACAAAACTTGGGCCAAGTGTCATCTATAGGGAGACCATACGACTAGTGTGAGGTAACACGAGCCGTGTGGCCTCCAGTGAAATGATACTTGGCCTTAATTTTGAGTGTGTTGCCTTGGTGTGGAGTTTTAGGCTAAGGCACATCAAACTTGGACCCCATGCAGGTCGTATGCCACTTCACAGACCGTGTGGAGGGCCATGTGATGGTCTTTTGCTTGGAACACCAAAGTTTAGAGCTAAGTAGTGGCACACTGCCACTTCACACGGACTGTGTGAAGCCACACGGGCCGTATAGCCAACTGTATGGCTTCAAGGTGGGAAAGTTTCCAAGCATTGCTTCACTCTTGACGTGAAATATTTTATTTTGGTTAAGGTTGGTGCCACGGGCAATGGTATGGACCATGTGAAGCCACACATCCCATATGGCTCAACCGTATGCCTCACTTTTGGCTCAAAAATATTCTAAGTATGGGATCTTCAAGCTCAAGCTAAGTTCACTTTCAAGCCTTCAATTCAAGCCTATTTATTTTTTTATGGTCAACATGGGCCTCCTACATCAAGCCAAATTCAAAGGAATTTCATTGGTTAAGTTTTTCACAAGTACTGATACAAGGGTCAACTTTAAAGGGCCATATCAGTTAGCACAAAAGTAACTGGATGGCTCATGACCTATCAAATTAAAGTTCTTTGAATTAGCTTTGCAACACACTTAGTTTCACCTCATTTAGAGTTGTAGGTTTCATGGTCCGTGAAATCTTGTGTGGACCATGAGACCTCTTCACAGACCCCTGGCAAGGAAAATAATTTTTGCTTCATTGGAATTTTTGTAATTATGGCTTCTCCTAAGGGTCTTTTATGACTTCCTAAGCTATCTTAAGACCTCCAAATGACCTAAACCTTATTCCTAATATTCAAAACTCACTCCTCACATTTTAAACTCTTTTAAAATTCCTCTCAAGAAGTTTTGAAGATTTTCAACTTGGGGATCAAGGCAAATTCAAGTCTCCTTCAAACTTCTCTAGGAATCTCTTCAATTGGGTCTAGGTATGTGGGTTTTGATCCTTGATTCCTTCCAATCAAGGAGACCCAAATCTTTTCAGTCAAATTTCATGAATTTAAGCTCTCTTTGAATATGGGTTTTCATTATTTGGATTTATTAAATTAAATTGATGCATGAGTTGTACATATTTAATGCTTTTAAGTTACTTTAACCCCCATTGTGATGATTAACATTGAGTTTATGAAATTATGAATATGCATGTCCCCTTTTAAGACTTGTTTATGCATGGGTGAATATATTATAATTTTTAACTGTGGATTTAATTATGTTTTCATTTGAATTTCATATTATATTGTTGATTTTAGATTGAATCATAATTATCCATGCTTTCCTCACATCATTCATGGCATTTGTACTTATGACATTGGATTATTATGTAAATCATGAAATGGGTTAAGCCCAATTACGTTCTATGATATGATTTTGATAAGATATTGGTTATGAGAAGAATGTGATCACATATATATCTATGATTATGGCTCTTTAAGAATTATGGGTGCTTGCACCATTATGTATGAATGAATGAGCTATTCTTATGCATGAGTATTATGAATATGAGTTATGATTTGGCATTTAAGCCTAAGTATGAATTATTATGAATGTGGTTTGGCCTTTAAGCCCAAGAATCCATGAAAACGATTTGAAAGCTTATGCCTCTTTTACAAGCATGTATATGTATGTATTCTAGTGGGATGATCACCTAGCACCGATGAATTCGATGTTGGCGTGGACTATCACCAAGGGTCCATACTCTGTTCCTTGAACTACGTGCCAACATAGGAATAGTAGATATCGCCGAAATGACTGGGTTGTAAGGGATGACTTTTCATTTATGATATGATATGATATGTTTTGATAAGAAAATCCTTTCGAAATGACCAGGTCATAAGGAAGGTGGTTGTCACATACGAAATGACTGGGTCGTAAGGCATGGTGTAGATTACCTTTGCAAGTAATCTTCTCTCACGCGATGGAAGGCCAAAATCGGGAAAATTCATGTAATAGCTCGCATGAGTTTGAGATATCGGTCATGGATACATACCCACTATATATATGAGCCTTATTTGCATTCTATGTACCATGAATTTCATAGCATCTTGTTATATTACATTCTTTGATATATGATTCTTTCTATATTAAGTACCCTTGCTATCTAATATTAAAGTGCATGTTTGGTAAGCTACATATATTGCACCCCTCATCTTAGTACATTTAAATATACTAACGCATACATTTGCCTACATGATCTCACCATATAGGGACTAGAGGCTACCTTCATCTGGCGTAGGACAGCTAGATTGGATCTTGAGATAATTGGTATGGTGAGTCCTATCCTTCAAGGACAATCCACCATTCCACTACTAATGATGTATTATCTATATTATTTACTTTGAGAGTGAGCCCGGAACATGTCTTGGCCCTCTTATCTTATGTCTAGAGGCATTGTCTAGAGGCATTGTTGGACATCTTGCCGTGTCAAGTAGAGTCTTATTCATAGGTGTGAAGCGCGCCACACCTATAGGTAGGAGGCTACAAGGCATTTTAGAAAATGTTTCACTTTTTCATGATTCTTATAGTGCCATGGAACGTGTCTTAAGATTTCTTTTCTCCATCCCTCCCTACCGAATCGGGAAAGTTACCTTGGTCTCATAATGCAATACAGGCAAGGAAGATGTTATAGCTAATCCTATAGATGAGGTCAAAAAATGGTTGGTGAAAGACGTGCATTGTTTGACAAACTTGCTCCTTTGGGTATTTGAAGTTTTCTTGAGTTAGTTGGTTATTGTAGAAGGTTTGTTGAAGGTTTCTCATCTATTATATCTCTATTGACCAAGTTGAATAAAAAGCAGGCCAAGTGTGTATGGTTTAGTGAGTGTGGGGAGAGTTTTTAGACTTTGAAAGACACACTTACATCAGCTCCTACTTTGACTTTACTAAAGGCTTGGATGGGTTAGTAGTGTATTGTGCTACTGCTCAGTTTGGGTTGCATTGTATACTTATACAACATGGTAAAGTGATAGCTTATGCATCGAGGCAATTGAAGGTGCATGAGTGTAAGTACACAACTCATGATCTTGAGTTATAGGTAATGGTATTACCTTGAAAATTTTGAGACACTACTTGTATGGGGTGCATGTTGACGTTTTCACCGATCAGAAGAGTTTTTTGCATTTGTGTTCACTTAGAAGGATCTTAACTTGAGGCAAAGAAGCAGGTTGCAGCTCCTTAAGGACTACGACATGGGTGTGCGATATCATCCGGGCAAGGCCAACACTACAGTTGACACTCTTAGTGGGCTATCTATGTGAAGTTTGGCTCATGTTACTAAACGTAAGGAAGGGTTGGCAAAATATGTTAACCGTTTGGCAAGATTGGGTGTTAAGTTGGCCAACTCCAATGATAGTGGTATCTATGTTTGGAATGGGGCCAAATCCTTATGGTTGTGGATGTTAAGAGAAGGTAAGACTTAGACCAACTGTTGGTTGTATTGAAGAGGATGGTTGTCGGAAATGAGATAGAGGTTTTCTCCCAAGAAGGAGATGGTGTGATTCGGCACCAAGATCGATTGTTTGTTTTGGACGTTGATGGTCTTAAGGATACGATCATGAGTAAAGCCCATAACTCCCGTTATTCTATTCGCCTGAGATCTACTAAGAGGTACTAAGGTTTGGGAGAAGTGTATCGGTCGTATGGTTTGAAGAAGGATATAGCCAAGTTTGCATACGAATGCCCTAATTTTCAAAAAACGAAGGTAGAACACCGAGGACCCTGTAGTTTGACTCAAGATATTGAAATTTCTACTTGGAAGTGTGAAGATATGAACATGGATTTTATGGTTGGATTGCCCCAGACCCGAAAGAAATTTGATTCAATTTGGGTTATTATTGATTGATTGACCAAATCGACTCACTTCTTATCAGTTGAGACTACTTTCAATGTTGAGGATAATTCAAACTTTGGAGGATATGACGAGGTCTTGCGTGTTAGAATTCAAGGTTTATTGGAGTGATCACCTACCACTTCTTAAGTTGACTAACAACAATAGCTTTTGTGCTAGCATTGGTATGGCACCATTTGGGACTTTATGTGGTAGAAGGTGTGGGTCTTTGGGGGATGGTTTAAGTTAGATGAGATGACTTCTATAGGTCCGGATTTAGCATTGGAGGATATTGAAAAAGTGGGATTATTTAGGGAAAAGTTGAAGATGGTTCGAAGTCATCAAAAGGTTTTATTTGGATGTTGGAAAAAAGAGCATGGGTCTTTTATTAGCGATTGTGTGTATATGAAGGCCTCACCTAGGAAGGGTGTGATGCGTTTTGGAAATGAGGGTAAGTTAGGTTCATGATATATAGGTCCTTATGAGGTGTTTTTAGCAGATTGGGAATGTGATTCATAGGTTGCAATTGACTCCGGATTTGAGCGAAATTCATCCGGTTCTTCATGTATCTATGTTGAGAAAATTAGTGGGTGATCGTAGTACTATTGTTCCTTTAGAAGGGGTGGAATTTGAGGAGAACTTATCTTATAAGGAAAATTTGGTGGAAATTTTTGATAGACAAATGAAGTGGCTTTGTTACACGGATGTGGCTTTTGTTAGGTGCTTTGGAGAAATCAACATGTTAAAAGTGCAACGTTGGAAGTTGAATCAAGTAGGATGCGGCGATACCTATATCCTTTCCAATATACTCAAGCCTATGGTATTAGGTTCCTCCTATTCTAAATAGTCCTAATTCTTTCACTCTTGAGTCTCATGACATGAAATGCATGTATGTGAATGAAAATAATTTATTCTATGATGTTCTAAATGATTTGAAAACGTTTTAATATAAGTTTTAAGGACTTTATAATTTCAAATGATAAATTATGCATTATGCCTTGTGTTTAGAAATTTCATGTTCTTACTCAAGCCTTTCAAGCCTTGTTCTTCCACATTCGAGGATGAATGTTCCCAAGGGGGAAAATAATATTGTACGACTTCATCGGAACTTGAGAATTTTGCTTTGGACAAAACTTGGACCAAGTGTCATCTCAAGGGAGATCATACGGCCAGTGTGAGGTTACACGAGTCATGTGGCCTCCAGTGAAATGAACTTGGCCTTAATTTTAGGTATGTGGCCTTGGCGTGGAGTTTCGGGCTAAGGCACATCACACTTGGACCCCACACAAGCTGTATAAACACTTCACAGACCGTGTGAAGGGTCGTGTGATGGTCTTGATCTTGGAACAACAATGTTTGGAGCTAAGTAGTAGGACACGGCCACTTCACACAGACTATGTGAAGGTACACATGCCGTATGGCCGGCCGTATGGCCTTCAACGTGAGAAAAATTCTAGTGTTGCTTCACTCTTGATGTGAAATATTTTATTTTGGTTAAAGTTGGTACCACAGGCAGTGGTACGGAGCGTGTGAAGCCACACGACCCATATGGCCCGACATATGGCTCACTTTTGGCTCAAAAATATTCCAAGTATGGGATCTTCAAGCACAAGCTAAGTTCAATTTCAAGCCTTTAATTCAAGCCTATTTATGTTGTTTAAGGTCATTATAGACCTCCTACATGTCATGCCCAAAGTCCTATTAGGGCGGACTAGCACCAGTTGCCAATGAGGCTCGGGAGAAACAACCTGTATCTATGCGCTTTTTACACATATTATAGGGGATTTCTACATTTGACATGCCTTTAAGAAAATAAACAATGATAACAAGCCAAAAGGAAATGCATATGTCTAGGCCGTTGGGGTCACGGTGTTTAAAGTACGAGACATGACCCACACTTTAATTTACATAGTCTACAAAGCCTCTAGATAAGGAAAAGTATCTGATGAGGGTTAGGAGTGGCCCCGCCTTGACTAACTATACAGTACAAAAATATAAGCTCTAGACACACAAACCTCCGAAGCAACTTGGAGCTTGGTAACAACAACTAGATATTCTGTACTCCTACTGGGGAAAGCTACTAGCACCTGTACCTGCAGCATAAAATGCAGGTCCCCTATAAGGGGCAATCAGTACGAGATAACTTATTGAATATGTAAGGAGGGAAATACTATATATGAAGTAACAACTCAAATGAAACTATGCACTGGTGTAGGATAACAGACCACCTTTAGTTATACTGTGGGATCATGTTCTTCATTTATTACTTTACCTTTACAGTATAATCTGTGCACAACATGTAATACAAATGGCCAACTGATCAGTGATAAATCTATATCGGGATTGGCCCTTGCTAGGATGTTCCTTTAACCCCTTGCGCTACCCCTGTGATAGGATCGACCCTGGCTAGGTGATTCTTCCATCCCTCGGGTTACCACCCATCAATAAGCAATATACTTTACTTTATCTTTCAGTTACCATTGAGATGATTTTTTAAGTGGTCGTATTATTGGAGTTGTAGGACTGTAGATACAACTATGACATTTAAATAATCACAAAAGACAACACCATAATAAAAAGAGTAGGTTACACAAATAATGAAATACATAGGAGGTAGTACAACACATGAACTTTATTTATTAGAACGAACTCATGTATCTTGGTATCCAAGTATGTATGCAGATTTAAAGGTGATTATGTATGAGAGCTTATGAGCATGTGAAAGAGTGGAGACACGGTTAGTAGTTGTGTCGGAGTTGGTAAGTATCTTTTATGTGCCAAGGAGGGATTTATGTTTCATGCCAAATAATACGAAATCAACTACCTTACATACATCGCTGCATGACCTCGCTATTACCTCGAGATAACCTTCCTTTCCTTTGAATATTTATCTATAACATAGTAGGTGATAAAACTAGCATTAGCAACCAATAGATACATCGTGGCAGCCCACTCTCATAAAAACAACATACAGGCAGCAAGTGGATAATTATAAACCCGAACGTATTTTTTCAACCTTTCCGCCCCTAATCATATTTTCTAATACATATTATCATATACATACCATGTTCATCCTGTTTTAGTGCCATAACAGCCTTACAAAAGCCCACAAAGCACAAGACATAACAATTCTATGCAACATCAAATAGGCGGCATAACGTTATATCCCTTTGCTACATTACGACGTTGACGATTCCAAAATTTTACCAACTTCAACCAAGATTTTCCCACAACATTTATACATATAAACAGTCCTAATATAGTTCAAAAATAGTCCTCAAAATAGGTGAAGGATGTGATACGATAGCCCCCAATCAATGAGCCCAAAAATTCCTATTACGAGCACAATTACGATATCACACAAGAATTACTTTCGCGGACTGTAAAAATGGTGCAGCAACCTTTATACATCATTATAGAACCAATACTCATTAAGAACAGTAGCCTTCGTTCATAATCAATCCAACCAAAAAGAGAAAATCTTCCAAATAAACAAGAAAAATGTACAACAACAACACATGCTGCCCAACAATTTTAGCATAGACATAACCAACATAGTCTCTTGTTTTGCATAAGAAAACCATACTAAACACACAACTATAATCACTTACCTTTATCTTTAAGGTTGAGGGCCTCCTTAAGAACCTAAAAGCTCCTTTTGGCTGTTTTACAAAGTTAAGAAGTGTAGAGAGAAAGCCTTAAGAAAATCTAATTTTTTTGTTCAAGTTGAATGACTTGAGTGAGCTGATTTTAAGCCCCTTTTAAAGGAGCACTTGGCCAAATTAACTTTCTCATTTTAAGCCTTATTTTATCAAGAAATCAAAGTACCATTTTGCCCCTTTCACTTGGGCCTTATTGAGTTCAAATTGGTTGGGCCTTTGCTGCCTATTTTGTTTCCTTTCTCTTAGTTAGTTTTGGCCCAACTCACCAAGTGAGTTTTGTTGTACTTGGTACCTTTCTCTATTATTCTTGGGCTGAAAATATAGTCCATTTCTGATGTTAAAATGTGGGCTAAAGTCACACCCTTAACACGGACTTCATTCACAATCGAACTTGGACAAATTCGACGTTAGGCCTCGTCTCCGTTTAGCTAGAAAATTTAAGCTTAGCAAGTAGGTGACTCACTTTCTAGCATCCTAAGTCCTACAAGCACCTCGCTTCTCTCACTTCATTTAAGTACATTATCACCTCAATTCTACTTAAAATTTATTTACACTCGACCCTCTTCAGCGTTAGATAGACATATCGCCCTTTAATTGGAGATTCAAACACTTTTAAAAATTGGTGCTAATTTGAACAACCATATCATGTTTCATTTGCATAATACTAGTATTGTAAGATGTGAGGTGTTACATCCTCCCCCCTAGGAGCATTCATCCTCGAATGTTAGCATAATTGGATAGTTTAACCAAGTTTAGACCTTTACTTACACAAACTTTTGACAACACACTAAGTATTCAATCACACGTACCTATTAGTGTCCCAATTCTGCATGTTTGGACTTCCTCTTTAGCTTCAAATAAGTAAGGGTATTTTTATTTCATCGCATCCTCGACCTCCCATGTTATTTCTTCTGCTTGATGGTTTCTCCATAGTACTTTTACTGAAGCTATTTCTTTATTCTATAGCTTCTTAACATGACGATCTAGAATAGCAATCGGTTCCTCTTCATAGGTGAGATCTTTTGTAACCTGCACATCCTCAATCGGAGTGATACAGGATGGGCCACCTATACATTTTCGAAGCATTGAGACATGAAAAACTGGATGAATCATTGAACGCTCTTGAGGTAGCTCTAGTTCATATGCAACCTGCCCAAACTTCTTAATAATTTTATATGGCCCTATGTAGCATGGGGTTAGTTTTCCTTTCTTACCAAATCACATAACCCTTTCATTGGAGACACCTTTAAAAATATCCAATCCCCCTATTGAGAATTCCAGTCCTATCCTTCTAGCATCCGTATATGATTTGTGACAACTTTTGGCTATTTCTAGCTGGTGTTGTATTATCTTAACTTTTTCCATGGCTTGTTGTACTACATCCGGCCCAAGCAAGGTGGTTTCACCCACTTCAAACCATCCAATCGGCGATCTATATTTCCTTCCATACAAAGCTTCATAAGGTGTCATCTTTATACTCGCCTGGTAGCTATTATTATAGGCAACTTCAATAAGTGGAAAATGGTCCACCCAACTACCTTTAAAGTGTAATGTAAAAGCTCATAACATATCTTCAAGTGTTTGAACGGTGCATTCTACTTGACCATCTATTTTGAGGGTGAAATGTTGTACTCAAATTCACTTGTTTCCCTAAACTCCTTTGGAAGGACTCCCAAAACATTGCAGTGAATTGAGGTCCTCTGTCAGATATAATGGAAATTGGGACTCCATGTAGCCTGACTATCTGTTGGAGGTATAACTTGGCATACTCTTCAGCTGTATAATCACTCCTAACGGGCAAGAAGTGTGCTGACTTTGTGAGTCTGTCAACTATTATCCATATGGAGTCAAACTTCTAAAATGAGCGAGGCAACCCGGTAACAAAATCCATGTTGATCATATCCCACTTCCATGTTGGAAGCTCTATATATTACATATAACCAACCTCCTGGCTTTTGGTATTCTACTTTTACTTATTGGTAATTTGGACATTGAGCCACAAATTCTGCAAGGTCCTTCTTCATGCCTCCCCACCAAAACATTCCCTTCGGGTCATGGTACATCTTAGTTGATCCTAGATGGATGGAATATCGAATATGATGGGCTTCTTCCATTATCCTCTTTCTTAATTCATTAATATCAGGCACACATAATCTATTTTGGCAAAAAAAAACTCCATTTTGTGTGAGGTCAAAGCCCTTTATTGTACCCTGACTTACCTTTTTCCTTAAGCTGTCGTAGAACAGGATCCTCGAACTGTTTTTCTTTCACCTTTATTACTAATGAAGACGTTGTTGCATTATGTACAATAACCCCTTCCTTTGGAGATTCAAGAAGACAAACTCCCAAACTGGCTAGCTGAGGTAGATCCTTAGCCACTCCTTGACTCACCAAAGCTTGATCACCAGTATTTATGATTTCCTTATGACTTAGAGCATCAGCTACTACATTTGCTTTCCCCGGGAGGTAAAGTATATCAACGTCATAATCCTTAATTTTCAATAGCCATCTCCGTTGTCTTAAGTTTAGGTCTTTCTGCTTAAAGATGTATGCAGGCTCTTATGATCAGTATATATATATCAATATGAACCCCATACAAATAGTGGCGCCATATTTTCAGAGCAAATACAACCGCTGCTAGCTCAAAATCATGTGTCGGATAGTTTTTCTCATATGCCCGTAGTTGTCTAGATACATAAGCAATTACCCTACCATTCTGTGTCAGTACACACCCTAAGCCAACTCCTGAAGCATCGCAATACACTGCATACCCCTCGGTGCCTTCTGGAAGTACTAGCACAGGTGCAGAAGTTATCTTATTTTTCAGTTCCTGGAAGCTCTTTTCACATGCATCATTCCATTGAAACTTGGTTGCCTTATGTGTCAACTTTCTAAGAGGTGCAAAAATAGAAGAAAAAACTTCGACAAACCTCCTGTAATAACCTGCCAAACCTAGGAAGCTCCGAACTTCCGTGGGTGTTGTTAGTCTAGGCCAATCTTTCACAGCCTATCTTTTGTAAATTAACCCTTATTCCCTCATTAGACACAATATGACCCAAGAATGCTACTGAGTTTAGCCAAAATTCATATTTATAGAATTTGGCATACAACTGTCTATCATGAAGAACTTGTAACACGTGTTGCAAGTGATTTGCACAGTCCTCTTCTGATCTTGAATATACCAAAATGTCATCTATAAACACATCCAAGAATGGCTTGAATACCCTATTCATCAGGTCCATAAAAAATACTGAAACATTCATTAGACCAAATGACATAACAAGAAATTCAAAGTGACCATAGCATAATTTGAAAGCAGTCTTAGGTATATCTTCCTCCTTCACCCTCACTTGGTGATATCCTAACTCAAATCAATTTTTGAAAAGCATTTGGCACCCTGTAACTAATCAAATAAATCATTAATCCTGGGGAGAGGGTATTTATTCTTAATTGTCATCCTATTCAATTGTCGATAGTCGATACACATTTCTCAAGGTTATATCCTTTTTACGTACAAATAACACTGGTGCACTCCAATGGGACACACTAGGTCTTATAAAACCTTTCTCCAATAAATCTTTTAACTGTTCTTTTAATTCACGCAATTATGTTGGGCCCATTCTATATGGTGGGATGAAAGTGCCTAGAAGTAAGTCAATACTAAAATCTACTTCTCGTTCTGGAGGTAAGCTTGGAAGTTTTTCAGGGAACACATCAACGAATTCATTCACTACGGGAACTGATCGAAGAGTTGGTGAGTCTACCTCCATATCGCTCACTTTAAATAAATGATATATATACCCCTTAGATATCATCTTTCTGGACTTAAAATAAGAGATTAACTTACTCTTTGGCGCCCCAACATTACCTTCCCATTCAAGAACTGCCTCATTTAGAAAATTAGAAGTACACTCTCATAGTTCGGCAATCCACAGTGGAATAGCAAGAAGCTAACCACTCTATACCCATTATAACATCAAATTCCACCATTTCTAGCTCAATAAGGTTAGCCAATATGTCACGGTCACAAAAAGTTATTAGATAGTTATAATAAATCCTTCTAGCCCTAATAGATTCACCGGTTGGTGTAGATACTTCAAATGGTTTGTTCAATATTTTGGGTGTCCTTTTAAGCTTCCTAGAAACTAGTAGAGTGATGTATGATAGTGTAGAACTGGGGTAGATTGATGCATCTACATTATGTGAAAAGTTGGACGATGTACCTGTGACCACATCAGGTGAAGCTTCCAAATTTTGCCGACTCCCAAGAGTATAAGTGTGATTCTGGACTCCGCTGGAGCTATCTTCCCCTCTAACACCTCTACCACGTCCCATAGGTGCTTATTGACCCCTGCCTATTGGATGATCTGATGATGCTAATGCAACAGCTGATCTAGTAGGTTGTGCTATATCACTCATACGTCTCCTCGGGCAATCTATTATCATGTACCCTAGTGCACCACACCAATAACAAGCATCTATCCCAACATGATATATACCTGAATGACTTCTTTCACACTGTTTACAAGGCCACGTAGGGGTCATTTACTGTCTTGCTGAATATCCCGTTGTCCGGGCACCTTGCCATTCACTTCTTAGACCAAACTAATTTCTCCTAGACCCCCGAAGTTGTGGTGGAGAACTGGATGCAGAGTAGGAGGATGATGTCCTAGGCAATCTATTAGAAAATCGAGGCCTAATCTCACCTTGGAATGGTGTAAACTGCCTATAGACCTGGCCCTCTTAAGTTGTGCCCTTTCTAACTCTTGTGTCCTTCTCCTTTGCCTCTGATCCTCCAATTTCTGTGCAAAAGCTTGCATTCTCGC
>JAABOM020000007.1:17703913-17723342 GCA_011800125.2 Solanum clarkiae
ATAAAGCAAAATGACTCTTTAAACTGTCTGCGCTTCTTTCAATTGTGAAGTAGCAGTTAGTCAATGCATCTTTCGACCCTCATCATGGGTCATCCGAAAACAGTCGCGCTATGTTTTTAAACATAGGGGTCAGGCTGCATACATTCGACCCCTCTTATCCCGCAATGGGCGGGAGCCTTTGAGGCATTGGGGTAATGTTGTTGTTGAAAGAATTGTCCCAAACTCAAATTATTATGATAAAATACTTCGAATATTCAATTTGTTTAGACTTAATTTACATTACAACGAAATGTGTGACATATCATTTTTATATAGTCAATTTTAATTTTTTTAAGATTGAAATATAATTAATTAACTATAAATATTTTTTTTAACTTACATAGAAAGCAGTGACAGTGCCTGCAGAATCACCAGCGACCATTTTTATGTGCATAGCAAAATGGCCAAATAGGTAAGATCCTTTTGATTGAAAGCCAGTACCTATAAAAAAAAATCACAAAATAAATATTAAAAAAATATTTTTTAAAAATTGAAAAAAATGTAAATTAAACTTATTAATAATGTTAACAAATCTAAAAGTATTCTGCTAATTTTTTGTAGTATAACAGATAAATAAATGACAACGCTATTAAAAATCAAGATTGTTCTATGAAAACTGACTTCCTCTTTGAAAATGATCGAAATTATTTTTCCAATATTTGACAAATAGAAACTATAACTAAACTGTATAAAATCAAACTAAACACACCCAATTGAACATGAAAATAATATTTTTAATGAAAAATATAAAAATATTAGCAAATTAAAATATATTCTAATTATTTTTTTTCAATCTTCACAACATATTGAATAACAACATCAAAATGTTAGGAGTTGGAATGAGTAACTCCAAAGTTATAAGTCAAAATTGTTCAATGAAAACTATAAGCGATAACAATAACAATAACATATTTAATATTATAATCTCTTAAGTGCAATCTGAAAAGGGTATTATGTATGTAGTCTTACCTCTATCTTGTGAGAGCATAGTGATTGTTTTCGATATATCATCGACTCAAGTAAAATATAATAAAAATCACGTACGTAAAGAAAACACAGTAACATTAAAGCCATGATAAAAATAATGAAAAGACAATAATAGAAACAACAAACAAATAACACAACTGAAAACACAGTAATATTGAAGCCACGATGAAAACAATGAAAAGACAACTATAGAAACAACGAACAAATAACACAACTGAAAACATGATAACATTGAACCCATGGTGAAAACAATGAAAAGACAACAATAGAAACAACGAACAAATAACGCAACTGAAAACACAGTAATATTGAAGCATGATGAAAACAATGAAAAGACAACTATAGAAACAATGAACAAATAACACAACTGAAAACATGATAGCATTGAAGCCATGGTGAAAACAATGAAAAGACAACAATAGAAACAACGAACAAATAACGCAACTGAAACACAGTAATATTGAAGCCATGATGAAAAAATGAAAAGACAATAACAGAAGCAACAAACAAGTAACACAACTGAAAACACAGTTATATTGAAGTCATGATGAAAACAATGAAAAGACAACAATAGAAATAATGAACAAATAACACAACTGAAAACGCAGTAATATTGAAGCCATAAAGACAACAACAAAAGCAACGAACAAGTAACATAACTAATGACTTCTATCATACTAAACACATTGAATAAAATCATTACCAGTGCGATTATCGAGAAAAAGCTGGATCTCAGAGCCACCATTGAGATATTTGATGTGATCAAAAGCCCAACTAGGCTCATAATTTCTACCAAATGGAACATCAATTGGCTTATTAGGCTTAGCTCCCATTGCTCCATCTAAAAATAATAACAAACACACCACCAATATCATCATCCATTTGAAGTCCATGATATATGTTTTTATTCTAATTTTGCTCTTTTTATAGAGCACAAATTAGTTTTAAAAAATAGAGATTTATTTGGGATGAGAAAATGCACTAGTCCTATGCTATTATATATAGATCCCAAAACTTGAAAATTAATGCAACTTTGACATACCAAAACTAGCTGGCCCAATTAATTAATACTTTAGAATAAATCATCGGGATAGATAATTTCGGGACTAATTAATACAGAATAAATTAATCTAAATGTGAAAGATCTCTCTCTTAGCCATACATACGACTTTCATCGAATACAATTTTTTTACAGAATTCTATATGTATCATCGAGTATGGAATTCTATTTACTCACTTTAAATTGAGCATTCATTTTCCTCTCTTTCTTGTTAGGATTGAAAATTTCGTATTACGAAACAGTGTAAAAAGAAGTGCTTCAAATCATTGCTATTTGACTAGGACATGTTTTTGAAAAATTTAAGGTATTCCAAATTATTTGTTGACACGAACAAAGTCAGGAAAAAGCTCTGAAATCTTTTATCCACGTCATCAAACAAGTATTTGGTATATTCATTAAGAATATTGCCTATGTTTCGTTTGTATTAACTTCTGGCATGTGAATTACAAGGTAAACGTCTACGAATTTTAACTGATGACTTTTAGCTTATTTTTATAATTTTGGCTTAGAATCAAGTATTTAAAATTAATTTTTATTTATTTTATCCAAATACTATTAAAATATTAAAAAAATTATTTTGACATAAAAATACTTAAAAAAAAAAATTTTTTTAAAAATTGATGAGCAATTGATAATGTAATTAATGGTATGCACATTATTCGTATCTCGAAAGTCTCCAAAGGTCAATGACTAGCATCGCACGCACGTGCACATGTTACTATGTGCTACTCTTCCATCACGAAAGATTCAAAATTTAAAATTTAATTATATTGAGTTATTCAATTTTAAATTAATATTTTATATCTATCAATAAAATTCGTAAAACATATATATTGATATGCGAGACAAACAAAAAATCAATGTATTTATATGAGTTGCGGATCCTTATTGCTGCATGAGCGTTAGCTCATGCTTAAAACTCCTTTGACACGAGTCCTAGTCTGTGTGTAGACCTTGGAAGTGTATTCTACCAAATCATGGGACCCAACCTAGATCATGCTTTGGAAGTCCTTTCCTTACCGTCAAGTGACTGAACGATATATATATATATATATATATATATATATACACACCACACAGTGGCATAGTCATATATAACAAAGGGTGGCAAGCTAAATGAATACCTATCACTAAAACATTATATTATGTATATGAAAAAACTATATGAATTATGTAGATCAAAAATTATTTTCCATACATACATGCATATATATATATATATATATATATATATATGAGATTTTTGCATTTTTAACTGGATTTCTCGAATTTAAACAAGAAAAATTGTTGATAACCAATACAATTAACCCTAAATACCAGTGATATGAAGGCCGAATCGTCGATTTTGTAATTCTTTTATACGTAATTATAAAAATGCATTTAAGATAATATTGTATCAACTGAATCTATTAAATTTAAATCTTGAATCCAACTCCGACTCACGTATTTGCCAAAAATAATTCTTGCTTTCATTTCCCAAAAAGCAAGGCAGCAGATTATAATAGCACATGACATGTGCCATGTCTGGCAACAGTTGTAACTATATATTACAGATCAATTATTACAACAGAACACAATTAATAATAATCACATTAATTAAGTTAAAATTCATATTTAATTTGGGAATATTCATAAATATTTAGTTTGCCATTTAATGCAGTATCATGGATGTAAATCTCATTACACAAACAACACATATCACATGAACACAAATATTTTTATATATCAATATATTAAAGCAAAGTCAAGATGAAGTGCAGCGATGTATGTTATTTGCAGATGAAATAATTTTAGTTGACAAGATTCGTGACGAAATTAATGTTAAAGATGGAGGTGGCTTCAAGCTAAGCAAAGTCGATATAGAATACTTGAAGTGTAAATTCAGTAATGACGTAACAAGTGAGACTGGAGCGAAAGTGAGATGCGATACCCATGTAATCATCCAAAAGAAAGAAAGTTTCGAGTATTTTGAGTCTACTATCAAAGATAGTGGGAAGATTGACGAGGATGTATGAAGTTGGAGGTTTGGAGACAAACTCTAAAGTGAGGTGGCTTCAAGTTGAGCAAAGTCAAGACAAAATAATTAAAGTATAAATCCAATAATGATGTAATACGTGAGATTAGAACGAACATGAGACACGATATCCACGCAATCATCCAAAAGAAAGAAAGTTTCAAGCATTTTGAGTCGACTATCAAAGATAGCGTGAAGATTGACAAGGACGTCATACCACGTATAGATGCAAGGTACAATGGATAAAATGGAGGTTCGTATTTGAAGTCCTGTATTATAAGAAAGTACCACCATGATTCAAAGGTAAGTCCTACACACTAATAATCAGACACTATGTTGTATGGATCGAAGCGAAACAAATTAACCTAACTTGTCTCCCTTCGTTCATTTTTACTTGATACTATTTGATTTGTCACACTCACTAAAAAAAATAATTATTGATATAACTATTTTACTATTAATTTACATTTAGTATTAAATTTTGAAAAATAATTTGGAGAATAGTATTATAGCATAAGATTAAAGATGGATTAAGTTATGGTTAATTAAACACTGACATCTTCATGTGCCAGTGTGATATTTGCCTCAACCAATTAATCAATTCAGCACTAAAATAGCATCAATTAATTAATACTCCACCATTATCTTTTCTGCAATTAGAAGGTTCATAATTCCAAAGTGCTAATTACTTTAACAAGACTACATATCATGTCTTTTAAGTTGTCTTAACTATATGCAGAAAAGAGTTAGTCTGGTGTATTAAACTCTCGTTATACATAGGTCCAGAAAAGATCTGATGCTCAAAGGATAGCCCGCTGCACTAAAACTCCCACTATGCAGAGGGTCCAAGAAAGGGTCCAATCACAAGGATCTATTGTACGCAACCATACCTTGCATTTCTGTCAGAAGCTACTTCCAAGGCTTGACCCTGTGACCTCCTAGTCACATTTAGACAACTTTATCCAATGTCGAAGGTAAAAAACAAACCAAGAACACAAACTTGACTAGGTGATTCAATGGGATCCAGAGAGACCATGTCTTCAACCATAGGATTTGTTGTGGATCGGATCATCCATATGATATACAAAAACAAACTCCGAATATTTGAGATCTAATAGGAATATCTTATACCCCACCTCCTAGAGGTAAAGGGATAGTTTCTGAAAGACCCTTGGCTCTAATGAAGCGAATCAAAGGGGTAAGGGAAAACGACAATGAAGAAAACATAGTAACTAACAGATAAGCAGTGCGGAGCATACAAGCAAAGAACATTAGTGCGATCACCTGAGTATAACAAACAACAAATGATAACAGATAACAAACGCAAGAAACTACATGAATAAACCATTCAAGCTACTTTCTACATGGTAAACCAAAATGAATACTACAACAACAACAACATACCCAGTGAAATCCTACAAGTGGGATCTGGGAAGGGAAAAATATACGCAGACCTTATCACTATCTCATAGAGGTAGAGAGGCTGTTTCAGAGAAACCCTCGTCTCAAGAATCAAGCCCCATGAGCAAAAAAGAAAAAAAAAACAAAATGAATACTGAAGAGAATATAAACCATTTAACCATTAAGATTAAATCTCTATACCAATGGCAGTCACAGTGTCTCTTTGCTTTCAAGAATTGATTTTGTCTACAAACAAACATCAAATTTCTTGACCATAATGTAGGGAAGGTAAATAATTATCAACTTCTCTTGGGAAAAAATCATGCTCTCATCCCAATTCATTTTCTTTCTTTGCAACGGAACCACGGCCATGTTAGCCGTGGCTCGATAAATTCCTCCCTTTCGACCATCATCAAGGAGGGAATTTGAAGAGGGAAAGAAGGAAAGCAAAACCTATAAATGATACATTACCGTCTCTTTGCGCCTTTCTCTTTCTTCCTTTCAGACAATCTATTGTTGTTGTTATCATCCTTAGGAACTGCCTCAGCAACTGCGATATCCTTGGAGTACTTTTTCACACGCAAAGATATGAGGATACTCGCTAAGATTCCAAGAAGAGGAAAGATGTATGACCGTAAATTGGATGTTTTAGATCCAGAGCCGGATGATACAGCAGCACCAGCTAGACTGCCAATAGATGTGTTCTGTAGGATCATTGGCAGGCAGCCAATTGCTGTTGGAAGAAGGAAATCCAGGAAGAATCTAACATTGGTTGCTGCCAAGGCATAGTTGATGACATAAGAAGGTATAGGTGAAAAACGGGCGAGGAGTACAAACTTCCATCCATCTCGTTCGACACCACTTGAGAGCACATGAAAGTATTTGTTATTTTGCGCCCACCCTATAGCAGAGCTGGAACTACGGAACACAAACCTGGGGAAGTACAACATTAGTATTGCATGGTGAGATCTGGAGAGGGAGAGAAATATCTACAACATTTAACAAATTAACACAAACCAAAACAATGGCTGCTCAGGATGAACAGCTTAAAGTATACCTCCTGAGATACAATATACTTATTACTCTTACACAGAAGGGCAAGCTTAAAAGAGCGGACAGGGAACAGATGGACAATCTCGTCACCTGATGTGCTCAAATTGAACCACTAGAACATATTTTCCTTTGTATAATGTGTACTTCCCGAGTTCCCGCTGGTGACATAAAAGGTGAAGATATATATGGAAACAAATAGCATCCAATAGTGCGGCCAAGTGGTCGATGGGAGTTGGTGCAAACAATGGAGACCGGGGTTCACAAAAAACACTGTAAATTTTTCCTATCTACCTAAGCACTGGTGGGAGGAAGCAGTGAAATAGTCGAGTGCTATGTTAATTTTCTTTTCTTTGTTTTTTTCCTTTTTTCCTTGCTTCGCCTAGTCTTGTTTTCTTCCGTTTTGGGGGTTCTATTTTCCATTTTCCCCTCTTCTCACTAATCTTTCATTTCTTGCTCTCTTATTTCTCTTTCCTTTTAACGACTCCTACACCCTCTTCTGTTGTTCCTTTATCATTACCTTTCCTAATCGAAAGCTACTTGTTTACCCTCAATTTTAACAAACTTTGAATGGAAATACCAAATGAAGTTTCAAAAAATGATTACAAGTGAAAATTCGAAAGCTTACACAATCAAAAGAATGAAAGACTAACTTGAGAAGCTTATATGCTTATTTCCTAAAAGTTCCATTTCCACATTCTCAAGTTCTTCCAATTTTGATGAAATTAACCAAATATCTAAACAGTTGAAATATTTGATACTATGACTATTTTTAGTATTGATAAATCCTTCAAACTGCAGCTTTGTACGGTACCTTCTCTAATGGAGAATTCCAAAAATATTTTCCCCTTGATAAGTTCACATTTGGATTGGCTTATTTTAGGTGCTTTTGAGCCAAAAAAGCTTTTAAGCAGTTTTGAAGTGTTTGGGTAAAGTTAAAAAGTGTTTATAAGCACTTATTTTTAAGGTAAAATAACAAAAATAAGCCAAAAGGCATAAGTTAGAAATCCTAACTTATGGCTTTATAAGTCAAAAGTCAATCCAAACAGCTCTAAATCAGAATTCGAATATTCAATGGTTCAAACAGAAAAAAGAATCTATAAAAGCAACTGACATAGTGACAGTTTACTGCCTTTCTTTCAGCAGAAGTGCAAAACTTAATTACTTTGTTTTCAAACAGCATAATCAACTGACAAAGACATGCAACTACATATAACTCCCCCTCATAGATATAACTTATCATCAAAAAGCCATATAAATCTCCTCAACGGTTTAACTATACCTCCCAGATGAGAATACCTTTGATTCGCTAGACTAACACACACTGTCTGAGAAAGGAGAAGACTCTAAAAGTGAAGATTATAAGTATCCAAAGAGACTCTGAACTGTTACCTTTCCTTTAAGAAAAGGTATATAAAGAGAGAAGGTAACATTTCATAACTTTGGGAAACAAGAGGATGATTCTAAACTAAAAATGCTTACCCAACCATTTGTAAACAAATTTCTATTATACCCCCATCTTCACATTTCCCAGGTATTAGAATGTCAGATTTAGGGAAGATGAAATCTCTCAAAGTTAAAACAGTAATGACCTGTCTACGAGGTAATCTTTCCTACAATAACCCTTTTTTCTCCCTTTTAGGTACTTTCATAAGAATATTGCTTCAGATATGGGTTCAACCGAAATTTAACCCTAAATTCAACTACAAGTATTTCAGGTAATACTTTAGGCATATAAGACCAACGAAAGAATTCTATAAAAATCGTCATGAAGCAGGAATGTAGACATAATATGTAGCCAAGGCAACTACGCTTTTGCTGTCCAACAGAATTAGCAGCAGTAGATAACGATTCACTATGCTATAACCAAAATAAATATTTTTTAAGTCAAATCAACTCCAAGTTCCTTATATTAATTATCTATATACCTTCTGCTCTATTCGAGTCCCTTACGCTCCCAAATCAAAAAATACAATATTTTTAAGGCAAATTAAGGATTATCTAAACGTCACACATATTCCTACACGGGCAACTAATTTACTGCCGGACCCAGTAATTGTTCCAAGTTGGGAATAAAACATATAGGCTCAATGAGGGGGTAGGGGTAGCTGCCGTTCCAGAAAAGAGAGTGAGATGCCTCTTTTACCCAATTGGCTGCTTAATCCTTTCTTAGCGGCAAGTATCGCTACCACCACTGCTATCATTACCCATTTCCCCATACCTACAATCTCACCTTCTCTCTTAGATAGACCGTTTTTCTTTATAAAGTGAATGCAGCTGATTTTCATTCCCAAACTGGAAAAACTACCTTCTTCCTTACAGAAAGTTTAAGATTATATAAACCCCTACACGAATCTACACCCACATAATATTTGTTCCAAATACCTTCTCTCTTTCACAATCCCTTTTGGTTAATTATATGAAAGGTTGACAGTGAACTCAGCTGATTTTCATTCCCAAACTAAAAATACTACAATCTTTTTCACAAAAAATCAAAGATTTATCTAAACCCCTACACGAATAACTAGTTTACTCCTACACCAACATAATATTTGTTCCAAATAACTTCTCTCTTTCACAATCCCTTTTGCTTAACACTCTCAGCTGATCTTTCATTCCCAAACTAAAAAAATCATTCTTTTAATGCAGAAAATTAAAGATCACCTAAACCCCACATATATTCCAACACGAATAACTAATTCACTCCCAAACCCAGATAATATTTGTTCCAAAATTTGAAAAAAGAACCAACAACAACAACATACCCAGTAAAAATCCAACAAGTGGAGAGGTAAAATCCAAATTTAAACTGTACGCAGATCTCACAGACTAAGGATTAGAATGAAAAAAGGAACACATAGGGGCAATTCTATAGAGAATAGAGGAAATGGGGTTTACCTTCCGATCCAAAAAGACAAAGAAGCACCAAGAATTTTAGCACAAAATACACACAACACAGCAGTGAAGAACCCAAAAAGTATAGAAGCACCAGCTTCAAAGAATATAGCATAAGGAAGACAAAGAGCTAATGTAACAGTATGAAGCCCCACATAAACAGGAATCGCCCAATTTCCTAATCGATCTGACATTTGCTTCAACCATTCAATTACTGCATCTTTTTCAAAACCCAATTGACTGCTTAATCCTTTCATGGCTGCGATTATCCCTACCAACACTGCTATTGTTACCCATTTCCCCATACCCAAAAATTCACCTTCTCTCTTTCACAATCCCCAATAGATTGATGGACTTTTGACAGAAAACTTAGCTGATTTGGCTCTTTTTGTTTCTTCTTACTCTTTTAACTCTTTTGTTTGTTTCTTATATGACGATTTTTCGTGCACGGCTAATTTAGGTAAAAATGCAAATTGTTATTACAAAAAATTTTAAGTTTTAATAATAATTTTTTTAAAAAAGTACTCTCTCCGTTCCATTTTATTTGGCATGATGTTTAAAAAAAAAGATTTTAAAACTTGTGATGTAAAATCATTCTTAGACATTTGTGTGGCTGAAAATCATTTTATTAAAGTTAACAAAACAACAACAACAACATACCCGGTGAAATCCCACAAGTGGGGTTGGGGAGGGTAGATTGTACGCAAACTTTCTGCTACCTCATAAAAGTAGAGAGACTGTTTCCTGAAACCCTCAACTCTAAACCCATAATTTCATTAAAGGTAAAAGGTGAATTTTAAAGGTAGATTATTTCCTCTTGGAGTAAGGTGAAATTCTTTTTGAAACAAACCAAAAGAAAAGAATATCACATAAAATGGGACAGAGGGTGTAATAAAAGAGTAATTAGCGTAGGAATCCAAATGAAGACTATAAACATATTTTGTGATTTCTAAGAGTAATTTTAGGAAAGGTTATAATTTCAATGATTAAAGATAATAAACAATACTCTTTTTTTAAATAATACTTGTCAATTATTAATTTAATCTGAGATTAAGAAATAATAAATAATAAAAATTATTTTATCAAATCACTTTTATCAAATAAAAGTCATCTAAATACAAAATGATAACTACTATATTAATTAATTAATTATGTGGATAAATATTGTCGAACATCTAGTGAATAGGTAAAGATGAATGGAGAGTAATATGATAGTCAAAACATGTAGCATTCTTAAGAGACGTGTTGATAAGCAAAGTACTTTAGAGGGAGTATTAGTACTGATTTTGTTTCAATTTATTTGACTTAACAAAATAATTTAAGAAAATAAGATAGATTGTAATTTTAAACTAAAAATGTACTTTGGATTTAAAATTAAGAAAATATCAATAAAAATATTTTTAAAAATAAATTAAAAAGTAAGTAAGACCAATAAATTGAAATTAAAAAAATATCTTTTACCAATAGGCCTCCTTTTATCTTAAAAAATTGACTTTGGATTAAATTCGATTAATTTATTCATGTTGAGAAATTCACCTTTGAAAGACAAAACGTTCATACATCTAAAGCTTGTTAAGAGTGGGCCTCAATTGTTAATATTAAAGTATCTCTGCACTGATGAAAAACTTAAATAAAGTACTCTAATATAAGTACAACTAAAAGCAAGGAGCAAATTCCTTGTGGAAGGTAAAACTGATGTCCATGTTAAGAACATCAGAGTTCTGTTCATTTCAGTATATAATTTAAGAAAACATGATTCTCCAGTCATATGACTAAAATCGAAAACAATAAATAAACCATGCTCTGCTATCATCGAGCTGGAAGGCGATGCCTAATGATGCCCTGATCATCGAACAACTCAAAGTTTGCTTTAGTGAATTCATTGCTTGTGAAAAATGCTTTGAGATCAGTCATGCCATAGTCAAGTGCCTGCAAGGATTTTAGAATGGAGATGGTTGTGCATAAGCAATGGTTAAAAATCATGTGCTTCAAAGCCATATAAAGATAAATTACCTTGCTTTGTAGCTCGTCAACCTTGACATCGATATGGTCTAGGTTGGAAACAGAACCTGAAACAATTTCCTCAAACTGCAATGCGTCTTTTACAAGCCCGCGTAGGAGGTGAAGAATGATAGCATTGAAATCCTTTTTGTATGTCATGTACTTTTTGAAGCTCTGCATGAAAATTCAAAACCATTTCAGATGTCCATATTGAGAACTATTACTGGGACATATTATGAATATCAAGTGATCATGTCTTGTGATAGTAATTACCTTTTGCAATGCTTTTTGCACCCCAAATTTCTGAGTTGATATAAATGAATCCAGAAGGACACGAATTGCCATATCCACATCTTCTTGAGTAACATGTTGTCTAAGATGCATCCTTGCATGGGCTTCAGACATCCTTATCATCGATTCAATGTGCCTCACTGCTATGGGAATTCCTTGTCCATGCTGTGGCATCCATATGGAATACACAAGATAATGTGTCATTAGCTAGAAAGCTCAAATTAACATACTTTAAATAATTCAAGAAAGAAGCTCCACTGAATGGCTATCTCACCGAAGATTCTCTCCTTAATTCAGCATAAACCTGTGTGAGCTTCTCTAAGTCTGCATCGTGTAATTTTGGGAATACATTCAACTTTGCATAAGTTAAGTACTTCTTTAGCAACTCTTGAGGAATTATCTGTGGGAAAAGGAAACTTAAATGTTTTAAAAAAAACATAAAAGTTCAAACATATGGTGAAAAATAAGCTGAGGGTAACCTCAGGATCAGTTGCAGCCGTAGTGGCATGGGCATCATCCCGTGAATCAGTAATGGACTTCTCATCCATAGTCACACCTTTTGCTTGTGACCTAAAATGACTATCAACAACAAACTTTGCAAGCATCTCATCAGTGACTGGATCAACCACATCCTGCATGTAATCAGTTTCCTTCAGTTCAAAAGTTGCTGAGGGAAAAGCTAAACCAGATTGACAGGGCTCTAAAAGAATGAGACATAACCTTGACCACACAGAGAACATCAAATCGAGAGATAATTGGATCTGTCAATTCCACATTTTGGGTGAAATTCTTTGAGGAATCATATCTACAAGGAAGGATTTAAGAGAAAGGTCACTAAACCAAAACAGGGAAGAAATGACAGGAAAGACAAATTTAAGAGCATAAGCTACACATAGGATAAATAAACTTCTTAGAATACTTGATTCTACCAAATTGTATTTGCACATTAGAACTTTCCAAACATGGGTTGCCAGGTTGGCATTGGATTCTGTGAATGTAAGATAGCAAGCTAAAGAAAGGAAATGCTATGGCAATATAGCAAAAGAAAATGGAAACATAAAAACATAATGCATAGATTAAGAAAATGTAAAGGAATCCAAGATCTGGTGACCATCAAAGATGTGGAAACCACAGCTGTAATAGAGGGATTAAGCTAGATTTCCAAGATAGAGCTGGTAGCCAACTAATAGTAACATCAACTTCGAAGGAAATGTCAACTGTTAGGATAATATGATCATCCTATTTCTAAAAACATCAAATTTTAGTTCTATTACCTTCCTCCAATAGGATTTGCAGCAGCAATAACAGAACAGCGGGCCTGGAGAGATGTGACAATGCCAGCCTTTGATATGCTAATACTCTGCTGTTCCATTGCTTCATGAATACTCACTCTAAACAAAACATTAAAAAATCAAGAAAAGAAAAATAGAAAAGGGAGACTGATATAATCAAGCAAGCAATGTAGAGAAGGCCAACTAAAAGTTATCAGATTCACACACCTATCCTGATCATTCATCTTATCAAACTCATCGATCAAACATATTCCTCTATCAGCCAAAACTAGTGCTCCTCCTTCGAGGGTCCATTCCCGAGTGACAGGGTCCTTGTGTACTGCTGCTGTAAGCCCTACAGCTGAAGCTCCTTTTCCAGTTGTATAGACAGCTCGTTGCCCCGTCTTCTCAACATACCTGATAGGTTTGTATTGTGATTACAGTACTCATTGATTCATAATCAGGCCATTCTAGATTTATACTTACTTGAGGAACTGTGATTTTGCAGTGCCCGGATCACCTAGCAGGAGAATATTTATGTCTCCTCTCAGTCTATGTTTCCCTTCAACATTTTTCTCTTGGCCCCCAAACATTGCAAGAGCTATGGCAGTTTTTATGTCTTCATGACCATAAATTGACGGGGCAATGGACTTGAATATCTGTGGAATAAAAATACACGAGAAAAGAGATAGCTAAGATAGTCTAGAAAGGACCCATGGATTTTCAAGATAAAATTGACAAGGCACGTGGGCATACTCGTTCTCCAATCTGAGGGTCTTTGGCCAGCTTCTCAATTTCTTCTTTGTCCTCCTGAGTTAGCTTGTAAGATGAAAAGAGGTCTTGCTTTTTTGTAACATAATTTGCTTCAATCACGGTAGAAAATACAGGAAACCCATTCTTGGTATTTAGGGACAAGTCAAAGTTGTTTGTGTAGACTCCTGTGACTTCCTGACATTAGAAAGAGATACCACCTGCCTTTAGCAAGGTCATTGAAAAGTTTCAAAGCATAAGAGTTCAAAAAAGACTCAGTAATGCACATGCCAAAACATTCATTTAACTTGGATTAACTTATCATAAACAAGCCAGAAAAGTTAAAGAGTTTACTATCTCTTCTCCTGGTCGAGCACAATCAATAAGATCATTCAACAGTATCACTTCCTTGTATCTAGGAAGCCGACCAGCTGGCACAATTCCTGGGCTTTCTTGTAGTGTCAGTTTCTGATAGTTCCTATATATTGTCTGCAAAAGATTTAGAAAGAATTAGGTCATGGACATAGTTCTCTTTCTATGGGAATTATACAAAACAATGTTTACCTGCTCAACATTGACAGTGAATGGTCCTTTTGATTGGCACTCTGGGCAAGAACCGACCTTGACTTCTGAGTATGAGTTCTGGAAAAAAGGACCCAATATTGCTCCACATTTGTTACAATCATATTTTACTTGTTGCAACTGGGGAAAGACACCAGAACGCCGGGTGACGACTCCACCAATACGAATCATGGTGTTCAAATGGATCTGCCTGCAAAGAATGACAAATTCGAGTAAAGTTGTGTTTACACTAGAAGTAGTCAACCAAAGTAAGCAAGTAAATGATGTTACCGTATATTACGAATCTGATCATAAACTGGTAAGTTGGTAATCCTGACATAGACTTTCTGGTGAATTTGCTTATAGTTGGGATGAAGATCAAAGACAACTTTATTAGCAACTTCTTCCATCACTTCAAGGACAGATTGTGGTGCATCTGCCAACCAGATGGCAATATTGGGATGGACATATATGAATTGTTTGTAATTGATCTCAAGGCTACATTTATTAACTGCAGGTGAATGATGAATTCTTTAGAGAAGATTTAAATTAATAAAAGATCCCTGTTAGAACTAGAAAAACTAAATTCATTCCTGACAACTTACCTGATACCATCTCATTAATCTGTCGAAGATATTCAAAGTCCCCGTGTTCATTCTTTGGATTTACATATGTAAGCAAGAATTCCTTGAATTTCTTTGCAATGAAACGCCGGACTTCATCTCTAGTAACCCATTCCCTGAGTGTTCCCTGAACCCTGTACATCTCAAACTCAGCTTCATCATTTTCATCATCCTGCATGGAAAATCCAACGGATTGTGAGAGAGATATTCAGGCAATTCAATTATGATTAGCCTTAGTAGAAGGCTACTGCAGCAGTACAAACCTCATAGGGATCATCATCAGTTTGATCAGTCATTGGCACATCCTGGCTAGAATTTGCTCGTTGTGATGCACCTGGTGAACTTGGCATTGCATCAGTATCATCAAAATTCCTTCTGAAATCAGCTCTAGTCCTTTTTGATGGCCTATAGTTGTCATCATCAGTATCTGTAGAAAATTACCAGATATTAGCTTTTCTGATTTCAGCCTGCTATGAAGTCAAACTAATTAACATAACACATCAGCAGTCCCATAAGGGTTGAGTGTTCATGAAAACTTTCAAGTGTTTAGTGGCAAGCCCACCAGATATTTAAGAGGGCAATGTCACAACACCTATATACAAATCTGAAAACATTTCTTGGTCCCTTGTTTTAAAACCTCTTGGCTTTCTGAACCAGAAAGTTCAGCAAATGCTAAGGCTGGGTTAGAGCTGCCCTAAAACTTATTGTAATGGAACTGTACTGGCCACGATACAACTTACAAAAAACGTCATTACCCTTAATCCAAATACATGGACTACATGAGAAGGAAGGAATACCTTTATTACTTACATCTATATACTTAGTATAATTTTTATACACACAATATAAATTTTCAACTACAGTTCAAGTGACTGGCAAAATTTTTTTTAAAAAAAATGAATTTAACATGTAAATAAGCACAGCTCAATTTCATATATATGAGTCTCATTTGACAAATGAGCGGAAATTTAGGAGGGAATGCTAAAATTGGAAGAAAAAAGGAGGTAACGAGGCAAATAAAAAGCATACCTTGATCATGAAGAAGTTGAGGAAGCTTTCGGTTAGTGACTTGTACATCCCTAGCGTCAAGTTCCACTTCAGCAGCCCGACGATCAGCTATGATTTGATCCAGATCTCTTTCATCCACCATCGAATCATCCAATCCCAACGACTCATACTGGTCAGCCTCACCCATCCTCTGATAGTCACTGTACTTTCAGTAAAAAAATAAAAAAATCAATACAAAATCAACGAATTTAACTGTGTAAATGCCAGAAATGAAACATAAAAATACGAACTCGAGATAATTTTCATTGAAAAGGTCCTCTCCATCTTCCTCTTCAACATCAGCATCTTCCGGATCATCTCTGATGATATCGGGATCTACAGAGGCTTCATCATCTTCAGAGTAATTTTGGCTAGTATTGAAAGGAAGCTGATCAGTGTTGAATCCTACTGACGTCGGAGAATCAGGAGTAGACGGCGGATTTCCGTTTCTGTGATCCGAGGATGACGGAGACTCCGCCGGACGGCGGCTAGCACCATCGCCGTTGGATCCTTCGCCGGCCATTTTTCTCACTCTACTCGGTTTTGTGCTTTGTAGGGTTTTGTGCTTTGAGCGGCTAATTTATATAGCTTGTTGTTTTGGCGGGAGAATTTGGCGCCAGATAACTGAAGTGGGCCCAAGTTAAGTGGGCCGAAGTCGGACGCAGGCGCAATATGAGAGTTTGTTCTGGTATTACATTGGGCTTCTCTGGCCCATGAGTTTCTCACTTGAAAAAAAAATGATTATCAATAATTCGATAGTAAATTAAAATTATATTTATACAATTCGATATATAATGTTCTTGAATTAAGATTTAGTTTCATACTTTATTTTAACACCTCACCTTTCGATTATCTACAAGGTGCAAGGGCTTGTTTTGAGTAAAATGCAATCTCAACTCCTATGCATTTATTTGATTTTGTCACATTATTTTTAGGTGTTTTTCAATGATTTTATTTTTGTGTGAAATATTAATGATTAAATTGGTAACCAAATTAATAATGATTAATCATCAATAAATAAATAACCACTAAAATGATCATAGCGATAGTGGTTTAGTATTAGATGCTCAACTTGATAGTTTGGATGGTTCATATTTGGCTAAGGATTTACATAATGAATCTCATCAGCCCCGAAGACTTCAATCAAAAACAAGTTCAATTGAGATAAGACCTTGGTCTTGATGTGATTGAGTTATGTGAGACATCTGGTCAAAGCATGATAAAAGTTAAGGAAGGCTAATGTTGTGATCATGGCATGAACGCGACCTAAGAGATTGGATTAATGGCAAGTTATGTGGGTTTAGACGTGCACTAAAGGTACGCACACGGTAAGGTGCGAAGCTGAGCTACAAAAAATGGTATTTAGCGATAAATTTGAAAGTTGCTTGCGCATGACATTGTCAATAAACTAGATAAAACTTGTAATTCAAATTTAAATTACGCCTAACAGACTGGAATGCCAACTCAATAGAATAATACATAGAGCTAGCACATAACAAGGTGTTGTGACTTATTTATCGGTGTGAATAAACTTATCGTAGGCTAAAATTGACTTAATTTTGTAAAAGGCTAAGTGCTTAAATTGAGTAAGTCTACAAACAAATAACTTATGAAGTGAATGCGTATCTCTTGAATCGAATCAATCGATACACAATTATTCATTATTATAATATTAATTTATTTTAATTTTGTTAAAATGTAAAATTAAACCAAGTTAATTAGGATGAAAAAGGTTAAATCAAATCGCTATTTTTTCCTTTTTCATTTGAGTTAGTTTATCAGTAGTGTATACTGTATAGTGTTTAGCTAGATGGAACCACCGGCGACCGAAGCCGGCAACCGGAGCAATCTGTCCGGACGGAACCTACGGAGACAAGACGCCGGGGAGTGAAATCTCCACTGGTGAAGAAACAAACACTCCAAATCAGTGCATAAACAAATAAAGGATGGAAAAAAATAGGTCAAATCAAATATATAGCGAGCGGTGGAGAGTAAATTCAGAGAGTTTTTTCTTGTTTTTTCCACAGATGAACGGTATTGCTTTATTCTCATAACTGCAGAAATTAGCTTTCTAATGGATTTTGTTTTTTCTTCCTTTCCCTCCTCTCTCTCCTTCAGCTTCACAATTTCAATTGTATCATCAAATAATCATAGAAAAATTCACCAGTTGTAGAAGGAGAAGGGAGTCGTAAGCTATTTTTTCATTCAACAAAAACCCCATTTAAATATCTATTAGTAGTAATTTATTGTGTGTGTTCTGAATTTGAGCCAAATTGGGGCATCTTTAGTTTGTTCATTGTAAAATTGTTGGAATTTGTGCTTCATTTCCCTAGATCCAGTATTTGGGTATTTGATTTGGGTATAGTTTTGTTCTATTAATCACAAAAAAGAGCAATTTACAAGAGAAAAAAAATAATCTCTAAGCTACCAAATTTGGTTCTGTGTATTGTAAAGTTGTTGGATATTGTGTTTGTTTCTCAAAATTCTTGTTTTGGCTGTTGGTTTGGGTAAAGTTTTGTTCAATTATCGCAAAAAGGAGCATTTGACAACAAGAATAAGGATTTGGTTGTGTGTCTACATTCCTAAATTCATCATCTTTGGTTTCTGTGCATTGTGAAATTGTTTGGGACTGTGTTTGTTTACCAAAATTCTTGGTTCTAAAGATTTTTCCTCTCGATCACGAGAAGGCGTTTGTGTTATTTTTTTGATTTGTGTGTTCTATGGCAAGATGGTTGATTGAGGTTCAGGCTTTAATCACTACAGCTATAAAGATTGGATAAACACACAGATGCTTGATTTTGTAAGTGATTGGAGATCTGTGAGGTCTCCTTCAGCTTGCCAAGGAAAATGCATTCGCCTTCCGTGTCTTCTCGTAGCAACCGATCTGATTCCAAAGAGAGAATGAACAACACTAATGGCTCACAGTTGCGGCTTTATCAAGTCTGGCAAGGAAGAAATGTAATGTTGATCTTTTTCCTTGTGTTTCTCCTGAATTTGTTTTCTGGTTTGCAAGCATTCGATTATCATCCTTTAGCATTAATTCTTTTTTTCCTTCCAAAGATTATAAATTTAACACTAAGTCTTGGTCGCAAGGGCGGCTCAATAAAATGCGTGAGCTAAATCCAAGCATTAGAAAAGAAAATCATATTTATTTATTTATTTAAATTTATTAGTGTTTTTTTAATTGATTTTGTAATATTTTGTAAGACAAAAATAAACATATATAAATTATTATACATTACTAACAACATAAATATTTAAATCTCTTTTATTGATTATTATTTCAAAAACTTTTTCAATAGAGTCAATTGTTATAAAAACTATCAATACTTCTAGAAGTATTTAAAATTTTAAGATTTTATTTGATTGAATATGCCGATTAGATTATTATTTTTTATTTATATAATAATTTGTATTACTTTTAATTAAAAAAATCAAT
>JAABOM020000007.1:17723442-17749312 GCA_011800125.2 Solanum clarkiae
TTTCTTTCCTTTTATCACGTGTATTATGTGTTAGTTTTATCTTGTTAGTTGCTCTTTCTGTCCCCTTCCCTTCCTTTTTGTCATATCTAGTTATTTCTGCTTACGAGTTTTGAGATGAGGGTTTCAGGAAACAGCCTCTCTACTTTTATGGCAGTGGTAAGGTCTGCGTACATTCTACCCTCCTCAGACCCCACTTGTGGGACTTTACTGGGTATGTTGTTGTTGTTGTATATTTTTACGCGAAAAACATTCAGCTCATAAATATGAAAAAAATCATGATCTACTTCTCTATTAGATTTTTTCGATGTTACTAAATAACGAGGTTCAACAACATTGAGATTGTGAACTTTTACAACATAAGAATCAACGCTAATTCTTGATTAACTTCAATAATCAATCAGATCGTCGAATCTTCTTTAAGTTATCTGTAACTTGAAGTTAAAACAATTAAGGTTACTTGACAACTGAAATATTTAGGTAGAGTTAGATTTTACAAAATTCTTTGAAAATATTTAATATTATGCGATATTTCACATAATATCAATTCACAAGTATATTTCAATGTATCCTTTATTCATTTATACATCCTATATAAAAAGGTCTTCACAACTCCTTTGGGATGCTCAAACAAGCATAGATAATTTTGAGATAAATAAATAATACTATTTTATTATTATTTTTGTTTGATTACTAATTTAGACACAAATTTTATCAACATTAGTAATTAATAATTATTGATATAAGTTTTTCTGGTTAAAAGGTGAAATAAAAGTATTGAGATTGATTATTTACGTCAAAGTGTAAAATAATATTTCCTTCGTTTATTTTATCTGTTACTATTTTATTTATCGATGTCAAATTGTATGAACTTTGATCAATATTTTAAGATGTATTTTTTATCATATTAATATGAGAAAGATTGCAATTTATAAGATTTTTCGTATAGTTTTCAGTCATCTAAATTTTAAATATTAAATTTAGCTATTTCAACTTATCTTTAAAATTTAGCCAAGTTGATTCTCGAAAAACGAATAGTGATAAATAAAAGTGAATAGAGGGAATAATATCGAGATTAGTTAATTTGAGATAAAATAATAAAAATGATAAAAGTATTGTTAAGGCCACTCATGTTATTTTTAATCCAACAAATTAAACCATCAATCAGAAATAACATCAAGATAATCGATTCTAACATAAATCATACTATTTATATGTATTTAATAAAAATCTTATTCTAATTATTCAGATCATGATCATTAAGTAAATATATTTTTAAAAAATTTAAACTTTAATTCTTTATATTTCAACCATTAATGAATTTCAAATGGATAAAAACAATCAAGATATCTAACAAAATCTTATTTAATATGAATAAGTTGTTTATCCAAGAAGTTTTGTGGCTATAAAACTATGCCATTTAAAGGTAATATTTTATATATATAAAAAGAAAAATGTATCATTATTTATTTATTTTTATGAGATTTTGGTATATCATAATGGAAGTGCTTTTCACATGTGGTTTAATAAGCTTTAAAGATTATAAGATAAATTTTCTAGGGGGTAGGTATCATTCCTTTTTAGATTTTTTCTTTAATATTGTTCGATATTTATTTTAAAATGAATTTTGTATTAAGTGAAGTTTAAATCGCGAGATTTTTAATTAAAAATAAAAAATACTTATTAATAATTGGATGAAATCATTTTGTTAAATAAAATTTTGGTATACTCAGGGGCGAAGCTATTTCTTTGTTATGGGGGGCATCTGATCCTCCTTCGACGAAAAATTATACTATTTATACATGTTAAAATAATTATTTACATATATACAATAGATATTAAACTTCTTTTAATTAATTCATATGTCTATTTTTTCAGATTTTAAACTTCGTAAGTGATAATCTTAACTCCGATATCGAGTATATTGTTATAAAGATGCTTTGACATGTGGTTTGGTGAGTTTTAAAGATGAAAAGGAGAACTTCTAGAGTACAAGTAAATAACAATATACATAATTTTTGTACACGTAAATATTAACTTTTTTTAAAGTTCATGCATGATAAGATGTATCTTTTTATCCTTTATTTTTTTTATTTTTTGTTTGTAGTTAGGCATGTTTATTATTATTATTTTATTTATTTCTAATATTAGCGTTCTTAATCGAGATTCATATATTGTATGACTTGTTATTCAAATGGGGCAATACTCTCTCAATTTATTTTTGAGGACTCAAATTCAGTACATTTAATAAAGTATAAAATTTCATAAATGGTAAATATATAAAATCTGATTATGCTCCATAGCTATAGTTTGGATAATTACATTTCGTAACTATAGTTATAATAGCATTGGTATAATTTGCGTAACATTTATATATACGTTTATATAATTTACTATATAATTCACAGTTTTCGTATAACGTTTGTATATTTTGCTATACAATTTGTGCACAATGTTTGTATGATTCATTGTACAATTCACAACATTGATATGTTTGTTTATACAATTTGATTTCTGCACAATGTTTGTATAAATCGCGCTAAAATTACATAAAACTCAAACTGTAATTACAGCCAGATGTTTGCCGCGATCCATAATTAATTCAAACTATAACTATATTAGCTAATTAACTAGTATATATTTGCTTATTCGTGTAATTTTTCTTTTTAATTTTTTTCAGGACTCGAACTCGATACATTTAATAAATATAATTCCTTTTCATGGAGATGCCGTGTCATTTTCATATTGTAACCTCTATCAATTTTTGTGCCATTTGTCTAATTTGGTTTTTTTGAAAAGAATTCATTCTTTTAATATGCTTTCCTAAATTGTTTTTTCAGAGAACTATTTATTGATTTGGGATTATTTTTTTAAGTTTAAAATAAATTGTTTGAATTATACTATTTTTGAAAATAATTGGTTGTTTTGTGAATTTGATTTTAAGTTGGATGCTTCCTTTTAAAAACAAAATAATTTGATTTCTAAAATAAATAAATAATACCAACTTTTTCTTCTTCTTTTTGCTTCTTGAAATGGTTTTCTTCTTTACCTAAAACTCTCTTTAAATTTGTAACGTATTGTGACTTAATTACTTGTAAGAAATCAAGATCTCTTTAATGACAAAAATAAGAAACAAATTAATGAATATAGAAAAAAAATATTAGAAAAATTATACGGATAATTAAATATATACTAGTTAGTTAGGCAACATAACTATAGTTTGAATTAATTACGGCTCGCAACAAATAGCTAGCTGCAATTATAGTTTGAGTTTTGTATACTTAGCGCGATTCATACAAATGTTGTGTGCGATCACATTGTATATCAAAATATACAAACACTGTGAATTATATTGCGAGTTATACAAACACTATGCACGAATTATATAGCGAAATATACAAGTGGTATACAAAAGTTACAGATAACAAATTATACAAATGTATATAAATGTTGGATGAATTATACAAATACTGCTATAACTATAGCTACAAATATAATTATCAAATTATAACTATGGAGTATAATTAAACTTTATATGTTTGCATTTATGAAATTTGCTCGAAATATTAACAACGAGAGAAACATAAACAATAGCAAAATTGTATGGGCAAAATCTGTCACTATTTCAATTTTGGACCTTAGATATTGGGCCAAGGCCCATGACATGGGCCTTATATTAGTTTCAAATAGAATTTGCACCAAGTACCCCTTTTCCAAGTGTTATTTCACATGGAACTTTTCGGCTCGAATACAAATTTAGTCAAGTTTTAATATAGGTACAAACACCGTATGAGAAAATAAAGAATGCATAAATTATATTATGGTTGGTATCTTGTTAGAAGGTAAATGATCCACATAAAAATTACTTACAATGTCTAATGTGCAATTTAGAACCTCACGTAACGAGTATATTTATAAATTACGAAGGAATTTTGTGTATTATGTTACACAGGATAAAGGTAGAATAAGTAATATATAACTAATCTCCATATAACTGACATTCTCTCTGTCCCGATTTATATTGCTCATTTTTTATTTACTCTATTCTAAAAGATGACACATTTCTATGTTTAGTAATAATAATTTAACTTTAAAATACTCATTTTATTCGCAATGAAATGATTTATAACAACACAAATATCCACGACTTAATTTTTTTTCTTTTTAAATTCTATGTAAAATCAACATAACTTGTATAAATTGAGACGGGAAAATGTTTTTCATAACTCTAGCCAACTATCAACAACAACAGAATCCCACAAGTGAAGTCTACAGAGAGTAAAATATATACAAACTTTACCACAGAAGCTATTTTCGAAAGACCCTTGTCTCAAAAAATATAAGGCCCCAAAAGCAGAAGATATTAGATAAGAAAGAAAAACGCCTAAAGTGGAAATCAAACAACAATATATAAATACGATAAAGTAATAAATATAAGAATACAATGACAATGTAAAATATAACGACATGACTAATCTTACTAATCTACTATCCCTTATCAGCCTATTAACCTTCTATCTTAATTCGCGAACTCCACTTCTTTCTATCTAAAGTCATTTTGTCGATGATATGAAATTGCGTCATATATTGTCTAATCACTAGGGGTGTCAAAAGAATATGAAAAATTGACCGAACTGACCAAACCTAACCATTCCGAATCGATTTTTATCATTTTTTCAATAAAATCATAAAATTTTATTCAAATCTATAATCGTCTTTGAATAATTAAGATGGTCTTTTTAATTTATAAAATAAAAAACTGAAAAATTCCCAAACCGAACATAAATTTGATTAGGGCCCTAAATTAAAGAGAAACAATGACGAATAACATCCACGTGGATGCTTCCAATTGGCCAAACTTGTTGGATTGACGTACTGATATATAATTATCACCTTAATTAAAAAGCTTAATCACTAATTACGACTAGTATATATAGTATACAGAATTTATATACATATATTTATCATCAAATTAACAATCTAGAGAGCTCAGAAATCAGCAACAATGGGGAAATTGATCTTCATAGCAGTTTTCATGGTGGTTTTAATTGCAAAATTTTCAAGTTTTGGAAGTAGTGAAGTAGGGGGTGTTGTTATTGGGTCTATTAACCCTAATGAGAAGGGAGATAAATCAGCTATGGTGCAAGAAGAGGAGGAAATTGATGGTGGTTTCTCTTCTTTAGAAGGAATGTTGCAATGGGCTATAGGTACTTTACTTCCTTCAATTTCTCATTTTGTTTAAGTTTTGAATTTAAGTTGTAATTGTGAAAGCTCAAATGAAGTATTTTGTTCTTGGTAATTTGTTTTTTGTGTTTTTGTGTTTTTGGTTGGTGAAAGGGAAAATGGGAGCTGGGGTTTGGATTTTATGGGGTTGTTTGGTTTGTGTAGTAAGTTACTTATGGATATCAAGATTTGAAATTTGTGGGGTTGTTTGGTTTTGTGATTATGTTATCCTGGATACCAAAATTTGAACTTTATGGGGTCGTTTGGTTCGTGTATTAAGTTGCCTCGGATACCAAAATTTGAACTTTATGGGGTTGTTTGTTTTGCTGAGTAAGTTATCCTGGATTCCAAAATTTGAACTTAATGAGGTGGTTTGGTTCGCGTACTAAGTTTCCTCGGATACCATGATTTGAAATTTATGGGGTTGTTTGGTTTGTGGAGTAAGTTACTTGGGGATACCAAGATTTGAAATTTGGGGGGTTGTTTGGTTTTGTGATTAAGTTATCCTGGATACCAAAATTTGAACTTTATGAGGTCGTTTTGGTTCGCGTACTAAGTTAACGTGGATAGCAAGATTTGAACTTTATGGGGTTGTTTGGTTTGCTGAGTAAGTTGTCCCAGGATACCAAGTTGGTTGGGATAAGGTGGGATATCCAGGATTAAATTTATGATTTGTTTGGTGTGAAGCTATACATTTTTACTTTCAGCCAAACAAAAATTAAATCTCACTTTATCCCATGAAATAAATTCTATAATAGTGATATTGGTAGTAGTAACTAGGTGCTGAATCTGTTTTTTGCACATATTTCATGCATTTCTTGATACAAGTACAGTATTTGGAATAAAACTAATGAGTTTGGCTAGCTCATATGACACCCTTTGACTCCACCCGGTAGGAGGTGGGAGGCAGCAGGTACATGTGGAATTAGCTGGCCTGAAAGTGTTGTTGTTGGTTTTGGACTGAAGAGTCAATTGCTGAACTATTGATTAGGTAGAATTGACATAAAAATTTACTTGTACAATTGGTTTTATGTTTACCCATGTGTGATGATTTGGTTTTGTGCTAAATTGACATGCGCAGGGCATTCAGATCCTAGAGTACTAAAAGAAAGATCAGAAGTTGCTCAACGCATGTCTCCAGAGGAGCTAAACAATCGCCATACTGAACTAAAGGTGTGGTTAATGAGCTTGTGATTCTTTCTTTGCCCTTAGAGGTCGTTTGGTAGGATGTGTTAGAATAATGCTAAATAGAGTGCATTAGTAATGCTTGTATTAGTTATGCTTGCATTAATTTTGAAGAGATATTTTTTATGCATTGTTTGGTTGGTGTATTAAAAATAACATACATTGCATAATTTTTTTTAAATACATTTATTTACAAAGACACCCTCCATAAATATGATAGAAAAGATGTAAAAAGGTTTTGAGGGACAATTGAGTCTTTGACCATACCAATGCATGCATTAAATTTCCTTGCATTATTAATACAAAAAAATCGATGGTATTAGTAATACACACCAAAATACACAATGGAGTGTATGACTAATGCAAGTATTAACTATGCATAGCATGAAAAAGTGTACCAAATAAAGTACTACTCATACACCAAGTTAAATCATGTATTGTCTTTGCTAACACACTCTACCAAATGACCCCTTAGCGTTTTTGATGATATCCCCAACTTGCACTAGAATAAGTACTTGGTAACTCTGTCCACCAAGGCTTACACAGATGAAAAGAACCAATACCCTTTTTTGCTTAGCATCTACTTGTATAAACTATTGAAAAATAATAGGGCAAACTTGAGAAATGAAGTATCGAAGGTATAATTTATTATTGCAAAAAGCTGAAGTGTAGGATTTGGCAAAATGATGGTGTAACTTGATAGGAAACTGAATAAATGGAGCTTGTAAGTGAAGTTGGTTGGAGCTCCGGAAGCAGAATATGCCTCATCTTATGACTTCTTGCACTGCCATTTTGTGTTGTGATATAGAAGGAGGTTTTTTATGTAATAAGAGAAATTGTCTTGTTTCTTCCTTGATTCCATCAGAAAAGCTAATTACAACCAGGTTTTGGGTTTTAGAATAGAAACTGAGTAAATGTAGTTTCATGCTACTTAGTTTTGGCAATCAAAGTAATCTTTTATTATTTACCAGTGATTTAAAATCCAAGGGAAAACTAAACAATTCAATCTCTTGCGAGTATTCTACTCTACCGGAACACATCCAAACCTTAGAAAATAGACATTATAAATCTACGCCAGCTAAATCAAAACTCTTATATGAAGCAAATGTAACTGAATAGATGATGATTATGTCTAACTCTGGTAAACATTGAGAGCTTCATCAGATGAAGTATCTCTTTGGTAGATGCATTGCTCTGAAAAATTCTCATATTCCTTTCTATCTAGAGTGCACAAACCACTGTTCCAAAACTAGACTTCAAAATAATCTTTTTTGGACGGTTTCCTCTGGAGTGCTGCTGTATGCAAGACCATTCTGAGCTCCTTTCTTGGATTCCTTTGATCCATTTCGTGCTACTTGTTTGGCGCAAGATTCTACTATGCTGAATATAGTTGATGAAGAATCCAAGAATTTTGCGGACCTATATTTCTGTCTATCTTCCTTGCTTCTTTATAGCTCATTGGTAGTTTTGGGAGTGGGTACTGATAGTACATAGGCGAGGACATCTAGTCTCTATCTGTGTATCCTTCTTGTTTCATCTTTTAATTTACCACCGCTTGCACGTATTAAACGCCAAGGGGTCCTTGTTAATAGGGGATCTGGTTCTTCAGTTGTGTTTATATATGTTTGTTTCGTATCCAGGAACTGATGGAGAAGCTAAAAATGCCATCAGATGCACAGTTGATGCAGATTGCAGTTAATGATTTGGATAATTCATCCTTACCTCTGGAGCATCATCTTCGTGCCTTAGAGGAGCTGTTAATACTTGTTGAGCATATTGATAATGCAATTGGTATGTACATTTCTCAGCAGTTCCTTTGTTACAGGTTTTAGGTTTTGGTTTTATGACTTCTGACTATACATCAACAACAACAACGTACCTTGTATGGTCCCACAAGTAATTCATTAGCATCTATATTCCAAATAGACACTAGCTCTCACTAATAAGACTATAGTAAAGTCTTCTGGAGGCTCGAACCAGCAGCTGCCTAAATAAGCATACAGCTGACCTCTTAGGGATTGAACGATAACAGCCTTTCTTAAAATCTTGTTTATATGCCAGCTAATTAATGATGCTTTTGTGTAATGTGTGTGCATGTTAATGTTTTGAGGATTCATCAGTAGCTTTCCTATATACAGGCATCAACCGATTTCTCACCATTCCTCTCATTTAGAGAAACTATTGGATGCACATATATACTTTTCTTAGTTACATGTTTTTGTTTTCCAGATTTGCAGAAACTTGGAGGCTACAGCGTAGTTATAAGAATACTCGATCATTCTGAATCAGAAATAAGGACTGCTGCTGCATGGGTTCTTGGCAAAGCCAGTCAAAATAACCCCATTGTTCAGAAGCAGGTATTGAAGTTATGTTTTTATACAAGTTTTTGTCTTAAATGCTTTAATTTCTTTGTAGTTTTCAGCTTGTGCAATTTCTGTGTTTATATTCTAAATTTACTGGGTATTGTATTAACGCTATGCAATGACTTTTGCATTCAGGTCCTGGAACTTGGGGCATTGACAAAGCTGATGAAGATGATGAAATCTCACACCACCGAAGAAGCAGTAAAAGCTTTATTTGCTATTTCAGCACTAATAAGAAATAATTTGAATGGCCAAAATTTGTTTTATCAGGAAGCTGGAGATACGATGCTTCAGGTGATCCAACTGAAGATTGAGTCAAGTCCTCATGCAGAACTAGTTTACTGTTGCAGTGTCTAACTAGTTTACTGTTGCAGTGTCTAACTTCCTTCTTTATGTATGTATGCAGGAGGTTCTTAGCAATTCAAATCTGGATATCAGGTTACATAAGAAGTCACTGTTTCTTATTGCTGATTTAGCTGAGAGTCAGCTGGAAAATGAGAACACAGCTGACGTTTCCATTTTTAGCAATCGATTGTTACTGAAGGCCATCGTTGATTCAATGGTATCAAGCGATCTTGATCTTAAGGAAAAGGTTTGTATAGTCTTTGATGTGAATGAGCATTAATTTCAAAAGTACCTTATTTTGTCTAAACTTAGACACGCACCTTAGGTTTTCAAATATTAGAGATAATTCTCGTCCTCATTGATTTTGACTTGACTGTTGTGAAGAACAAGTGTTGATGGTCTTCTTATGTAAAATCCACAGTTGCATCCGTCATCAGTACATCCATCTACCTCTGAAGTTAAAATGTCAGTTTGATGGTGGAGTGTTGGTTAGATGGGAGAAGTAATCAGTAGACTGTAGAGTGATGTCTGTTTCCACAGTTGTTTTCATTGGGACTGTCTTTTGTGTTAAGTTCTTCTTTTGATCTGTTTGTTTTTCTGTATGAGTCAAAGTCCGTTAGGATAATAGTGGGGTCACTTCAGAATAAGAATTCAACTGTGATTTTCTCCGTAGGAAAAGTTTTGGTTGTTGATGCAGAAACTTATCAGGTGTAAACTTTTGAAGAAGCCTCTTAGCTGCGTGAGGAGGATATCCTTGGTCGGTATTGGGTTCATTTTCATCTTTAATGATGGAAACTATACTCGTTTTTGATGTAGGATCAGGAATGGAACAGATATAAATCATCTTTTCATGTTTTGACTTGGTTAGGCAGGTCTTTCGAGCAACATATAGATTTACAACTTAATTACGTGCATGTGCACGTAGAACTTGTTTTATTTGAAGTATCTCGCGCATCTTTCATTTCCGTTCTCAATGCCTTGATCAAGGCCTCTTTAATACAAAATATTACCGTGTGTGTTGGTGACATGTTTAAAAAGTTTGTTATGGTCTTGACATTGCTTTAACTGCAGGCCCTTTACGCAATTAAAAATATACTTCTACTTAGATCGACTGAAGTTCAACTCCTCAGGGACTTCTGTAAATTGAACGAGGTACTAGACAGGACGAGGCAACAGTTATATGATCATACAGAAGAATACGCGATGGATGTGGAGAGTCTTCGCAAAGAAGTTAACCTGACCTTCCTTCAAAAGTTAAATAAGGTGAGTGAAACATTAACATATGTTTCTTTTCAGTTGAAGTTGAGAACTTGGATCCTTGCTAAAACTCGGAATGACAGGTAACAGAAGCTGAATTATGACGACTGTTTCTAGCTTGATCTGGTTTTTGAACGTCATGCTGCTGCTCGTATTCTCCCCCCTCGAGAAGCTGATGTAGCCAAGTGGATCGATATCTTCATCACCGCGCCAATTGGTTCATCTAGACATGGACTTGAAATTAGTGCATCATCTGTTTAGGACTATATAGGACTAACTGTAATGTATGTAAAGACAGATCAAGTTTTGTAGCTAGACCAATTGTTTCTGGTTCTACAAAAATTTTGGACCATCTTTAGTCATGAGGTTTTGGAATATAGAATTGTTTTAGAGAATATTAAATTTAGATGATGTTACTTTTTGTATCTTATTTCACATAAAAACAATGATGATTATTTTCTTTTATGACAAGGGAAATTCGCAGTGGGTGTGCACAAGATAAACTTTCGTTCTTAGCTCGCAAATCACATAGGAGGCGCAACTCGCACTAGATTAGCTCAGTACGATAAGCTCAACCCAAAAGATAAACCCTTTATTTTCATCGGGAAGGGGTTACAAACTTGAGACCTTCAACAAGGAAGCGCTGAGCCTAGACCACTGAGTCACCCAAAGGATTTAGGTCTAAAATCTATTCTTAGAGGGTTAAATTTCGGTCAATTTGGTTAAGGCTGTTTTTTTTGTTTTTTGGTTAAACAGATATATATTATATATTTATATTAAACAGCCTCAGCAAAGTATCTTTAAAGATATTTATATTTATAAGGCTATTAAGTAAAGATAAACAATAACTAATAAAAATATATTTATAAGGCTATTAATTAAATATAAACAATGACTAATAAAATAATTTTGGAGTCCATAATTTTAAAACTACTAATCACGAAGTAGTTATCCACTTAAACATATAATTATCTTCTTAATTAAAAATATAGAGGTTATTACTCCATTAGTCTGTTTTATGTGACGATACTATTTGACTTGACACGATATTCTTCAACGGGGCCATTGAGTTTCATAGCTGTTGTCATGGTGGTGGCAATTGCAAATTTTGCAAGTATTGGAAGTAGTGAAGTATCTGATGTTGTTCTTGGTAATGTCTTAATATCCTTTTCTAATGGATAGAGTTATCTCGTATTTGTATTAGTGGAAGGCGAAAGGGAAATCAAGATTTGAACTTTATGGGGTTGTTTAGGTTCGTGCACTTAGTTATCTGGGGATTTGGACTCTACGAGGTCGTTTAGTTTGCCGACTAAGTTATCTCATATATTAAGATTTGGACTTTATGGGTTGCTAGGTTCATGGACTAAGTTATTGTGTGATACAAGGATTTGGACTTTATGGATGGTTTGGTTCGTAGACTAAGTTATCTTGGATATTGGGATTTGGGACTTTATCTAGGATACCATGATTTGGACTTTATGGGGTTGTTTGGTTTGCCAGAGTAAGTATCTCGATTACCAAAATTTGAACTTTATGAGTTTGTTTAGTGTAAGTTATCCCGTGATACCATGATTTGAACTTTATGGGGTCCTTTGATTAGTGGACTAAATTATCTCGCATATCGAGATTTGAACTTTATGAGTTGTTTGGTTTTAGACTAAGTTATTGTGTGACACCAGGATTTGAACTTTAGGGCTTGAACTTTATGGGTTGTTTAGTTTGTTGATTAAATTATCTTGAGATTCCAAGATTTGAGTTTTATGGTCGGGTTGTTTGATTCGCGCACTAGGTGTTTGTACTTGGGTCTTCAATCTATTTTTTTGTGCATGTTTCATGCATTTCTTAATACAAACATAGGATTTGGACCAAGATTATTGGGTTCGACTAAGCCCATATGGTACCTTTTGGCTCCGGCCCCGAGAGGCGTGGGAGGTAGCAGGTATCCGTGGAATTAGCTCGTCTGAATGTGTGGTTGGTTTGGAAATGAATAGTCAATTGATGAACAACTTGTATTAAGTAGAACTGAAAGATTACTATACTTAATACAATTGGTCTATGTTGCTCGGACTCTTCAAAAGTGTCTACAGCTGCGTGTCGGATTTCTGACTCGGATGCGGCATTGAAAGTGAAGAGTCCTCACAACTTAGCAATTGCTTTTATGTTTACCTGTGTGTAATGATCTGTTTTTTTGCTAAATTGATGTACACAGGGCATTCAGATTATGGAATACTCAAAGAAAGATTCGAAGATGTTCAGCGCATGTCACCAGAGGAGTTACAAACTCATCAGACTGAACTAAAGGTGCGTTAATCAGCTCGTGTCTATGTTGCTCAGACTCTCCAAAAGTTGATGTCTCACCTGTGTCGGATTCTCCAAAATGCATTACTTTTGAAGCATACAACATACACTTGTCGATAGTTTTAATTAGTCCTAGCAGCATAGCCTAGGACTTTCATTGTCTTTAAACTTGGCCTTATTTATACATACTCAATCGGTTTCATATTACTCGACCCCTACTGACCTGACACGAACTCTGAATTAGATGTACAATGAACTATCCCTCGTATCGTTCATATCATTTCCATCCTTAAATGTTGCCATTCGTGGTGACATTGGTTTAGCTGCAGAACGTTCAACAACAACAACAACAACAACAACATACCCAGTGAAATCCCACAGCTACAGAACGTTCAACGATATAGGGAATTCTGTTATTTGAGTGGGGCACTTGAGAGGTTGGGGCAACATTTCAATGAACTTAGAGAGAAAGAAAACTACGCGATGGATGTGAAAGAGCCTCCACCTTCCTCAGAATAAGGTGACTGAAACATTAATACAGATTTCTTTTCAGTTGAAGCTGAAGTTGAACTTGGTTCCTTTGCTAAAAACTCGAAAATTACAGGTTACGCAAGCTGCAATATGATGACGTTTACTGTGGAAAGGCGCGGATGTAGTCAAGTGGATCGATATCTTCATGATACGCCGTTGGTTCATCTGGACATGGACTTGAAGTACATCATCTGGTTAGGACTATACAGGACTAACTGTTGGATACTTAAGTCTGGTTTCTTTAATGCCATAGTATTGAGTTCATTTGTCTGATTGATATGAATAAATTCATAAGTTTGGTCTAATCTTGATGTTTTGATGTTTGATATTGTGTTTAGTATTGGGACAAAATGAATCTGAATAGATCAGGATGAATATTAGACGATTCATATAGTCGATGCCAACTTAAGGCGACTATCATTTCCTATTGTGGGTTTCTGCCAGTTTTCCTTATAGCTTAATTGGTGCATCTAATCAAAGTGACGCCGTAGAAATATTCATTTGCCTATTTTCCTTGTAGCTTAATTGGTGCATTTAATCAAAGTGACACTGTAGAAATATTCATACGAGTAAACATTTCTACGGTGTCACTTTGATTAGATCACCAATTAAGCTACAAGGAAAATAGGCAAATATTTAGTGATATGAGTAAAATCTAATCAAAGTGACACCGTGGAAATATTTATTCCCTGTGCGTATTTTCAGTTCTGGAATTATTGATGAATTCTAATTTTGGACTTTGTGATGTCTGACTAAATGTAATTAAATGAAGATGCGTGTTTTGGTCCCTTTATGTCGTAATATGTTACATTTTAAAACTATTTTTAGGACGAGTTTATCTTCCTATATGGTTCAAATTACCTATCCTTCATTAGAACTTTTAAGATGGATGCTCAATTTGACATACCGACGACATTTTGATGAGGTGAACATCACATGACATGTTACTTAGGCGGCCCAAACTGAAATCATGTGATATGATGTCCTCCTCATCAAAATGTCCGTAACATGTAGAAGCGGGTGTTTAATTTGAACAGTCTTGACATGAACAAGTTTGGATCGATAGTATAACATAAGAAAAATGAAATCATTTTTTCACGTATAGCGAAGGAATAAATCTGAACATTTTTTTTTCTCTACGAGTGAAGGGTCCAAAACACGCTTTAAGCATTCTGAATTTTTGAGCTTCATACCCGAATTATCACCAAATGTTTATTAAAACTCACATCAATTATTAGTTGTTCACTTTTTCTGTTAATCGTGTTTCATTAATTTTTGTCTCCATCTGATGTTCGTCACCCATATTAGACACCACAAATTCGAATTTGTGCCGCGTAAGGCCTTATTCAGGGGTAAGCACTTTTTCACACCTAGAGCTTGAAATTGAGACTTCTGATTAAAGAAAAAGCAACTTCGTCCTATATTGCATTCTTTAATGATGTTTCGATAAACATTTGATGACACTTTAAATAAGAAACTCCCCAACCTACTAATTAATAAAAAAAAGCCAAAAAATTTGAAATATTTTTAAGTATGTTTTCAACCCTTTTTAAACCTTTTTCTATTACAAAAAAGAGGACCCTTTCCATAGTACACATTTTCTGACGCGAATCTGAATTTAATCGAACTTTAATATGAGTATCGAACATCGAATGAATTTTTTTTTTTAATAGACTATTTAAAGGTCGATATTACTGTGGTAGGTAGGAATAGAAGTCCATGGTTGGCCTTGGACCACCATTACAAAAAGAGGGGCTACATAACTAACCTTCTGACATTACAAGTGGAAGTTTGAACTCTTTATTGTCAGTCTTCAAATTTACATCGGTATTATTTTATGTGATATTATTATTGTAAAATAATTTTTTTTGGATAAATTGAAAAAAATATCATATAAAATGAGATAAAAAAAATATAATGCGTAAGTTCTTGGTCAGTCAGTCAATTCTTCGCTCCATACAACATAATTAATATGACAATCACATTCTTATCACACAAAATATTGAATGCAAATCTTCATTTCGTTCATCACGTTCTAATATAATGTGTAGCTTCATTATTAATTTCTTAATTTTTTAAAATTATTGATTCAAGATATCTAAAAGAGAAAAGTATTAAAAGCACCTCTGAACTTGGCGCAAATTATTAATTGCATCTCTGAACTATTGATAGTCTTAAAAATGCCTTTCTACTTGATTAAATAAATTAAAATACACTCTCGCTTTATCAAAAGTGTTATATTTAAGTTTAGTTAATCAAGTAGAAAAATATTTTTAATATTATCAATAATTCAAAAATGAAACTAATAAATTAATACTAAGTTTAAGAATATTTTTAATATATATATTTTTTTAAAATTAACTTGTATATCGAGATTTACTTTCAACTCTGCCTCGTGAGTTATGTCACCAAACTTTGAGATCCCCAAACAAGCCCTTAAAATAGAAGTCTGTGAAAGCCTGTCGACTCACAACTTAGAAGCCACGTTTACCTGTTTTTTTTTTTTTTTGGCGAAAAATACTCAAAAATGCTTGCGCATTGCACAAAGTCGTCGCTGCCGCCGGCGGACGCCCACCTACCGCCGGTGCGGTTCCCAAATCCACGACGGAGCCCGGCGACGGAAGTTCATTTCGGCTTCAATAGTTTTTCTTCTAGAACATTGAAACTGCAAGTCAAGGCTTTGGACCGGAGCAGTAACAACAGCAGCATCGGTGACAGCGGCGGCGCTAGTAAGAACGTCGCTTCATCGCCGTCGTCGTCTGTTCCGAACGCGAACTACGTGGTGCCACTAGACAAGTCTTCGTCTTGCATTACTCGTCCCTTGGCTGAGATCCTACGTGACCTGAACAAGAGAATCCCTGATAACATCATCAAAGCTGATAACAGTGATGATCACTCCACCTTTATCACCTGGTAATTTCATTTCTCTATTTTTATTTATAAATTTTGGAAACACAATTTTTTAAAATATATTTTAGTTTAAGAAATTGTGATTTGCAGGAAGTATTGAATGCTTCATATACTCTCTGAATATGTAAAAAGTTGAATGAAAATTGATAAATTCACATGAATTCTATCAGTCTGAAGGAGTATTTAAGTTAAAATCTGCTTAAGTGGTACTGCGATTTCTGTTGTTGATCTGATAATGATGACATTGTTATTCGTTTAGGTACCATGCTAACCGGATGTTGAGCTTCTATGCTCCAGGTGCGGTTGCATTTTTGCTTAATTCTTCTATGATTATGCAGTTGTTGTATAACTTAATGAGTGTGTTCTATTAGTTGTATCATCATTAGTGAAATAGGATGGAAAAAAATATGTAATTTGGTTGTGCAGATGAGATTGCATTATAATCTTTTGCCGAAGTTAATGGAAACGTTTTGACATGAAATTTGGTGGAAAAGCCCCAATTTTTATTCGCCTGTGATTTGAGAATAAATAGTTTCGTTTGTAAAGGAATTGAGTTATTCTGAGGATGGTGGTGGTCAAGGATAGGTAGTAGCAGTTCCTTGAGCCTAGAACCGATAAGACAATTTAGAAGAGGATCACAGTAGAGAAAGGATTCGAGGCATGCCTTCTATGATGTTTGTGTGCATGTGTTCATGGTGACTCTTCTTCTGGATTGGCAGCATTTAAAACTTGAATTGGCACATTTGAAGAAAGGATTGTCTCCACGATTTTCAGTTACTGAACTTCCTCCATCATAAATTATTGTTTTTCTGTATCCTCCATAAAATGAAAATTTTAAAATTAAGTAAAACTAATTCATTTTACATCTTCAAACCTGTAATTGGGCATAGCTTCCAATGCTTTGATATTTTTAGCTGTTCTATTCAATGAACTTCCTTATATTCAGTTTTCAAGGTTCTATCTCTAGTTCCGTATTCCTTTCTCACAGTGTGGGATGATCCCTTCTATTTTCCCAAGCCTTAGGCATAATTTGCCGTTGGGGCTTTTAGGTTCTCACCCTTGAACTTCCTTCTTCAATCCCATGAGAGTTTCTTCCTCTGAAAAGCTGGTTTTGTCTAGAGATTTTCTTAACTATTGATGGTATGCAGTAGGGAGTGTCTTTGTCTAGATTACTTAAACAAAAACAAAAGGAGATGTCTGTGTTTGGAGGTACCCTAAAGATTAAGCCACAGCTTCTAAATAACTTATTAAAAAAAACCCACAGGTTTTACTTAACAAAATATCTCAAAGATCTTATTGTTATGTCTTGGGCCTCATTCTTTTCAGTAGTTTAAGTTTCTGCAATTCTCTTCAGTCAAAACATTTTTTGGATTACTGACCCTATCTCGTATCTTCTGATCTTTATGGTTTTTTACAATTTTGATACAGACATGTGGGGATCTGGATTTCACTTTTTAAATCGAATATTGACATCAAGATACTTATCTATCTGGGGAACATGAGCTTGGACTTTGGAAAGATATTAGATATATGAGTCATTCATCTTTACTGCTAGTTTTGACTGTAGCTAAATTAGCAACAAATTTCATCCTTGATGTTGTTTAGTTTTCCTTCTGGATGAGTTGGGAAATATGGGATAATCAATGGACAGCTAGCAGCAAGAACATACCTAGTGTAGTCCACAAAGTGGGTTCAATGGACAGCAAGCAGTCTTGGAATTCTTACACACCAATTTTTTCATTGGAAATGCCTAGAGTTGTCAAACATATTTTTTTCCTCAGCAGTACTCCCAGCAAAAGGCATTTGTTTCCTATGTGTCTAAGCCTCTAAGGAAGACGAATCAGTGATATTTTCAGAAATTTCCAGTGATTCTTCTTTCTTTTCTTCTTCTCCTTCCATCCTATTATTGCGTTTAACATTTTTTAAGTCTGCTGGCGCCTCACTATTTTGCATTTTTCACATTCTGCTCTGTCCGTAGGCATCCTTAAATACCTCTATTTTTTATATAACCGCTGTGTTAGGGCCAACTTGTTCGCACCTCGATTAATTCCACAGGATAACTGTGACTTCTCGCCAACAACCGGTACTAAGTAACTCCATTCACCAAGGCTAGGACAAATGAGAATAAATCATGTGCAAACTACCTAAAAGAAGATATGTGCGTGAGCTGATGTCCATATGTTTGTTTTTGGTACTAAAGTTTGTAGATCCTGCAGAATATCCAAATATAAATTTGTTTTTCTTCTTCCGATTGAAATGCATGCTTCTTCTATCTGCTCAGCCCTATATTTCTACCTTCAATTTTTCTGCTGCAACAGTATTACTCTAGTTCTTTTAATGTTTTCACTTCAGTGTGCTGATGCTTAATCCCTTGCCCTTGTAACTTCTGTGCAGCATTTCCATTTTTTATTTAATAATATATGTTGCAAGTTTCAGCATAATGGTTGACAATGTTTTGTGTTGTTCCTGAGTTTTGCTGGAAATGACTAGAAAAAGATATGCATATGACCTTGATGTGGCATATCTGGCAACTGGTGTATACACTGGGAAATTGATTTTGATGTTCTGAGCAAATGTGATGATTAAATTTATTTTTACAGGCTGGTGTGGGGAAGTACGAGATGTCATTTTTGCTGATAATGGAAGTGTGACAGTTGTTTATCGTGTCACTATTCGCGGATCAGATGGAGAGGTATGATCATTCTTCTTAAGGAGTGCCTCGTCTTTCTCCCCTTTCTCTTCCCCCCTTATTGTTTCCTCATATGCTTCTATGTTTGATTATAACCAGCAAGGGCCAAGGAGACTTGATCACGAATCATTTACACGTCTTCCTTTCTATATAAAAGGAAATCATTGTGCAGCCAGTATTGCTTTTTTGTTTTTGTTGTTCCAATCTGAAATGCACATTCTTCATTTTTCCTTTATTGCAATTCATTTTGATTGCCAATTGCTGAATTAATAAAAGTTGTGGGCACTAGAAAATTGAAAACCTAAGTCCACTAAAAAAACTGTTGTGCAAAATTGTTCCCATGAGGATTTTTGAAACTAGCTAGTATATTATTAAACAAGGTGAGTTGAGATGTATTAGATCTAGCTCAAAGCTAAATAAAAATGAAAAAGTATTAGGTGATTAGTTGGGCACCTTGAAAGGTTCCTATGATAAACCAAAGACTTCACGTGCATTTCACCAGTGGCTTCTTTTTCCAGATCTCACTTTGCTAAGCTATATAGATCATTAAAATCAATGCAAGATGCTCCTCATGAAAATTAAATATCTAATTTTTTTTTGAAACTGAAAAAAAAATGTTATAAAAGATGTCTAAAACTTAATAAAAGAAGAACTCAACTTGTAAGTTTCAAATCCATCTTTCCCTGTCATAAAAGGGTTTTTCGGTACTAGCATTTATTTAACAAACCAAAAAGATGTCTTTATACCAAATACAATACATTAAAAAAAAAATTTGAGGGAAGAATCTCGATTTTAGCTTTTTAGCTCAGTTTTTCTCTCTTTGCCATCTTCTTTTCTTGGTGTTGTTCGTCAAGAGTTTCTTTCCTCTCATTGAAGCTTTAATGGTTTCCTTGGCCCTCTACGATTCATTTAATTGCAAAACCTTTCGTGCTCTATATATAGAGTAAAGAATTGAGATCCTTCCAAAATTCTAGACTCTTACTTGGCCGATATAGGTTTCCAGAACTGCTTCACTATCATCCTTGTTTGGACATGGCAGTATGCACTCTCTGTCACGTCTAGTGCTTTGACTTTAGCTTGTTGCTCATTTTGTCTTCATTTTTGGTTTGAGAGCATCTGCCTCCTTGATCCTGCTTGCTAACTGGCCATCAAAATAGCTGCTCTAAACTTAGCAAAGTGGGTAGTATACCAGGCTCCACTTGCTTAATTCTTCAAACCATGCAAAAGATCTAATTTTCTAAGCCTTAATAAATAAATAAATACATCATAGAAGCCCTTGAAATGCTTCAAAGACTTAGCAGATCTTGAGCTTGCAGTATTGAATTTTTCAATGTAAAGCCAAATGTAAGATAGCCCATGAAATGCTTCAAAGACTTAGCAGATCTTGAGTTTGCAATATAGAATTTTTCAATGTAAAGCCAAACATGAGATAGCCTTGTTGGACTTTTTAATGTCTACCAAATGATGTAGATTGGTTGACTAAATTCATGTCGACTCCAGACATCACATATACATGGTTTATGTCGTGTTCCCAGCCTATGAGGATTTAGACTTGCATGTCTTGAAGTTGTAATAAAACCCTACTCCACTTTTTCTCTTCTACATCCAAAATTTGGGTATCTTTTGATTGTGAATACAAACCAATAATCTTCTCAGAAATTATTCAAGTCAAGGTGTGCTCAAGTTGGTCTAGACACCACCATCATCAAAACAATAATAATCTTATCTGACATGAAGAATACTGCTGTTGACGGTCTTTTTTTCCTTAACTGTAGCAAGACTATTCTTAAGTTTGTAATCCTTTGTTATTTTCTAGGCAAAGGTTAAAACTTATTTCTTTCTGTCCCTTAGTTATACTATTTGTCATCTTTGGTTGGTAGTAGGATTTATGGCATTTCTGTTACCTAGCTGGTTTAAGAGTTCTAGCCTAGCATTAGAGTAGGCTTACAAACGCCACCACAATGCATATGTTTCAGCAAGTTGGTCGTGTTTGTTTATTGTGGGATGTGAAACCTTTCAAGTTTGATAAAGCGGGTTTGCATCGACAGGTTTAGACTGATCATATGATGGAAAATAGAGTGGGTCTGTACTTTCTCTGTCCTACTTTCTAGGGCAGTAGAAGATTACTTTTCTGGCAACTCTTGCCGGAAATTAAGCCTTTTTTTTTCTAAGAAAACAATTATTACCCACTGTGATAATTGCTTCTAACCTATAAGGGATGGAGGAGAACATGATTTATTTCAACGCTGGTTTCAAATCTTTTGACATTACCAGATGGAAATCGAGCAGGTCAGAATGGTTCGAATGGGTCGAAAGGAGTTGTAAGATGATGAGGAGGTTGGTTATGAGCAAGAAAATTGTGGAATGGATATGCTCTTGCTTGAGAGAGGCCTCCAAGGAACAAAAGATGGGGACGAGAAGATGGAAGCTAGCTGAAAGTGATGCTGTGATCTTCTGTGCTAAGAAGCACAATGAATATGGGAAATTCATAAGCTTAATAACTATAAATAGTGGGGGAAGGTCAGGCATCATTATACCTGAGCTGGCATTAAATGCGGGGTGGGTGGACATTGCTCAAAAGATCGAAAGATTCATTAAATATCAGCAGAAAGAGAAGGAATATTCCTTGGCAAGGGAAAAGGAGGAGAATTACACTTATGCTGAGGCTATACGACAGAGTAAATGGGAACCCAGAGAACTAAGGAAGGTTGAGATAAATAATAGTGGAGGCTGCATTCAACTCATCAAGCCAGTGAGGGTCCAGGAGGAAGATAGGTTCAAGAGATGCCTAATAGGACACTGCGCTGATGAAAGAAAAGAACCAACTCTGTCGGATATTAGAAAATGGTCTGCAGCAAACTGGAGAAGGGCCTTTTGGTGTTAATATCTACGAATTGAACAACGACATGTTTCTGTTTGAATTTCCTAATAGGCATATGGCGGAGCTGATAATCCAAGGCCAACGGTGGTGGAAGGAGAGCAGATTCCGACTAGATTGGTGGAATCAAACAATTGGGTGCATTCCCAACTCGGAAACAATTCGAAAAACTTGGATTCGAGTAGTGGGAATTCCTCTTCATCTGTGGTCCAAGAAGATCTTCCAAGAAATTGGAGAAGCATGTGGTGGATGGATCGAAACGGAAGAAGAAACTGAACTGAAAAACCACCTAAAGTGGGCCAGGATCTTGGTGAAGAATGACGGAAGAACATACCGAGGCAGATAGCAGTCGCTTGTGAAGGAATAAAATATTATTTCCCAGTATGGCTAGAAAGCAAGCCGAGGTTCGAATCTTTTCATGTCCATTTTGCTTTGCAAGTGTTATCGTCCATCAGGTGGTGAAAGCCATATTTTTCACGAAAAGGGTATCCTTTCAAGATATGTCACCCCAACTAGTTTGGCCTATTGGGATTGGGGGCCATTAGTGATCCCTTCCACAGGTTCTATGTCTATAACCTGGGACATATTTTAAAATTGACTACAATACTGATGAGGAACAAAGGTGTAAGTTTGCAGGGATGGCAGTTGTTCTGAATCTGGAGAAGCTGTTGGTACCTAGGGTGCCATAGGAAGAGGTAATCAGAAACTCTTTCTCTGCTTTGAATAGAAAGGGCCAGGCATGGTGGGGTAGGAGCATCCAGTCGGCAATCTTTTTGGCTGGCCGGCCAAAGAGAATCAACTAGTTTAGTTCTGATCTGAGCAGGCTCATAATTAGGGAATACCCTAACAACCGTCCCCCGGGCAATGCTCTACTATATCTCTTTGTAGTGAACATAAACCTTGGATCGTCGAGATCTGATGACGTAGTTGCCGGAGAAGACGAAGCTCATTGTCCAAGAAACAGTTTTACCCAGAGGTCCAAAGGTGTAGGAGTCAGCGAGATAGTACCAGAATCCCACCTTTCTAGGGATTGTGGTACGACATACCATGTGGGCTATACTTCGACAGCTGGAAACATTGAGGGTAAAGGAACATGTGATAGGCACGTGGGTATTTTAAAAAAGACTAAGGAGTTGGGCGCCCATCACAAAAGCCCCACACGAAAAAGAATACCATTTGAACTTGTGGCCCTGATTTTGCTGCTCAAGTCATTTTTAATGACTTGCAATCAAATTGTGGCTGGACAGAAGCCCATAAGGATCTTATGTTGATAAACGACACAACAGCCTTGCAAGGAAACATCTCAATCGCAGAAAAGCAGAGGAATGACACGGGAACAGTGACGGAACAACTGGAGGAAGAAAATAGGGGAATTCGGAGCTTGATTGGAGAGAAGCAATATAACTCCATAGAGATGAGGGAAGGTGGGAGAGTTGCTGAATCAGAGGAGTTTCGGCTGACAAACCAGTCTGCAAATACAGACCTAGTACAGTGGGAGGTGGAGGAACCTGTTCCAATAATGATAGAACAACAAGGCAAACTCCAAGATGAAGAGAACATGCACTCTACGTGGGTGCAACAGAATTTAATAAGGCCGGGGAAAATCTTTGGGATTGACTTCCAAGGACATGAAAAAGAGGCAACAGAATTGCTTTTACGAATAGATAGTTGCCGACAGGTGCGGAGAATGGAAGAGGACACACCAATTAAAAAAATCAGGATCAAGGGGGCACAAGAGCTCAAAAGTCTAGTAGCTTTTGATGTAAAATTCAAAAGCTCAGATAGCAGGAATAAGGGGAGATACATAACCTCCAACACATGAGTAAGGTCAAACTAGTATTGTGGAACGTTAGGTGATTAAATAACAGGGAGGAGAGAAGGATTGTACATAGCTTGTTGATTGAATGGGGAGCAGACATAGTCTGTCTCCAAGAAACTAAACTAGAAGGGAACATCTCTGAGTTGGTAAAACAGATTTTTTGGGGGGGGGGGGGTAGATGGGTAAGACATGCCTATTTAGAAGCAAGGGGGACAAGGGGAGGGATCTTACTAATGTGGGATGGGAGGGATTAGGAGGGGAATATTTTGGAAATTGGTTCTTACTCGATCACTTGTAAATTTGTGTCACAATCACAGGATTTTAGCTGTCATATTTTCGGAGTGTATGCTCCAAACTGTTAGAAGGAACGGAGAATGGTGTGGGAAGAACTAGGCTCCATAAGGGGACTACTGGAGGGACCCTGGGCAGTGTGTGGGGACTTCAATGTGTCTAGATACATCTCCGAGAAGAAAAATTGTGACAAAAGAACAAAAGACTTGAGGGAGTTCTCTGATTTTATAGAGGACATGGAATTAGTGGACTTGCAACTAGAAGGTGTTACATTTACATGGTTTAAGGGAGATCATCAGGAAGCAGCTTCTAGAATTGATAGAATACTGATATCAAAAGAGTGGGATGATAGTTTCAAGAATTTGAAACAAATTCCACTTCAGTCTGACCACATTCCTATAGCACTAATTGGAGGCTGCTGGGAGAAGGAAAAAAGTTTATTCAAGTTTGAAAACTGGTGGTTACAATCAGAAGGCTTTGTGGATAGAGTCAGAGAATGGTGGTCATCTTTCAATTACTCAGGAAGACCTGATTATGTGTTGGCATGTAAACTCAAAGCTCTAAAACTCAAACTCAAGGATTGAAGGCAAGAAGAAGGGGGAAATTTGGGTATGCAAAGAAGGAGAACTCTAGAAAAGCTAGCAGCACTAGATTCTAGCAGGGAGTGCAGGACTTTTACTGAGGAGGAGACGACAGCAAAAGCAACAATCCTTCTTGAACTAGAGGAGCTGGCCAAAAAAGAGGAGGTGTCTTGGAGACAGAAATCAAGAGTGCTATGGCTGAAAGAGGGAGATAAAAACACCAAATTTTTCCACAAGATAGCAAATGCCCACAGGAGATATAATAATATAGATGAACTCAGCATACAAGGGGAGATCACACAAGACCCAAACACAATTGGAAGGGAGATAGCAGCTTACTATGAGAACTTATACAAAGAAACACAACAATGGAGGCCTTCATGTCAAAGCAATCAATGCCCAAGACTAACTGAAGAGGAGAACATGACCTTGCAAGGCAAGTTTGAAGAGAAAGAAGTACTAAACTGTCTCAAACAGTGTGCTGCTAATAAGGCTCCAGGCCCAGATGGGTTTACAATGGGTTTCTTCATCAAGTGTTGGGATGTAGTGAAGAAAGACGTCATGGCTACTTTCCAGATCTTGTATGACCAAGAAGGATTTGAGAAGAGTTTCAATGCCACCTTCATTGCCCTAATTCCAAAGAAGAAAGGAGTCCAGGAATTGAAAGATTACAGACCCATCAGTCTTATAGGTAGCATCTATAAGATAATCTCCAAGGTACTCACAGAAAGGTTGAAAGGAGTAATGGACAAACTGGTAGACTCACAGCAAATGGCTTTTATCAAAGGCAGACAAATCATGGATGCAGTGCTGATTGCCAATGAAGTTGTAGATTCCAGAATCAAACAAAGGGAACCAAGTATTCTTTGTAAGTTGGATATAGAGAGCATATGACCATGTGAACTGGAAATACTTCCTGAAGCTCTTAGAGTTGATGGGATTTGGACAAAAATGGTTGAATTGGATAAAATTCTGCATATCCACTGTCAGCTTCTCTGTTTGAGTCAATGGTTCCCCTGCAGGTTTCTTCAAATCTCAAAAAGGGCTCAGGCAGGGGGACCCTCTCTCCCCTTTTCTGTTCTTATTAGCTATGGAAGGGCTCAATAACATGATTAAGACAGCTAGTTTGAGAGGGTGGGTAAAAGGGTTTGAGGTGGCCAGAGCGGGTGCAGGGAGCCTGGAAGTGACACATCTCTAGTATGCAGATGACACTTTGATTTTTTGTGGAGCTGAAGTTGATCAATTGAAATTCTTAAGGGTATTTCTGGTCTTATTTGAAGGGGTATCTGGGCTACATATAAATTGGAGGAAAAGGTTCATGTACCCAATCAATGAAGTCAATAATATGAATTGGCGAGCCTCAATTCTAGGGGGTGAAGTTGTACTCTACCCTATTTATTTGGGTATGCCATGGGCAGCAAATTGCAATTCTGCTGAAGTCTGGAATGGGGTGATAGAGAAGTGTGAGAAAAAGCTGGCCAGGTGGAAAACTCAGTATTTGTC
>JAABOM020000007.1:17762722-17773892 GCA_011800125.2 Solanum clarkiae
AAGACAGAAATAGATGGAGAATTATCCCTGCTTCAATCTGGTGGGCAATCTGGAAAGAGAGAAATTCCAGATGTTTTAAAGGCATAGAACATAGTGTGCAGGATGTTTAACTAAACTGTGTTTTGTTGTTATGATTCTCTAATGATATTGTCTCTATAGTTGATGTTCTAGACTCAATTTAGTCACAGAGCAGTGGATTTGGAGCACTTCTGTATATAAGGTTTGAGTACAACCTATGTACTCTGTTGATATAATACAATGTTACCAATTTCAGAAAAAAAAAAGGTTTAGACTGATCTGTTAAATGGATGGTTGACTGGCTGGTTTCTGTGGCTAGTCTTTATCTTATTCAGCAATGAAAAATAGACAGCTTATCTACCTTGGTCATTGCAAGAACTTTATTATATTAGGCAAAGGCCTTCATCTGAGTATGTTTATTGATTCATCTTCTTCAAAAATTGGAGATTTTAGGTGCCATAGATCTTTGCTCTAGGGTAAGAGCTTGAGTGTATGTCACGGGTGCAAACCCTACCGTAGACAAAAGCTTGTTATTTAATTAGAGAAGTAGAGGTCCATTATCCACCAAGTTTTGAACCGTGTACCTCTTTTCGTCCTCGGGATTTCTCCTTTATAAATAGGAAACAAGGGGAGGTTTTAGGGGAGCACATTGTTGATTTGGCATCAGTTTTCGGTAGCTAATGTCTTTATGCCTGAGTGTGTTCTATTTTGGCGTATGTAAGAGCATGTATGGAGGTGGCCCAGTGGTTTGCGCTTGGGGCTTCCATGTCGGAGGTCTCAAGTTTGAAAATCCTTGCCGGCGGAAGCAAGGGGTTTGCCTTCTGGGTCGAGCTCATCGCACGGGGCTTGCCTAGTGTGGATTACCTCTCCTATATGGTTTGCGAGCTATTGCATAGGAGCGGGAGTTTACCCTATGCGCACCCAAAAGGGTAGCGGCTGCGGGTTCTCCTTCTCATCCCAACAAAAAAAAAAGAGCATGTGCGGCAAAGGAGAAACAGGAGTAGAACGAGCAAGTGGAAGAGGTGATAGTCTTGAGCATGACAAGATTGCATAATTAGACTAAAAGTCCCACATGAAAGGCAGACTAGAGTAATTGTTTGCTATTCTATTTCAAGGACCCTGTGTCTACTTTCTTAGCTAACATTTAGGTTGCGGGCCCTGTGTCCTTACTGCTTTAGGTAAGGCGGTGGTGCGTCCACCCTCAACCATTTCTGCTTTAGGTAAGGCGGTGGTGCGTCCACCCTCAACCATCAGTAAAGGTGGCCTTTATTTGGCTCAATTATCATGCGTTTTTGATGTCGGAAAACTACCAAGATAGAGAATAACTCATCAATTCTAAAAGGATCTCCTATGAATTGTATATGCTAGCATGTCAGTTATTTTGATGCATGGAGGGAAGTACTTTATCATTACTTGCTTTTTATGAAAGATATGTTGAAGATGATTCTCTTGAATTCATCCTCAATAAGAGAAGAAGATGAAACTCTCTATTACGGTTAAATAATTATCAAGCTCTACACATGATCATACTAATTCATTGACGACAGGGCGCTGCTACATTTGAGTACGAGATATCCATCCAAACCTATTCCATGGCATAATATACATGAAGTTCCTCTTTAAGAAAGTTCCCAATGCAGCTTAGTTGATCCATTATTTATGTTTCATCGTTCGTTTGTTTCGTGAAATCAGTAACTTCAGTAATTTATCTTGCCAAGTTTTTGGAATGCATGCATTTTGTTCTAGGTTTCCGTGCTATCTCCAATTTTCGTTTGTATGCTGTTCACCTAAAACTTCCAAGCTCCAATAAGCACTGCTCCTGTTGGAGTCATAGTCTCTGTTGTTTCTTTTCCTTTTTTTGTCGTGTGTACTTATATTCTTGTGATCCATTATTCTAGGCATTCCGTGAATCAACTGGAACAGTATCACCAGGCAATGGCCACAACCCAGATCTGGTTGCTGCTGCTGAGGAGATAGCATTTTGCAGAGCATGTGCTCGTTTCGGCCTTGGCTTATATCTGTATCATTAATAAGCATAGTCGAGTAGACGCTACAATCTGGACAGTTTTGAAAATGTCGTTGAACGTCCTTGTACACCACACAGCAAGAAGCCTGATGAAATATTTATTTCGCGGGACGATGTAAAAATATTATTCCTGAGGATTGTTAGTTATGCAGTGAAAAAGTACTGAAATATGGTCATGTAGAATGAGGCCTCTAAAAATATAAAAGATAGGAAGAGATATCAGGTATCTTGTGTTGCTTTTTGTACAACTTATTATATTTTGCCCTGTTGTTCTACATGACTATCATATGTATTTGATAGATTGTAATGCCTCGGTAATAGTTACTATTGCATTGTGGAAAACTTATGCGAATAAACATATATATACTAGTTAATTAGTTTAAGTTAAATTTTGAGCTGTAATTACCATTTGAATATAGTATAATTCGCATGATTTATATAAAAGTTGTGCGCGAATCAAACTGTATACAGAAACATACAAACATTGTGAATTGTATAGCGAATCACATAAACGTTGGGGACGAATTGTATATCGAAACGTACAGATGCTATATAAAAACAACAAATTGTATAGCGAATTGTTACAAACGTATACAAATACTGCGCGAATTATACAAATGCTGCTATAATTACAGTTACAAAATGTAATTACTCAAATTATAGTTATAGAACATAATTATGTTTTATGTGTTTGTCAATTATGAAATTTGCTCTTTAAAGAATAGTCCCTTTAGAACTAAATTTCATGCTCATTTTTAAAGAATTAATCATTTTAAAATTCACGTATGATTAGCTGCTTAATAGCTAATTTTTCACATTATCGATCCCTACATAATTACTTCTCACATGATTAATTCATGCATAACTAATCTTTGCATTATTAATTCATGTATTACTTATCTTATGTTATCTACTCGATCAAAGCTCTTTTAACTATAGGCCTCGGATTAGATTGTTCCTAACAAATTAAATGTTTTGAACACTGTGGCTATGTTTTAAATGGTGGTTTTCCAAAGTGGCTCTATGTGCAATTCCTCCTTAGGCCCAAATTACTCTTAACGGGTCGAATGGACCAACCCGTTTAATTATCTGTAAGATATATAACTAATGTCCAAACAAGGCCTGAGGGTATTTAGCTTGTTTGAACTTTGAACTGTACTATGTACACCATTAATGGAGTTTTACAAGGTCTTCATCAGATCGGGTTGTCTCTTTTATGTATGTATCTTCATCTGCTTTTGGTTCAAATTTATTGTTCTTTTTTTTTTCCGTATTTGAGCGAACTGAATTTGGTTTTTTTTGATTCATTCATTGGGTTTAGGGTTGAAGATTTTCCTTGTATGGGACTGTGTTGCTCTTTGCTGAATTGGCAGCTGATTGGTAAGAAAAAAGATATTTTGACTGATCATATAGTTATTGTATTGTGGTTATGCGTAAGGGTGTGCAACTGTATTATGGCTTCGATTTATCGGTTTTCGATTTTTAAATATGTTAAACTAATAGCAAACCAATAAGATTTTTGTTTTATCGGTTTTTGGTCCTTAACGGTTTGGTTATCGGTTTACCCAATAAGAAAATACTCATAAAATATATATATGACTTCTCTAACAATTTGACGCAATACGATGAGATACAATAAAACAAACAAGTCAATTGAGTACCTAACTTAATAATATGCAATATTTGACCTTATATTCTAATTTACTTTCCAATAGAAGTGATATACATTGGAAATCAAGCATATACATGACTTACGAGTATCCATTTAGTATCATGTGATGTTAAATTATTAATATTTCATAAATAGGGATAAAGTAGTAAATTATTATAGTCTTAATGGGTTATAGGTTTACCCAATACTAAAAATCGAAATCAAACCGATAACCCAATAATTTTTTTTTAAAACCGTTAAAAACCCGTTAACCTAATAACCCGATAAAGTTAAACTAACAGGATTTTTTTTCGGTTCAATTTATCGGTTGGTTCGGTTCTTGCACACCTCTGGGTATACTTACCATTCCATAAATATAGTGATGATTGTAATGTAGCTTGTATGCTAACATTCTGAACCTTTGTTAACTCACTACATAGGAATGGAGAATCTGTTGACAATCTTAGTTTTGTTGGGAAAAGTGGTGCTGCTTTTTGGTTACACAAAGAGGCTTGTAAGGAGAGTGGCAATTCAATAATGCCAGTGCTGAGGTCAATATTGCCATGGCACAGAGGCAGGTAACAGCAATGTGGGGTAGCTTTTATCATATTACTGCATGCATTTATATAAGTAGTTCTTTGTTTGATTGAAGATGTGCAACATTTCTATCTGAATCTGACTTTGTTTTGATTTTGTTTCCTGACATTAATCTTGTTCTTTTGATTGTTAGTAACTCTTTATATATCTTTGCTAGGTGACAAAGAAGTATATTTTTTTTACAAGTGGTAATAAAGAACTGTAAACAGTTAAGGAAAAGCATTTTGCATGTTGATTAAGTTTTTTTCCCACACAAACAGGCATGTTTAGGTCCTACAGCCTTGTTAAAAACATACCTAGGCCTGCATGTAGATGATGACAAGTTACTTGGTTGCAGCTTGAATTTTTCATCTCCTCTTGGATTTTCTTTCATTGAAAATAAGTCTTTCTTTTTTTGTAATTATCAAAAAAAAAAAAAGTCTTTTTTGTAAGGCTGATGGAGCAAAAAGCCCTCTGGTCTGTGAGAGGACATGTAGTGAGTTTAAATGAAATAGATGGAGTACTTGAACTAATATCACAAACATTGTATGTAATACAATCCATAGGACAACTTGTAATAAAGTAAGATCACAAGTATTGCCAAGTAGTCTTGGTTCGAAGGAACTACACTAGGTCAAATCACATGGTCATAGATCGATCTAAAGAGGCATAAACTTCACTCCTGTGATACAACTTGCTTGATCCACAGGCAGTGACACCAATTACAGAAAATCTTATGCCCCAAGGCGATTAAACCTCAACCAATTTGGAGATTTAAAATTTGCTAACTTTTCAATGTCATGGTGGTAGGTCATCCTAGATTATTTAATTAAATTCTAAATAGCTACCCGATGACACTGTCTAGATAAGGGTAATGAACCCTCAAGCTGCTGCAAGTACAAGCACCGATGTGCTTCATTAAATCTTAGCATTTTATATTAACATAAAGTAATGCAATTTTATACCTTGTAAAGAGCTACTCGGATTGACTCACACATTCAACTAATCAAGTACACAAGCTGCTATGCTAGTCTGTGATACTAGTTTGTGTTAATAATGTCAAATTTTTCTTTGTAAAAAGAGTTACTTTTTGATGAGCTAGACGAAATGAATGTTATTGTAGTAATAAAATGGCGGTTGGATAAAGGCAAGGGAAGAAAAGAGAAAGGGGAGAAACGAAAGAAGAGTAACAGAGGGAGAAGTGAGAGAAGTAAAGAGAGAGGGAGAGAAAGAGAGAAGATAGGAGCGTGGAGGAGAGAAAAAGAAATAAAGGATAAGAGAAGGCTAAAGAGGAGTAAATCTGGGAGAGAAGAGCGAGAGGGATTGGGATAAACTCAGTTCAATTTGCCAAGTTATATGTCCTCAAAAGAATATACAGGTCACATCTACAGAATAGGCAACTCTATAAGTTAACTCGTGGAACAATAAGGTTCTATGATAAATAAGATTCAATACTTAAAAAAGAAAACCAGACAAGAAATGGTAGGTATGCTTCTTTTATGGCTTCGTCATATCTATTCATTGGAAAGTAGAAATAAGACTGCAAAGAAGAGAACTAGAGGAGAACTAAGTCTATAATTAATACAAAACATATCATTAGCAGAACAGAGACTTCTAATTTTCTTGATGAAAAGGTTAAGAGAATTAGAAAAGGAATACAATATCCTTCTATCTCACACATGATTGACCGGAAGAAGTGTACATATCTTACAATGCAACTCTTTATAAAGTCTGTCCATTCGTTTTTCGTATGCTCACCGATACTAATTCTAGAATTGCCACATACTGCAAAAGAACAGGCAGGTCGAATTTCATTGGTATACTTGCACATGTAAGAACAATTGGAATTGATAATTTGTAAGTCCTTCTCAACCTTTGGAGTTGATGAGTGTCTAGCGTACTGTGACTAAAAGAATCATTTGAATGTCTTAACTATCAAGGATTGCGAATGAACAAGTTATGGCAAAAGGATGCAAATGATCAATTGGTGGATGGGCTTTAAATGCAAGTGTCTTGATAATTGGAAATGGTCATCTGATTCAAGAAGCCAAAGAGAGTCTAAGATTGTTCACCTCTTTCATTTAAATTTTGAAAGAAGTGCTATTTGAAAAGAAAAAAAAATTCATGTCCCAAATTTGGAAAGTGGGAAGGTTGATACTAATGTGTAGATTGTCGAAAAGATATGTCCATCCGATGAGTCCTCTTGGAAGCAATTTAAGGTGTACGCATCCTTTAGGATAAAGTATGGATCATAGAAGGATATGCTGATGATATTAATAGCAAATAATTGAGTCATTCAAATGCCAACAACCTAGTTTACATGTATCATTTATAACCAACAAGAATTGTGCCATCTCAAGTTTTATTAATCCAGGTAATTTGTTTGACCTGGTTCTAGTACTTAACCTGGTAGGTCCAGTTTTTGAAAGAGGGTAGTCAGAACTTGCTGATGTTCAACTATATAGCCTAGCCTCAAGATCTACTGCATAAACATTAAACATTTGCATCATGTTTCTCTAGCTGCCCTGTGGGCAACTCCACATGTTATCTTGAAGAGCTTATAGTTCATTTACTTATCTATTATCCTATTTGGATTAGTGGTGGCCCGATATCTCCTTTTGGTGTGGCATTTTGACCATTCATATGCTGCTCAAGCTTTACAGAAAGAGGAAGGATTCTAACATGTACTTTAGTTTGCATATATATTTCATTTTCTGTTGTGTCTTTGCAGATTATTAGTGGCTTTCAAAGGTCGACGTTCCACGAAATCTCTTCCATCCTCCTGTTTCTGTTGCAAGTTATACTCAAGTGTAAGTTACAATGAGGTATCAAATGGTGTTGGAAGAAAGAAGAAAGAGTTTGATTTTGAGCGTTTATTCCAGTCCTGTACCAAAATCTACATTTTGAAGTGCCTTCATGCCCTTCTCATTGTGTCAGGGAAGGCTCAGAGCATCTTTATTGGCACTAGACTTGTGAATCTCTATGCTCACTTGGGTGATGTTTCTTTGTCACAGAAGACTTTCTGCATGATAGAGAATAAAGATGCTTATACCTGGAATTCTATGATATCATCTTATGTTCGTAATGGCCATTTCCGTGAATCCCTGAATTGTTTGAATGAAATGTTGTCTACAGCTGATGTTAAGCCTGACTTTTACACTTTTCCCCCAGTGCTGAAAGCCTGTGATAGTATAACCGATGGTGTAAGGATACACTGCTGGGCTTCAAAACTTGGATTAGAGTGGGATGTGTTTGTAGCTGCCTCCTTGGTGCATATGTATTGCCGTTTCCAATATTCTAACGTTGCCTTCAGAATTTTTAAGGACATGCCTTATCGGGATATGGGTTGTTGGAATGCTATGATATCTGGGTTTTGTCAGAATGGAAATGCTATGGAGGCATTGGGCTTATTGGATGAGATGAGATTCGAGGGTATAAAAATGGATTCAGTGACTATTGCAACAGTACTTCCTATATGTGCACAGTTTGGTGATATTGTGCGTGGGATGTTCATTCACTTGTATGTTATAAAGCATGGCCTAGAATTAGATGTCTTTGTATCGAATGCCTTAATAAACATGTATGCCAGATTTGGTGAGTTAAGACATGCTCAAAAAGTATTTGATGATATGACGTTAGTAAAAGATTTAGTATCATGGAACTCTTTAATTTCTGCATACGAGCAGAATAATGTTCCCGAAAAAGCACTGGAGTACTTCCAGGAGATGATGATAAATGGGACTCAGCCTGACTTGTTGACATTGGTGAGCTTAGCATCTAGTATAGCTCAGACCAAAAGTATTCATTGTTGCAGATCGGTTCATGGATTTGTATTGAGGAGATATTGGATTCAAGAAGATGTTGTTATGGGTAATGCTGTTGTGGATATGTATGCAAAGTTGGGTCTTATCCATTGTAGTCGTAAGGTTTTTGATGAGATCCCTATTAAGGATGTAGTGTCATGGAACTCAATGATCACAGGTTATGCTCAAAATGGACTTGCAAGTGAGGCTATTGAAAGTTTCAATATGATGAAAGAGTGTGATGATATAGCACCAAATCAAGGAACTTGGGTGAGCATTTTGCCAGCTTATGCTCATCTAGGGGCTTTGCAAGAAGGAACAAGGACTCATGGACATGTTCTCAAAGTAGCTCTTAATTTGGACGTCTTTGTTGGTACTTCCCTCGTTGACCTTTATGGAAAATGTGGAAGACTGGATGATGCCATGTCTTTGTTTCATGAGGTGCCTAGGGTGAGTTCAGTCCCTTGGAATGCCATAATATCATGTCATGGTATTCATGGAAAAGGTAGGGTTTCTGTGAAGCTGTTCAATGATATGCTGGATGAAGGTGTTAAACCAGATCATGTAACATTTTTATCTCTATTGGCAGCTTGTAGCCATTCTGGATTAGTTGATGAGGGTAAAAATTACTTTCATATGATGGAGGAAGAGTTTGGCATTAAACCTGTTCTAAAGCACTATGGCTGCATGGTTGATCTGTTTGCTAGGGCTGGGAGCCTAGAAACTGCGTACCATTTTATAAAAAGCATGCCTTTGCAGCCCGATGCTTCAGTTTGGGGTGCTCTTCTTGGTGCATGTAAAGTGCATGGAAATGTTGAGCTGGGTAAATTGGCTTCATATAATTTGTTTGACGTCGATCCAGAGAATGTTGGGTACTATGTTGTGCTGTCTAACATCTATGCTAATTATGGGAAATGGGAGGGGGTGAATGAGGTGAGATCATTGGCTAGAGACAGAGGGTTGAAGAAGACTCCTGGATGGAGTTCAGTTGAACTAAACAATAAGATTGAAGTCTTTTATACAGGAAATCAGTCTCATCCACAATGCGATGAGATATACAAGGAATTAGGTATTTTAACTGCTAAGATGAAGACCTTAGGTTATACTCCAGATTATACCTTTGTATTACAAGATGTTGAGGATGACGAGAAGGAACAAATCCTTGCCAGTCATAGTGAGAGATTGGCTATTGCTTATGGAATTCTTAACACTCCTCCTAAAAGTCCTTTACGGATCTATAAAAACTTGCGGGTTTGTGGCGACTGCCACAATGTAACTAAACTAATTTCCAAGATTACAGAGAAAGATATTATTGTAAGGGACTCCAATCGCTTTCATCACTTCAAGAGTGGTGTTTGTTCATGTGGGGATTACTGGTGACATACGCCCATAGTTCTGCAGAGAAATTTAAACTTTTAAGGTTGACATCATTATGCTGTAGCTGCTGCAAGAAATGTAATTTGTTCTTCTCAAGCTGCTGTCCTGTCCTGTGAATGATGAATACTCACACTCGTTCTTTTTTCTAAATTCGCTCTTTCCCTGTTCTTGGTCTGAAAATAAAGAATGGTCTTTCAAATTTAAACTTGAGTTTGGTTTGTTACTAAATTTATTGATTAAAGTCAAGCTCGTCAATTTAGCTGAAAAGAAGCAAGTCTATGGATACCATGACTGATCACCATCGATAAAGAAGAATCTTTTCTAGATCACGTAGTGTCAGTGGGGTCTTCAAGCATCCAAACAGTGCTGCGAATGGAACTGAGATTTTTATGAAGGTAATCATTTCATTTTCTTGCATATTTACTTTTGTTTAGTGTTGTACTTAGTAATTGTCATTTGATGCAAGTAAAAGTAGAAATTTTAGACTCTTTAACGTACGTGGAAATACGTGAGCATTGTTAACTTCTTGGTTAGTGTTTGATTTGAGTTGATAATCCAAGAATGTCTTTTGGATGTCAGATTATTTCATGTCTCGATTCAAGGCTTCAACTCCAATTACTGTCGCAACAGGATAACAGACAATATTAACAGGGAAGTCGTCAAGTCATGCTGTCATTTCATCTTGGCAGGGTTCCATGTTTCGATCTCTATTGCAGTGTCATAAACTATTCAAGCACGAGACTGGCTGGCGCTGGCGGTGAACCAAAATCAGAGGTTGTTGCTACCTCAGATGTAAGGTATTGGAAGAAGTTGAACTTCTGAAAGTGGAGGTGTGCTCTGCTCTGGAGCTGCTGCCAGAACAAATGGGGAAACTGGAATATACAACAGAGATATCAGATATCTTCTGTTTTGCTTTATGTATACAATGTAGCGAGGAAGCGGGTTTTTTGGAAACGACCTCTCTACCTCATACGCTATGAGGTAGAGGTAAGGTCTGCTTACATTTTACCCTTTCCCATACTCCACTTATGAGATTTCATTGGTATGTTGTTGTTTATAACATATAGAAATAGTGGTTGTTTGATCACTTTTTGGCTGAAATACCATAATAGTGACTATTTTTCAATTACAAGAGCGAGTTAAGAAGTGGTATTTGTAAATCTTATTCCAAAGTGAATGGTGACAAAGTATACTTTCCGAAATTTTTTGGGGTGCAAGTGTACAAATAGTCAATTTGAGGACACTATCGAAAGAATAGCTAAAGTTCTTGTATAGTTTTTAACTCGAATAGTTTTAGACTGATGACACTTTCAATCTTTAAAGTAAATTAAAAAATTTTGAAAAAACCAATCTCGAGAGGTTGCATTAGGTGGGCATAGGGATTGTAAATTTCTTTCTGTTGGCAAGACATTTGTACTATAGATGTGCCGCATGATCAAAGTTTAAATATTCATAAATTTTTATGCTTTAAATTATCGTCACTATTTTGTGCCCTCGCGTGAATTTACAAGAGTTATATTAAATTATAGTTTTGAAAACTTTTTAAATAGAACAAATAGTTATATAAATTATCAAAATTATTTAAAAAGTGTAAAAATAAATTAAAACTTCACTTTATTGGATATATCAATTAACCTATCAAAATTCTTTTTTTAACTTATATACAATTTCCGTAATACTTTTAATTATAAAAATTAATATTATAGTAAATATATATAT
>JAABOM020000007.1:17773992-17784829 GCA_011800125.2 Solanum clarkiae
ATACCACACCAAACAAGCCCTAGGGTATTTTAACTTTTCAAGTGTGTTTATACACAATTTATACGGAAGTAAAATTTTTCAAGGCCTTCATCCTCAGATCTGTTCGTCTCTTTCATCTGTTTTTCGTTCGAATTTTAGTATTTTTTTAATGTATGTTTTTGTATTTGAGTAAACTGAATTTGGGGTGTTTTTTGATTCAATTTTTCGGGGCTTTAATGGCTTTAGATTACTGTATTCAAGCTGTTTGACACATGGTAGTGGTGAAATCTTGCTAAATAGTGAAGAAAATGCATAAAGGAGCGATCTTTGTTGTTTTTTGTTTGATTTTTTGTGTTGGGTAATTTGGGTTTTTTTTGGTTTGAACAGTTCTTGGAATTTTGATGAAATTGGAGCATAAATGGCAAGCTATCCAGGGAAAGGATCTTCCTTTAATGGTTCTGTGTATGTCTGTAACTTGCCCCCTGGTACAGATGAAGATATGTTGGCTGAGTATTTTGGCACAATAGGGGTGCTAAAGGTATGGTTGTGAACAGGTACTTCAGATTATGTTTGAGAATGTTTGAATATGAGTGTTTACTCCTTTACTTACCCATACTCTGCTTTGAGCTTGTTTTGCTTCATGTTGTAGAAAGACAAACGAAGTGGTAGGCCTAAGATATGGTTGTATCGTGATAAAGTTACGAATGAGCCGAAAGGTGATGCTACTGTCACATATGAAGATCCTCATGCTGCATTAGCTGCTGTGGAATGGTTCAATAATAAGGATTTTCATGGGTCGATAATTGGGGTATTTATTGCACAGTCAAAGAATAAAGACGAGGGTTCCTATGTTGCGGCGAATCAAATTAGTGAGCCTACTCTGGATGGAGGCTCTAACGATGTAGATGGAGGTGGTGGAAGAGGTAGGGGCAGGGGAGATGGTTCTGCAAAGGCATGGCAACAAGATGGTGACTGGTTGTGTCCGAATACAAGGTCTGTGATATGATCATTGGTGAGCAGCTCTTTCGTGCTCTACTGTATTTTTTTTAATTGTCTGTTTGTACCTCGAGTAGTCCAGTTTGTTCTTGTGCTTACCAGTTTTTGTAATTTACGCAGCTGCTCTAACGTAAACTTTGCATTTCGTGGAGTTTGCAACCGTTGTGGAACTGCTCGACCTGCTGGTGCTGGTGGCGGTGGGGCTGGAGCTGCTGGTCGTGGTAGAGGACGTGGTAGTCAGGACCCCGGAGGTCCTGCTCGTGCAGTTGGCGGTCCTCCAGGCCTCTTTGGTCCAAATGATTGGTCTTGTCCGATGTAAGAATTTACTTTTTCATTTTGCAACTTATTTTATTGAAGGATGATAAAATTTTCACCCATAAACTGTCAAAGTGAATTCCCTGCACCTCCAATTTCCTTATACCTCTTCAAAAAATTTTAAAAAATAAACTCTGATAATCTGAGTTTGTATTTCCTCCATTGCACTAATCTTGAAGTTAGTTAAGTCTTCAGGTCTATGGTAGCTTTTTTGTTTAGATTTTGTGTTCTCCTATAAACCCATGCTACTTGGAAATAGATACAGTTGGTCTGTACTGTATTTCATCTGGACACTCCATCTCAACCTTGTTCCCTTTAACCCTCCAACCTTGTTCCCTATGTATCATTTAAACACAAAGTTGACTTGTCTTATTGATAAGATTCCTTACTTAGTAGGTGCGTAAGGGCAGTCTAGTCAACGGTGTGCTTTAAGTGCTCTTAAGCCCTGTGCTGAGCGCTTTGCCTCGGTTTATATGCGCTTCAGTGTCGTCATCAAGGTTGCAAGACGAACTTTTCCTTGCCAATGAGCCTTTTCTGACGAAGTGACACTAAACAATTGATATTTCACTTTATCATAGTTTTCTACAATTTCTTTGGTCATATATTTTCATTCATATTTATAATTATTAGTCTTGGACTAAACATATATTTGTATTTTTCCTCCCTTTGTGCCTTTTTCATTGAAGTCCCTCCTTTATTTGCGCTTTCCGCGTAAAGCCCCAATGGACCTTATAGCTTTTTAGCGTTTTTCGCCTTTGATAACACTGCGTAAGGGTCGATTTTAATGGTGATTTTTATTTACTGTTTAGCACCCATTAAATGCTCGACCTTGTACCCCATTATTTCCTCCATTTGCTCTCCACAGGCAGCCCTAACGATTGTTTTCATCTTTATTCTCATGACAGCTTCAAACTCCTCTTTCTAGTTCCTTTATTTATTCAATTTCCTTCTTTTATTTAGTTATTAATATCCCAAGGCTAAATCCATATCTTTATCTGAAGCTTGAAGTTCCTAGTGAACCCATGTCTCAAAGAAAGTTGACCCTCATAATGGGGCGGGTTATATTTTTCTTGTGGATTTCAAGTTGAACTGAAAGTATACAAACTTCGGATCAAGATATATATTATTAACTAAATAAAATGAAAAAACTGAAAAAATAAAAGAACTAAAAAGAGGAGCTTAAAGCTTCCATGAAATTGGAGATGGGAACTGAGACTTATTGTGAAGAGCAGATGGAAAAATAATAGGGAAGGTGACTGGGCATTTAAATGAGTGAGTGTTCAACGGTATCTGTTACCATTAAAATCAACCCTCACACACCTACCCGGTAAGGTCACCAATGTGACATGTCAGTTCTTTGTTTTTAATGCTACATAAGCAATGAGGTTGGATGGTTAAAATGGAACAAGGTTGAGATGGAGTGCCTAGACGAAAATAGGGGGCAAGTTAGAGATGTTATCAATGTATTTGGCCTTTCTTTTACAAAATGACCATTAGAATCGTACTTGTCAATCTGATATGAACATTAGTGTGACAGTGTTCAATATCATTTTAACTAGCTTGGAATGCAATAATGCATTATTTTATTGTTATTGATTGGCGTTTGTTATGTTTCCCTTTTTGATTGGTTGGCATTCACTATATGTCTTTGATCTATTGTTCAGGTGTGCCAACATTAACTGGGCTAAGAGGAACAAGTGTAACATATGCAACACCAACAAGCCTGGGCACAATGAAGGTGGCGTGAGGTATGAATCACAGGATGCAATATTGAATGCTTATTTAGATCTCTAAGAAGTGCTGCTGTTGTTTTGCCTTTCTTTTTTAAAAAAGGAAGTGCTGCTGTTATTTCCTGCCTCTTTTTTTTTAAAAAGGAAGTGCTGCTGTTGTTTTCTAAGAAACCCTCCACTCTACCGTTTTTCGTGTTCTGCACCAAAAGGAAGGAAATTGTTGCATTTCCTAGCAACGATTTAAAAACTGTTGCATTCCTAGCAACTGGAAAAGGAACCGAGGTGCACAAGATACGATGCTAGCTGGCCTTAACTTAACATGGATGTTGGCAGTGTTGGAGCCTTGGAGATTCTGGTGATTTAGACTAATGCGCTACATGAATATTACCCAAGGAAAACTTCCTTATTTGGGATCTTGTATATGGGACATGCTTATTAAGACATATCTGCGTTATAGGCTTGTAATTGCAAATGGATTGTCTATGTAAATCTTTTGGTCTTATATTCTTTGAAATTATCATTGCCTTTTGTGGTTGGTAAGTGGGTAATATGTAACTCCTAAAAGTCATGCTATGATATGAAAATTAATATATGTGGAAATGATTGAACATAGTTTAATTTTGATGTCATTTAGTGTTTCTGTTAAGGTTTTAACTATGATCTGCTTTTATCGTAATCATCAGAGGAGGACGTGCTGGAGGTTATAAAGAACTTGATGAAGAAGAAATAGAGGAAACTAGACGTCGGAGGAGAGAGGCTGAAGAAGTAAGATAAAAATTGCCGAAGTTTATGAGTTATATAACTTATCATTCTGCTTCTGACTTTCTGGTGAAATCTTCATCTCAATTATATAGGATGATGGTGAAATGTATGATGAGTTTGGAAATCTGAAGAAGAAGTTTCGTGCTAAAACGCAGCGAGCAGAAACAGCCCAGAGTCTCCCCCCTGGCGTAGGACGTGCTGGATGGGAAGCTGAGGAATTAGGTAAGGACAATATAGTTTTGTTGTACGTGTTGTCTATAATGCAGGATTTATGGTAGACACATTTCATCTCGATCTACGCAATTGTTTAGAATTGTCTGCTTTTGTCCCGAGCCTTAAAAAGATTCTACAACAGAGTGCTCAGCGTTCTTGTGAGACGTTACTGATCGAAGACCAACATGTTCCTGACCCCGAGCACTCATTGATTTTGCAGGTGTGGCTGAGCGAGATAAAAAGGAAAGAAGCAGAGAAAGATCAAGAGATTATGATGATAGGGAGAGAGCTAGGCATCGAAGCAGAAGCCGAGAGAGGGATAGGGGAAGAGATAGAGACCGCTCCTACGACTATGATCGAGACAGAGAATATGGCCGCGACCGCGACCGTGACCGCGACCGGAACAGGTATCGTCATTGAAGATTGTGTCGATCCTTCCATATGTTATTCATCAAACTTTGTTTATCTCATGTTTTTATATGGGCTACTACCAGTATGACACCTTCATAAGGTTGCTTCATCTTTGTCGAATTCATATGTCGACTGTTCGACTTGATCTTGGTTGTTTTTTCAAACTCATTTGTTGAATATTCGACGGGCATTTCTACTGCGTTTTTCGCGTTATTTATGTCACTTGTTTCGAAGGAGGCTGTCTTGTGCATCTTTTAATTTCTTTCCTTCCATAGTTGAACTGTTCAGAGATCAAATAGATAATTTGATTTCTTTAAACTGTGACAAGTTTACACAAAAACCAACCAAAAGCTGTATAAACACTTGAGTCGAGGGTCTTTTGGAAATAACCTCTACCTCCTCGAGGCCGGGGTGAAGCTCTGTATATAGTTTAGCCTCTCTGAACTCTACTCGTGGAATTATACTTGTTACATTTTTATACACAAGTTTTATAAGTAGACTACATAAAAAGTCATAATCAAAGTTCTTATTTAATTCTCCAAATAGTAACAATTGTCATCTTTCTATGAGACATGAAGAAAAATGTGTATTTCTCTATAGTTTTCTTGGTCTCATTCTTTAATAATTATTTTTTTTCATAACAAGGGGACTTGTAATCGCTATCTTTTGGGTGTGGATAGAGTAAATTCTTGCTCTTATGCAATAGCTCATAAATCACATAAGAGAGGAAATTCTTGCTCTTATGCAATAGCTCATAAATCACATAAGAGAGGTAACTCGCGACGAGCTCGACTGAGAAAGCAAATTCTTTGCTTTCGCTAGCAAGGAATTTTGAACTTGAGACCTTCAACATGAAAGTCTCAAGCTTAAATCACTGGGCCACCTCAAAGGGTTTTCGTTAACAATTATGGTTAGCTATTCATGTATTTAGGGGTCATTAGTTTGACTCCTATTTGGTTGCCAAAAATAGATAATTAATTTTTATTTATTTTATTTATGGCAAACCTACCCATGATGGGTGTTCTTAAATAAATGTGGTATTAGTCATTATGTCATTTTCCATGTTGGACATCACAACATTATTTTCCTCAATATTGGGGAAAAAAATTCAACTCAGCTAATTATGCTTCATAATTATACTTTTTTTCGTTCACTTTTATTCATGTACTTCAAATTTTGTACGTTTTTTAAGAAACAATAATTAAAATAAATATTTTACTACAATATTTGCTTCTTCAGCTCATCTTTAATTGTCTACTATATTATTTTGGAATGTGCAATAATACTTATTTATTTTATGAAATCAAGTAATAATTTGATATTTAATTTCCATTTACCATTATCATTAATTATAGTTATTTTTCTATTATATTTTTCAAGATATTATATTAAATATATTTAAAAAGTGATTTGGTAAAACTATTTTTATCATTTACTACTTAATTTCTGTCCTAAAAAAATAAGAAACAAGTAAAGATGAACAGATAAAGTATATTAATTGATGTATAATATTAGGTCTCAAGAGTAATTTTGAAAAATAAGTAATTAATATCGAGGATAAAATTTAAAAAATCTTGAAAGATTACACATATAGTATACATGCTATTTTATTGAAAGCAAAATATTGTCACATTCTTAAAAACATATTATCCCTAATATTCTTCATTAATGCAAATTGCAAGTTCACAAGACACCATAAAATACTTTGTTTACTTACATTAATGAAATTAAATAACTTAAATATTTATGAAATTTCGAAGAGAAAATTTCGCATATAGCCATTAAAAAATATCTTAATTATGTTCTATACCTATATTTTGGATCATTACATTTGTAACTATAGTTATAGCAGCGTTTGTATAATTCGTGTAACAACGTTTTTGTATAATTCGTTATATAATTCACAGTTTTTTCGCGATACATTTCATGTATAATATTTGTATAATTCTCTGCACAATTCACAAGGTTTTTATGCAAACAACTTTTGTATGATCACGCACAATATTTGCATAAATTGTACGAATTATGCAAAAGTCAAACTGTATTCGCACATAGCGTTTGTATAAATCACACAAATTATATAAAAACTCAAATTGTAATTTTAACAAGATGTTTGTTGCAGCTATAATTAATTCAAACTATATTTATATTAATTAATTAACTAATATATATTTGTTTATGCGTCATTTTTTCAATTTCAAATGATAGTGGGGTGGGGTTGTTTCTTGTGACATTATTTTTGTGATTTTCTTTATGTGAGGGGCCTAAGATCACATGTCTAAGAAATGTCATGCCACATATAAATACAAAAAATAAATATTAATCAATCAAATACGATTAAACCGACAAAATAATTTCTCTATTTTAATTATTTTTGATAGCTATATTCATAGTCTCAAATAATTAATTATATAATATAGTCTTTCTTTGACTTCCACAATTTGTCCCTTACACGAGACAAACACATAAAGTTAGTCATAAAAAATTGTGAAAATAATTTCTTGTAAAAATATAAAATAAAATTATATTTAGATTTTTGTGGGTTTTTTTTTCTTGGATTGTTTAGTTGATAAGACGAGGAAAAATAATTTAGAAATAATTATGAAAATATTTTATAATTGTGATAATATATTTGTATCAATTATAGTACGAAATTATAATCTCAGGATAAAATATCGAATTCTACTTCTCCAAAGTTCCTTTAAAATTGAGATTAAAATTAAAAATGTGCATAGTTAATATTATACCTTCTATATCTAAAAAAAAATGATATTTATTAAATAATTCCGTGGCTATTTTAATATCCATATAATAATTCCATAATTATAATTTTGATATAATTTTATCTATCAAGAAAATAATATTTTTGTCAGAGAAATTTTCGTTAAAACATCAATTTTTGTCCATGAATTCAAACATTTATTCCTTAATTATTCTTTTAACATTAAATTCATGTGTGTAGGAATTTGTACATTTTTATAAAGTAACTATATACTTAAATAACTCGATCAAAGTCTAACTTTATTTGAAAATATAATTTTTAAATTTAACCATATGCTTAAATAACTCGATCAAAAATATTTTATCTTTAATATAAAAATTTTCAAAATATGAATTTAATATTTAGTCGAACTTGAATACTAATATCAAACATCAGATTTTTCTTTTTTTGTTAAAAAAGAGTCAATCATATGGGAGGTGATGTATAATTATTGTATTTACATACACAGAGACAAAAATACGCAGTATATTTTTATATTCAATTAAGAATTAATATTTATATTCAATTAATAATTAATACAAATCAAACAAAAAAAATTGTAGGGACAATAGAATCAATTTATGTATTTGGTGCAATAAAATACAAAACAAAACTCAACTCGTGATGTTGCTAAAAATCATAACACGTAGTCTATTTTTATTTATAATATATACTCATAACTTTTGTTTTTGTCCCCAATATGGATATAAAAAATAATTTAATTATTATTATATGTTAATTTTAAATTATATTATAAAAAGTCCATAAACTTTAAATCTCAAATCTACCTCTAATATTTAAAGGAACCTAGTACATAAATTCTTTCATTATCATATAATAAAAGATGAATATAATTTGGAAGGAAAAGATAAATTATTTGCTATAACATTTGGCGATACATTAATATATTTTGTATAATTTCATAATTGAGATTTGAAAAGAATAAAATATGTGTAGAAATCTCGTTTTTATTATTACAAGATGTTAGAATTATTTGTGATAAAACATCGATTAAAATTGCATGATACTTTACTTTAATCATGCTATTAGAAGTACGATAACATTAGACTATTTACTATCATAATCTTTGATTTCCTTGTTCTTTTGTTAAAATCATGTCCAATCAGCTAGAACGGTATCATATTCTATCTAATCACCTCATCTAATTCTTTTTCGGTCTAACTCGTGATATAACATATCATACATAAATCAATAATATGTAAGCTTTTTTCTTTATTACTCTCTCTCCGTCTCATTTTAGGATACACTCTTTTCTTTTTAATTCATCCCTAAAAAATATCACCTTACTATAATTGAATATAATTTAATTTTAAAATTTCATGTTTTATTCTTAATGAGATAATTCATATCATTAGAACTGTTTTACAAAGTCTCAAAAGTCTTCATTTTTTCTTAAACACCATGTTAAATCATACCACGTAAAATGAATAACAACAACAACAACAACATATGAAAATATACCCAAACCTTACTACTATCTCATAAGAAGACTCCATCTCAAAAATATCAATCTCGAAAGTAAAAAATACTAAATATGAAAAAAATCTGACTAGAGCGACAAACAAATGATACCAGGTAAATGAGACAGAGAAAATATTTGGTTTGTGTACATAGGGTGGGGGGGTGGGTGGGGTTGTAGCATATTAGTTCTTTCATATGTAACCAAGCTTGTGAGAGGCCATTTGTTTCTGTCAATCACTAAATTTCAAGAACTTTTTGTTTTTAAAAAACTTTGTCTTGGTTTCATTGAATGCTAAAGTAGCCATGCCACTCCAACCTCCATGTGATCTTCAAATCCATGTAAATGGTCAACAAACATTCTTTCTGCACCAGGTAACCAAAAAAATCCAATCTTGGAACTCCCCATTATCCCAAATCATCCAAATTTAACTAAATTTTTGTGTGTTCTTTTGTTCTGCAGAAAGTCCTTTCAAGGTTCTCTGGGAAGTTGAGGAAGATAATCAAACAAGAAAAGAAGAAAACTCAGATAAAGACTTCAGGTATTGATATTCTTGATTTCCCTGGTGGGGCAGAAGGGTTTGAGCTAATTTCAAGATTTTGTTACAACAATGCCAGCAGCAACAACAACAACATTAAAATTACTGTCTCAAATGTTTGTCTCTTAATTTGTTGTGCAAATTTTCTTGAAATGACAGAAAAGTTGTCTTCTTGCAATCTGATGTATCAAGCTGAGACCTTTTTTGAAGGGTTGTGCTATTGGTCATGTCATGATATTTTGAAATCCCTAAAGAGTTGTGAATCTTTTTTTGATTATGCAAATTCTTATGGTCTGATTCAAAAGCTGATGACTTCACTTCTTGGTACCCTTTTTGGTTCTTCATCTTCATCAGCTTCCTCTTCTTCCTCTTTTGAACAAAGCAAGCCATGTTCTTGGTGGTTTGAGGAAATGACCATTTTGCCCCCAAAGATGATAGAAGAGTTTTTAAGGACTTTAGGTGCTTTTGGTAGTGAAAACAACAGTTTTCTCCTCACAAGATTCTTGCTTTATTACTTGAACACATCATCTCATTCAAGAACTCCCAACAATACTAGTAATTCTCAAAATCTGTTTTCAAGAACTGAGTATAGTGGACTTGCTGACACAGCAGTTCATGGGGTTGTTTTTATGGGGAAAACAACATTTTCTTGCAGAAATCTCTTTTGGGTATTGAGAATTGTATCTGGTTTTGGAATTAGCAAAGAATGCAGGGGTTGTTTGGAGAAACTTATAGGTGGGATGCTTGACCAAGCAACACTTGATGATATTCTTGTTTGTGGTCACAATATTAATGGTGGTGTTTATGATGTGAATCTTGTGATGAGATTGATTAGAGTTTTTGTTCATCATGATGATAAAGTTTCAATAACAAAGTTGAGAAAAGTTGCAAGATTGGTTGATAAGTATTTGAGGGAGATTGCTCCTGATCAAAGTCTTAAAATATCAAAGTTTCTTGGTGTTGCTGAGAGTTTACCAGATTATGCAAGGGACTGTTATGATGGAGTCTACAGAGCCATTGATATCTATCTTGAGGTTATTATTACTCACTCATTTACTTTCCTCCTCTTATCCATGAACTAATAAATGCTAGTAGTAGTTTATTATCCTCGTTTCAGTTTATTTGTCTGGTTTTGAGTTGATACGGATTTTTAGAAAGTATAGAAAACTTTTGAAATTTATGATCTCTAAATTAAAGATAGGTAGAATGTATCAAAATGTCTTTTAATCTTGTGGTCAGTGACAGAGCCACTCTTTGGCCAGGGGTTCATCCGAACCCTCTTTCGACGAAAAATTATACTATTTAATATATAGTTAAAATTATTTTTAATCTATATACGGTAGCTGTCGAACCCCCTCGGCTAGTTTATGTGATTGCTTTTCAGATTTTGAATCCCGTTAATTGAAATCCTGGCTCTGTTGTGATATTAAACATGTTAGGTGGAAAGATAGAATTAAAGAGTGGTTTTCAGAAAGGAAAAAATTCATTCCTTTTTAAACAAATTAGAAAGGAAAGTAATACACATAAATTAAAATAAAACAAAATAATTTTTTTTGTTACTATTTAATAGTAAATTTCTTTCCATCAATCTCGGATGGTGCCAAAGATTGACTATTTTTTGGTTTTGGAGTATGATGGAATAAAGCAAAATG